>CM038707.1:41705154-42065942 GCA_021613375.1 Megaleporinus macrocephalus | reverse complement strand
TCTGATAGCTGATATAGAGGTCGGGAGTATAACAGTGTCTGATAGCTGATATAGAGGTTGGGAGTATAACAGTGTCTGATAACTGATATAGGGGTCTGGAGTATAACAGTGTCTGATATCTGATTTAGAGGTCCGGAGTATAACAGTGTCTGATAACTGATATAGAGGTCTGGAGTATAACAGTGTCTGATATCTGATTTAGAGGTCCGGAGTATAACAGTGTCTGATAACTGATATAGAGGTCTGGAGTATAACAGTGTCTGATAGCTGATATAGGGGTCTGGAGTATAACAGTGTCTGATATCTGATTTAGAGGTCCGGAGTATAACAGTGTCTGATAACTGATATAGAGGTCTGGAGTATAACAGTGTCTGATATCTGATTTAGAGGTCTGGAGTATAACAGTGTCTGATATCTGATTTAGAGGTCTGGAGTATAACAGTGTCTGATATCTGATTTAGAGGTCCGGAGTATAACAGTGTCTGATAACTGATATAGAGGTCTGGAGTATAACAGTGTCTGATAGCTGATATAGAGGTCTGGAGTATAACAGTGTCTGATAGCTGATATAGTAGTCTGGAGTATAACAGTGTCTGATAGCTGATATAGAGGTCGGGAGTATAACAGTGTCTGATAGCTGATATAGTAGTCTGGAGTCTAACAGTGTCTGATAGCTGATATAGAAGTCGGGAGTATAACAGTGTCTGATAGCTGATATAGAGGGTCTGGAGTATAACAGTGCCTGATAGCTGATATAGAGGGTAGGAGTATACAGTGTCTGATAGCTGATATAGAGGTCTGGAGTATAACAGTGTCAGATAGCTGATATAGAGTCTGGGAGTATAACAGTGTCTGATAGCTGATATAGGAGGTCGGGAGTATAACAGTGTCTGATAGCTGATATAGAGGTCTGGAGTATAACAGTGTCTGATAACTGATATAGGGTCTGGAGTATAACAGTGTCTGATAACTGATATAGAGGGTCGGGAGTATAACAGTGTCTGGTAGCTGATATAGAGGTCGGGAGTATAACAGTGTCTGATAGCTGATATAGGGGTCTGGAGTATAACAGTGTCTGATAGCTGATATAGAGGTCGGGAGTATAACAGTGTCTGATAGCTGATATAGAGGTTGGGAGTATAACAGTGTCTGATAACTGATATAGGGGTCTGGAGTATAACAGTGTCTGATATCTGATTTAGAGGTCCGGAGTATAACAGTGTATGATAGCTGATATAGAGGTCCTGAGTATAACAGTGTCTGATAGCTGATATAGGGTCTGGAGTATAACAGTGTCTGATAGCTGATATAGAGGTCTGGAGTATAACAGTGTCTGATAACTGATATAGAGGTCTGGAGTATAACAGTGTCTGATAGCTGATATAGGGGTCTGGAGTATAACAGTGTCTGATATCTGATTTAGAGGTCCGGAGTATAACAGTGTCTGATAACTGATATAGAGGTCTGGAGTATAACAGTGTCTGATAACTGATATAAAGGTCTGGAGTATAACAGTGTCTGATAACTGATTTAGAGGTCTGGAGTATAACAGTGTCTGATAACTGATATAGAGGTCCTGGAGTATAACAGTGTCTGATATCTGATATAGAGGTCCGGAGTATAACAGTGTCTGATAACTGATATAGAGGTCTGGAGTATAACAGTGTCTGATATCTGATTTAGAGGTCTGGAGTATAACAGTGTCTGATATCTGATATAGAGGTCTGGAGTATAACAGTGTCTGATAACTGATATAGAGGTCTGGAGTATAACAGTGTCTGATATCTGATATAGAGGTCTGGAGTATAACAGTGTCTGATAACTGATATAGAGGTCTGGAGTATAACAGTGTCTGATAGCTGATATAGAGGTCTGGAGTATAACAGTGTCTGATAGCTGATATAGAGGTCGGGAGTATAACAGTGTCTGATAGCTGATATAGTAGTCTGGAGTCTAACAGTGTCTGATAGCTGATATAGAAGTCGGGAGTATAACAGTGTCTGGTAGCTGATATAGAGGTCGGGAGTATAACAGTGTCTGATAGCTGATATAGAGGTCAGGAGTATAACAGTGTCTGATAACTGATATAGGGGTCTGGAGTATAACAGTGTCTGATAACTGATATAGAGGTAGGGAGTATAACAGTGTCTGATAACTGATATAGGGGTCTGGAGTATAACAGTGTCTGATAGCTGATATAGAGGTAGGGAGTATAACAGTGTCTGATAACTGATATAGGGGTCTGGAGTATAACAGTGTCTGATAGCTGATATAGAAGTCGGGAGTATAACAGTGTCTGGTAGCTGATATAGAGGTCGGGAGTATAACAGTGTCTGATAGCTGATATAGAGATCCGGAGTATAACAGTGTCTGATAACTGATATAGGGGTCTGGAGTATAACAGTGTCTGATAACTGATATAGAGATCCGGAGTATAACAGTGTCTGATAACTGATATAGAGATCCGGAGTATAACCGTGTTACAGGATTAATTTTTGCTGTGCTGGGATGAGTTAAACCTGAGGGACAAAATGCGTCCTGAATCTGTCTGTGGAGCAGGACTGGGACAGCGGTCTGCCACTGAATGAGCTCCTCTTCCTGATGATGGCGCTGTGCAGAGACTGGTCAACATTGTCCATGATCCATGAATATATATATATATAGGCTCTGTTGAATAGACTAAGTTGCCTTGGGCTGGTGGCTGATTGATCTCTGTATGTGTCTTTGCAGGTATGGTTTATTCCTGAAGTTGCTGAGGGAGGATTCAGAGCAGGATCTCTGTCTTCTCATCAAACACTGTCAAGAGTTTCTCTCTCAGCAGCGCGCCACGCTCCAGTCTGAGCTCTGTATCCTTCATAGCTCCAACACTACAGCCGCAGAGCACGCACTGTAATTCAGCCGAGAGCTTCACTCGCTTTAGTGCAATGGTGTCGTACAGTCGTGTGGTCAAAAGACACTTTTCTTTGATTTCCAAAGTGAAAGTAAGTTAACACATCCTCTGCAGAGAACACACATCTGCACAGTTGAACATATTAGGATACAAGTCTTTTAGTTTGTGCAAAAGTTGTCACATTTTAGATTTTATACCTGTTTTTTTGCAATCTCGTCGCTGTCCAAAGAAAAGCGTGATGAATGGACCAATAGAAATGCTCCAGAACCACTTGGAACTTAACTTATATTGAAAATAAAGAACGTCATTGGCCTCATATTGGCCAAATTGGAGGTACTTCTTTGGACAGCAACGATATGTTAAACTCAAGCAAATAAATAGAAGTGGGCATTGCAATTCGGTAAGGATGTATCAAGTTATTTTCACTTGAAAGTATGGCTGTGCAATATATATATCAGTTCCATCCATTATCTGCCATTTAATCCCACTAGTCAGGGCCATGGGGGGCGGGCTGGAGCCAATCCCAGCGTCATCGGGCGAAGGCGGGGTACACCATGGACAGTTCAGCAGTCTATCGCATGGCCAACACTCAATCATTCACGCACACACTCACACCTACAGGCAATTTAGAGTGACCAATCAACCTATCATCCCACTCAGGCACGGGGAGAACATGCACACTCCACACGGAACGGCCCGGACCGGGAATCCAACCCGGATCGTCTTGCAGTGAGGCTACACTACACCACCTGTGCGATTATATAGTCTACAATAATTGCCATGTTAACGATGTGCAAGCTGACGTTCTCCAGTACGCTTCTGACTGGGAAACAACAGCAGTCAAAACACCTCCATAAGCTTTAGTACAGGCTGCTGCGAGTGTGCACTGAGAGTGCCCATACTTTGTGCTAGCAAAGGCTAAAGCTAGCATAGCTGCCTAAACAACACACCTAAAGCTGGAAATGAGTGAAGAAACTCCGCCAGCCTCGTCTACAGTCTACCGCCTTAGATTTAACTACTAGGCGAGGATCATCTTCACTCGTGTGGAGCTGGTCTGGATCTGAAAAGACTGACGTTGATCAGAAGATGGCAGACTTTGTAAGACAGCAGTCGTTAAAGATCTACACAGCTAACCTGTTCCATCATCTCCCAACAAACCACCACACAGAGTATGAGGAGTATGAAGAGAGTGTGAGGAGTATGAAGAGAGTGTGAGGAGTATGAATAGAGTATGAGGAGTATGAACAGAGTATGAGGAGTATGAAGAGCTTCGGGAGTGAACTGTCCAAGACAGACCTAAACCAGCTAAAACACACACTCAGTAAAGAGTTATTCACTAACAAGGCGCCTTTGCTCAATAACGCTGGGATATTAATATATATATATATGCGTGCAGGTAAACCGTAACACTACCTTCATCTACCTGTGTACAGGTAAACCGTAACACTACCTACACCTACCTGTGTACAGGTAAACAGTAACACTACCTTCACCTACCTGTGTACAGGTAAACAGTAACACTACCTTCACCTACCTGTGTACAGGTAAACAGTAACACTACCTTCACCTACCTGTGTACAGGTAAACCGTAACACTACCTACACCTACCTGTGTACAGGTAAACAGTAACACTACCTTCACCTACCTGTGTACAGATAAACTGTAACACTACCTACACCTACCTGTGTACAGGTAAACAGTAACACTACCTTTACCTACCTGTGTACAGGTAAACAGTAACACTACCTTCACCTACCTGTGTACAGGTAAACTGTAACACTACCTTCACCTACCTGTGTACAGGTAAACAGTAACACTACCTTCACCTACCTGTGTACAGGTAAACTGTAACACTACCTTCACCTACCTGTGTACAGATAAACTCTAAGTTGCTGTATATAAGAGCTTGACTTGAGGCTTTAAGTTAAAGTTCTGGATTGGCAATACATGCTATCACTTTGAACTTGCTTAATGAATATCTGGTTATATAACACAGGCATAACATACAATGGGTTATAAGTATTACACTATACAATCTAAAATAGAAATAATTAATAAAAATAGGTGAGGTTGTACTCAGATTATCCGTAGTGTAGTAATATTTTATAGGATAATCAACCTTTACACAATGAAACTTGATTAAACTTGGTAAATCGAATAATAATAATAATAATAATAATAATAATAATAATAGTAAATAATAGTAATTAAAGGTTGCCTTCTTAGTGGATATGCTTACTTTCTCAGCACAGCAAGTGTTTGCTTTTGAAAGGCTAAGCCCAGTTTGTTATTGTTCTGTTAAGCCAAATTATTACTTTGTTACCAATAATATTGATAGTGAGTAGGGCTGGGTATCATTAAAAGTATTCCAATGCCAATACTTGGACTTGGATACTGATTCCTAAATGATTCCTAAATGATTCCTTCTGAATCCTTCTTTTAAATTGCTGGTCAAAAGTATTTTCTGACCACAACAGGATTATTACAAATAAATAAAATTTTAAATAATCAGCAAACATTCTAACCCACTAGCACTGATAAGACATACATCCTGAACTTTGTAGTTTCCCTCAGTACCATAACAGTATTAAATATATACTCAGTCCTCGTATAGTTCTGATGTTTGCTAAGCAGTTCTCTGCACGTATGGCATGTTCTAAAAGTCATAGTGACAATAAGGAGTTGTGGTGACCGTTCCTTGACCTGTACTCTTCGAGGTTATCTGCGGGGAGGTTATCCTGGCCATGACTGGTTCTCCTCCACCATCTTCCTGCTAATGGGTGGAGACGTGGGCCGCTCCCTCAGTCTGCTGCTGCGCTTCTCCCGCCTGCTGCCCTCCGCCGTCCTCTGGCCAGCCAGACTCTACAGCTCTGTGAGTCATGCCAGCCCGAGCTGAGTGGCTTCTTTCATTTCTGCTTTCAGTCATGCTTTTTCTACCCTATTCCTAAACCTTTCCCCTGCACTGTTTCTCAACCCTGTCTCTACTTCCCTCCGCCCCACTGTTTTGTTCTGTTTTGCTTAAATGTGTCCTCCACCTAAAGCAACATGGGGAAAAAACCTTTAAGCAACCGAATGATGTCTAAGACGCGTCACATTTGCCATTTAGTGTTTGCATCTTTCATGAACCACTGCGTCCCCCTTGTGGTGCAACATGCCGCTACATTTTGTGCCGGGGTTGCCGTACACCAGGGGTATTTAAGGTCATTAAGGTCCAGTTGGTGGAAATTTCTACAGGCCAAGGACCGGACCGTTTTAATTTCTAACGTGTGTCTTCTGATTCAGTGGTGTATCCTGTTTACTGAAGTATCAGCATCTTATACCAACAGCTACTGAAACACCAACACATCACACATACCGTTCAGTATATTTTAGTATATTTACTGTTTAAATGCTGAACTAAATGAATTATTTATAAACTTTTAATAAATGTTTTTTCCTCACTTGAAGTAAATACAAGGGCTTTTTTTTGTGAGAAAAAGTAAATATAATATGTGTCTTCTTGTTAACTCGGTTTAACATCTTAACAGTTTATCTCTTTCTTGTACTCTTCTCTCAGACTTTCTCTTGTTCAGTGAGAGATGTGCGCTCTTGGTTGTCCAGCCAGGACTTTAAACCTGGGCTGAAATGGTGTCAGGGCCGTTCTCACACACATAAGAAATATACTTGGCTGTTTTTATTTCGCCACAGTCTCAGAACATATGAGACATGTTGGTTTGGAGCTGCATGTGGGAAGAATAAACAAGTGTTTTGTCCGTTTTTTGCTGCCGAGTTTCCTTTTTTTAGCACGCCGTCTGAATGAGCCTTTCTCCGACTGCTGCTTCTCGCGTCGTACCTCGCCTGTGTGTGCACTGTGTGCCTGAATCTGCACCGATCTGATTGGCTGAGGAGCGCCTTCGGTGATCTTACAGCGCACGCAAGCCCATATACCGCAATGACAAGAAACGTTCTGCTGCTTAAAATAAACACAGTCGAAACACTGTTTGGGTCCACATTGGACAACGTCTGGGTCCGGACACAGACCACGGTCCGCCTATTAGTGACCGCTGCCGTACACTGTCCGTCTGAGGATTGCAAACTTTCCCGCCTGGTCCCCGTTAAATAACTTGGAAGGTTTTTAACCGCTGCTTCTGTTTCCGTTCTGTAGCACAAAACTTGATCTTGGTCAAAGTATCTCCCTCTTTTTCTTTTCCAAAGTATTTTAAAGAAAAAAAAATATCCATACTTCAACTGCTTAGATATAAACACTTGTTTAGAGTGATATGATGTGAAATGGTTAATTGTAGAGAAAGGGAGGCGATTAGAACTACAGTTTTAGTCAGGCCTGAAATTTTTGGTTCCAACCTTAATGCAGCCCAACCTTATTTTCCAGGCCCAACCTGCTCCAGGTTTGAGTCTGAATCTCACCTGACCCAACTAAATGTTGTCTACACCTGACCCAACCCGCATCACAGCATCGTGTTTTGAGTCTGAAACTGACCCAAGTATAACACTTCTGTAACGCTTCAATTCTGTTCAAACCTGACCCCAACCAGAGCACATCAGCAGCACTGAGCCAAAACTGAACTGATTCAAACTGCATGACTATATGTTGAGCCAAGTTTAATAATTTTCTTTAGTTTTTAGACTGGAGCATTTCACTTTGAACTTCTCCGATTTATTTAATCAAACAGAAAACTATTTTAAATTCACATATTAACACTCTTTTGGTCCAAAGATGGTTTATACACCTGACAAGTTTGAGTGCTGCTGAGAGCTGACATCGAAGAGATCAAATTTGAGATTTTTTTTTTTTCTCAGGCACTGTCACCAGTACTTTCTTAAGTATTACACATGGGATATTGCTTTCCTTGTGATAAACCTGGATAATGCCATCTATGAAGCCTTCATATTCATAAGCAAGTCAGAAGCAATTCCCTATGATTTAGTAACAATAATAAGCATGTGTATATAGTCTGGTAGTGTCTCATTAGGCTGTAACAGTGTAGTATAATTGATTCTTTGATGAAAGATGTAAGGCTGTGGTATTTAATTATAATTCAGTATTTTTTCAGGCCAAGGTCCAGACCAACATAAATTCTAACTTGTGTTCTGATTCAGTGGTGTATCCTATTTACTGATATAGCCTAGTATCAACATCTTATACCATCAGCTACTGAAACACTAACACATCACACATACCGTTCAGTATATTTCAGTATATTTACTGTTTAAATGCTGAACTGAATTAATTATTTATAAACTTATATACTCCAATAAAAACAAGGGCTACATTAAAAAAAACAATGCTTTTGTTTCTAACGTCTTCTCGTTAACTCAGCTTGACCTGTTGGTTTGGAGCCGCCTGCAGGAAGAGTAAACAAAAGTCTGGATTAGGGGTGTGCCATATCGTATCGTACACAATAATATCACCAATATTTTTAAATATGGTGGACGATATTATACCCTGAAATATTGTGCAATATCACCCATCCCTAAATATCACATCAGGTACTACTTTTACTGTTTTTAGCAAAAGAAAAATTCACACTTTTCTCATTTCCCATTATATATCTACTAGAGACAGATTTTATCTGTCCAGTATCGTTCACTTTACTTCAGTCCTGGATATATGGAGATATCTGGAGTGCATTATTTAGTATTGTGACATTCTGGATCACTGACTTCTGTTACAATCTGATGAAAATTCTTGTATTTTTTAGTATCTCAGTTAGGGGTGTGCCATATCATATCGTATGCAGTAATAAAATTTAATTTTCATTTTGTTGCAGTAGCTGTTTTTGTCATATCGCCAAGAGTATCGTTATCGCAAAAACACCAAGAAATATCGTGATATTGTAGGGCCATATCGCCCACCCCTGGTCTTGATCCATTTCTGGTTAAAACAGTCAGGTTTCACGATCAACTTTCCTTTTTTAGAGCACGTTATTCTTTCTCCGACCTGCTTTACCTTCCGACTCGCTTTATTCCTCGGCTGTGTGTGCGCCGCACTCCCGAGTATGCTCAGATCTGATTGGCTGAGAAGCGCGTTTGGTGATCTTACAGCGCACGCAATTGGTCTGTGAGGTTAATGCGCCACAAAGCCCGTATACCGTAAAGATGAGAAAAGCTCGGCCACTTAAAATAATTTTAATGCTTAAAAATAATTTTAATGCTTAAAAATAATTTTAATGCTTAAAAAAATTAACACTTTCAAAATGAAATCGCTCTTAATAGTTTATCGCTTTGGGTCCACATTGGACAACATCTGAGTCTGGACCTGGACTGCGGTCCACCTATTAGTGACCTCTGATGTAGGGTAACACATCCCATTAATCCAGTATGTATAATGCATTATAAGTAGGCATTATATGGCATACATTACACTCTACATGAGCTTGTTTCATTGCTTTTAGGTAGTTCTAATTACATTTATAACTTTAAAGTCAGACTTCATAACACATAATAATATTTGTTTATGTAAACATACACTACTGTTATAGAGCTCTGTGCCAGGTTATTACAGATTTAAGTGAAGTGAGATAGTCTTTCCATACAGAATCTTCTCCCTTGTCTGGCAAGTGATTATACCCAGCGAACATTCACCTGGATGAACGCCTGGGTCCACAAGGTTGTAATAGCGTGTTAGAGTGTTATTCTTATTAATGTTTAAAATGAACTGGACAGATAATATACAGATATTATGAAACCTGACATTGTAAAGTTGAATACTCATTTTATAAAGTGCTATGCTCGTCTCTATAACAGCTTATAAACAATTATATGGGCTTATTACAGGCATTATAAGGCATCTGTTTGAGATATAATGACTTATAAATGCATTTATAAGTCATTGTGAGTACAGGATTCATGGGAAGTGTTACCAGATGTAGTAACACCATTACACCATTTATTATAATGTCTTTTAAATAGATAATGTCCCCTTAGTGGGCTCACTAAGAAGTCTGAGTTTTTCTCTAGTAAACAGATTTGGATTTGGCTTTGTCTAACTCATTACAGCCCCATATTGTTTTTGCTACCAGAGCAGGAGTGCGTGCAAATCAGAGAACGTAAGGACTAAGAGAGAGAACAGTAGAGTGAAGGCTGTGAGTTCACATCATGACGTGAATCTGTAAATAGGAACACAGTCCTCAGCATCTTTTGCCACTGGCATCACTGTCAACAGTGTGAGCACAGAGACAGATAATGAGATGTGTGGGTTTCTCTTCAGAACACTACATGAAAGATGTTTACTCTCATACTTCACTCAAGCACTGCACTGTCAGTGAAGCACTACTCGGCTTATTAATGATGCTACTCATAATTAATCACTCGCAATCTTCTCATAACCAGGGCTGGATATCAAAATCCAATACTTGTATAGTACAGAGTGAATTACTTTAATATTAAAGAGGTCTGAAAAACGAAATCAGTACCAAATTTCAGTGCATATGTAGTCTTATCTCTCCACCATCGGTGAGCCAAAATCTAGGCTGCTTATAAGCCATGCGTCCACTATATTGCCAAAAAGTTTTCACTCCTTATATACATACGCAAATGAACTTGAGTGACATCTCATTCTTAATCCATAGGGTTTAATAGGGTGTCGGCCCACCCTCTGCAGCTACAACAGCTTCAACTCTTCTGGGAAGGTTTTCCACACGGTTTAGGAGTGTGTTTAGGGGAATTGTTGACCGTTCTTCTAGAAAAGCATTTGTAAGGTCATACTCTGATGTTGGATGAGAAGGTCTGTCTTGCAGTATTCGCTCTAATTCATTCCAAAGTTGTTCTATCAGGTTGAGGTCAGGACTCTGTGCAGGTCAGTCAAGTTCTTCCACACCAAACTCGCTCATCCATGTCTTTATGGAGCTTGCTTTGTGTGCTGATGCGCAGTCATGTTGGAACAGAAAGGGGTCGTCCTCAAACCGTCCCCATACCATAATCCCCCCTGCACCAAACTTTACACTAGGCACTATGCAGTCAGACAAGTACTGCTCTCCTGGCAACCACCAAATCCAGACTCATCCATCAGACCTCTACTATGTACTGTGTACTATGTGCCTCAGCATCCGTAGACCCTGCTCTGTCATTGTACGTGGCTACCACTTTGTGGCTGAGCTGCTGCCGTTCCCAATCGCTTCCACTTTGTTGTAATACAACTGAGAGTTGACTGTGGAATATTTAGGAGTGAGGAAATTTCACGACTGGACTTGTTATGGAGGTGGCATCCTATCACGGTACCACACTGGAATTCACTGAGCTCCTGTTAGTGACCCATTCTTTCACTAGTGTGTGTAGAAGCAGTATGCATGTCTAGGTTTTGTACATCTGTGGCCATGGAAGTGATGGGAACACCTGAACTCAGTGCTTTGGATGGTTGAGTGAATATTTCTGCCAGTATAGTGTGTGTCTGGCACTCTGGTGTGCCGGGAGCAGTGGGCAGCCCTATCCTTGGCGTCCGGGAAGCAGTTGGGGGTTAGGTGCCTTGCTCAAGGGCACTTCAGGGCACTTTTGTATTTTGACAAAACAAGAAGTTGTGTTCTTACGAAAATCCTTTTCCAGCTGAATTTTGAAAGTAATATTCAGTGATCAGTGTAGTTGTCATCTTCATTAGCCGTGAACTATCAATTAGAATAATCAAGCTATCAAAGAATGTTGGCTCATATACCATAAATTAGCCTCTTACAGTCTGCCTGTCTAAATCATAGATTTGTTTTAAATTGGGAGTTGTTAAATTAATAATATTAAATACACTGACTGTACTACATACTGTTATTGCTACTACTGCTTTGAGCAAAGTGTCGTACTGTTGTTCTTTTTTTTACTATATGGTTGACGGGGCATTAGCTTCCATTACTTGTTTGTTACATTAACCTGGTGCCTCTAGTGCAAAACTAAAGATGCAGACATCAGATACAAAACATGTCTTGTCTGATTAACTCCTTGGGATCTGAGGGATATTTCTGTTTACTCCTGGGTCTTTGTACCATGTGCTTATGTTTGTTTTGGTTGTTTTCTCCTCCTTGCCCTCACCTTCTTCTCATCACCTGCTCCTAGTTTGATTCTTCTCCCTGTCCCAGGTGCTTCTTCTTGGTTCTGTCTTGGTCTGACATTGTTTATATTGTATGTATGTTATTTGGATTTATGTATTATCACCCTGGACTCTGCACATATATCCACCTCTTTCACCTGCTTTAGCGTTACATGGACGCTTGGAATGCTGTGTATCGGTACACAGAACTAATATTGTACTATACTAATAAGTATATATTTATCCATCGAGTCATACTGAATTACTGTATGCTAGGATATTGAGCACTCCTGCCCAGAGTGGTGGGCAGCCCTATCCACAGGGCCCATGAAGCAGTTGTGTCCTGTCAGCTCATAGAATTGAACCGGCAACCTTCCAGTCACAAGGCTGTTTCTCTAATATCTGTACAGATTAGTGTTGATATCTGTAGGAAAGTTAATGTATTTAGTTCTAAATACACATGTAGCATCTCAACCAACACTATTCAGGCCTATAAGAACATGTATGCAGCTCAACTCTACCGAGGCTGGTCATATATGTATTGCATTGCTCTTCGGTCTCTTCTTCCATTACTTCTCAATGTTCTGATTCATTTACTTTCATTTTGTCTTCTTTCATCTGTTTCTCAGATGCATCTACCCATGGAAATTGCTCAGTCTGGAATCCCTCCACTATACTCGTGCACTGCTCACTATGTGGAGATGCTTCTGAAGGCGGAGGTTCCTCTGGTCTTCTCAGCTTTTAGGATGTCTGGTTTCACTCCCTCTCAGGTACCTGAATCTCACGCCTTCCACCCTGCCTCTTCAGCGCCATCTAGCGGCTATCAGACTCAGTGCACATCACCAGTGCACTCCAATATGTCATCAGCATTGACATCGTAGCTCCTATATCGAAACCTCTAAGCAGTTTTGATAACACTAGCTCCCCTTATTATATTGTATGGATATTTCATGGCATTTGGACCAACAAAATATAGTCTATTAACAAAAAACATTACACGCGTGAACTTATATTTAAAAGTCAATGAAAATGTCTTTGAGGTTACTGTTTCAAAGGCTTACTGCAACAACAACAGTATGTTCCAAAATGCATTACCTTATGTCAGGGGTGTCCAAACATTTTTTAAAGGGGGCCAGATTAGACAATATCAAAATACTTAACAGCCGGTTTCTCTTTACCAAAAGTATTATTCATAAATTCTGCATAACACTAGAGATGGAAGGACCGATCGGCTATGTATCGGTATCGGACGAATAATATAATAATAAAATCGATCGGCCGATATTTCTCCAATTTAGCCGATCCTGAGAGCCGATTGATGGCGTTAAACAAATGAGCCTAATTTCTGTGTTTCCAGCTAGCTGGCTGGTTCTCTAACCACAAGCCCTGAGGCAATTTAGTCTCACCCCTTCATATAATAACTTTTAATATAATAAGTAATTGCTTTTAGAGGCATTCAGACTCTTCAGACACCTGGTTCCCATCACCACCACTGTGAAAAATTCTAATTCAGTTAAGCTTATCTAGGAGAAAGCATTTTATATCATACCAGCCTGAATTATATCTACTGTTTATGGAGTCATAAAAAATATGTAGTATAAAAAAATACAAGCCACTGATTAGTTGTGAGTATATATTCTTTTAATTCTGATCCATCTCCGTGTGCTGAAAAAGTCATGACCCTTCCCTTGTTGCTCAAGGTTACTGTTGGATGAAATTCAGGGGCTACAGAACTTTTACTTTCCCTCCAGTTATTCCCCAACTCGATCTTTTAAGTACAGTCTGAGAAAGTTATGCATTGATTTTTGTTTTTATCGTATCTCTCTCTTTCTCACCTCAACTCTACTTCACAAACTTCAGATGTGACTTGTGTCAGC
This sequence comes from Megaleporinus macrocephalus, assembly GCA_021613375.1. Taxonomy (NCBI): domain Eukaryota; kingdom Metazoa; phylum Chordata; class Actinopteri; order Characiformes; family Anostomidae; genus Megaleporinus; species Megaleporinus macrocephalus. The sequence continues at coordinate 42,052,168 of CM038707.1, read as the reverse complement.
AGGGACAGATCCTGTGCTTTATGCTTTTTAATGCAGCCACAGTGTGTTCAGTCAGAGCAGACACACGCAGAAGTCTTAGGCAGAAGTTTGCACGTCCTATTCAAAGTGTGTACTCTTTTTCTAGCTGAACAAAAAAGTTGTAACATCTTCTACAGGAAGCGGACGTTTACATATTTTTACATCACTGCTCAATTGAAAATATTGGAAAAGTTTTATTTATGTGTGTTCTGCAGACTAATAGATATTGTGCACTAAAATTGTAAAATATTTCATATTCTGCTACTGGAAGATCAACCAAATGAGTCATTTGACCAGAGATGTGGTTACTGATGCAGCAAGTAGCTTCTTATTTCTTAAGCAACTAGTCGTGTCCTGCAATCGTGATTCCACAGTCGTCCTGCATCAAGCAAAGAAAACAACTAAGGAGAAGCTAAAATTAAGAACTATCCAACATGTTATTCAAACCTGGAGGACTGTGGTGACATGTCAACTTTATGAAGGAGGGTGGTCAGAAACAAACCCTGAATGACTGTGATCAGAGATCAACTAAATACTTGATGAAGTCGTATGTTAAAATTAACAGTCATTAACTCATCAGAAAAACAGGCTTCAGTTTGCTCAGAAGCGTAAAGACTCAAACTCTGGAACAGTGGAGGTTGTGTGATCATTACTCTGGACACATCAGGGTTTATTAGATTAGATTACATTCAACTTTGTCATTGTACAGAGTACAGGTACAAAGCCAATGAAATGGCTTCCAACCAGAAGTTGGCATCCAACCAGAAGTGCAAAATACATTATTATTTACATAAAGTGCAAAACAGAAATTACTAACAATTTGAGGTTATTGTACATGTGGTGGTATATAAATAAATATATAGAATCTAGGTGTTCACAGAATGTGAGATAAGGGGGTGGTATATAAAATAGAAAATAAATTACTATACATATATACAGTAAGGAGTGAAATGCAAAGATTGCACAGAGCAGAACTTGAACTTGTTAAGGAGTCCATAGCAGTAGGCATGCCTCATACCATTAAAACTATTTTTCCCATTTATGTTGATAATTTGATTTAATTCTGAAAAAAATATATGTTTTAAGTAAAATCTTTAAATTTTTCAATCCTGAGCTGAGTGCAGGGCTCTTTTTCTTATTCTAAGAGTGACTAGAATCAGTGGCAGTTCATTACGAAATGAAATGTAATTGATTTTTGAAAGATTATTTTAATGAAATATTCAAATTGAAAGTGAAAAGATCCAGTATGTAGTGACGGTGTGAAGTGGCAGAGGTAAACAATTCCCGTTCCTATTCAAAGCCAAATCTAGAAAGCTACAGCAGCGTGGACGTCTCCGAATGTAAGAAAGAAAAGTGATTTGAAATTGAGCGTCACCTCCATCAGAGAAGGGCAGCCGCGCCTGAGCTCCCATGAGCCTGCTTGAGATTGCAGACAAAGCCACTCAAGGAACTCGGAGAGAGACGTCCAGGAACTGCGGAGATTGCTTCCTGGAGCAGCTCGGAAGCAGAAGGGCTGGACCGTGGCAGCAGCTGATAGGCATAAAAATTAATCGAGAGAGAGAAAGAGAGATGGATTAATGTGATCTGGCATTCTGTTCGGCCTCAGAAGCGAGAGAGGATCAAAGCGAATGCTGTATGCTCGCAATCATTAGATGTAATTGTTTTGTTGTATAATGCATCCTCAGTGTTTGCATTGGGGATGCATTTTACATTCTAAATGGACCTCGTCCTGCAGCGCGCTTCTGATTGAGAATCGTTTTGCTGTTAATTACAGAGCTGCAATTAGGCACGGTATTGACTGCAGCCAGCCAGTGAAGTCTGCAGAACTTCACATCTCTCTCTGAACTAGAGCGTAGCAGTCATCTAGTATTGATTACATTAAAAAATTCATAGACCTGACTTGGTAAGCTTTAGTGTATGTTCTCTCTCTCTCTCTCGCTCTCTCTCTCTCGCTCTCTCTCTCTCGCTCTCTCTCTCTCTCTCTCTCGCTCTCTCTCTCTTTCTTTCTTTCTCTCTCAGCTGAACACATAGAAACTGTATTGGTTTAACCGTAGTAGGTTACTGTGTTTACAAAGCATGATGATCTGTCTGTTAACTCTTTAATAGCAGGTCTAGAAAACAGCTATGTCTGCCTTTTAATCTACTATCATGCTTTAATTATTTGACTCCTCAGTAACTACGGTTACATGCACACATGCACATTCCTGGTTCATTCATGAAACTGTACTGGTGTGTTTATATGAATCAGAGTACTTTGTAATGATGAACTGTGTGATGCACTTAAGTGTATCCAGCAATTAAATCAGTCCCACTTTATATTAGGGGTCGCTAATAACTGTGTAGTTACACATGAACAACACATACAGAAACAATGTAACTAGTGATGTAGCCACTGTTACAGATGGAGTACAGCAGTATAAGTACAGCATATGTAAATATATATGTGCAGCTATTTTGATAGTTGTAACAGCATTTTCTCTGTTGTGTAATTACACATTGGTAATAACATAAGCGTGACTGCATTTGTAGTTAGAATTTTTTTTTTTAGGCTAAATTGGAGAAATATCGGCCGATCACCGATCGCATATTTTGATTAAAAATCAATATACCGATACATAGCCGATCGATCCTCCGATCGCTAGTGCAGAGTGTAGTGTAAAGTGTAGTGTATATGTGCAATGTAGTGCATTTGTAGTGCATATATTAAACACGTACATTACCAGATTAATAAATAAATGTTAAATTATACACAATACAATGTATTGCATGGGAGCTCCAAGGTATGGAGTAGCAGCATTGTTTAGAGTTCAGCAGTCTTATGGCATGTGGGAAGAAGTTTGCTGAACACATGCACAATCTGTATATAAGCCCTGAGTTACTTTGACTATTTGCATTCAGAACATCTGCAAGTGGTTGTTGTTGTCGTTGTTTTTTTTGTTTGTTTTTTTTTTTTTTACAGGTGGTCCATGTATGCATACAAAACATCAACCACAATCCACAATCATGTTGTTGTGCTATGTATCATTTTCAGACACACACTTGCAGATCAGTGCACACATTCTGTCCTGCATGTATTATATATTGTATTACTTATAACATAAAAATTTAAATTAGATATAAGACTATTTGAAAAACGTCCTCCAACATCTGCTGTCTGAGACCTGATAGTCCACCAAAACCTTCCCTAACAGATACATAGGAGCCTAAAAACAAAGTTCCAGTCCTGCATCACATCAGAAAGGATGTGTAGCTGTTACTCTGCTTCAACTTCAGCAGTTGTCAGCCTTTTCTTCTCTGTATGCTTCGATGTATAAAGTAGTAAGGATGATGGCTTCCCCTTTTTGAGTCTGGTTTCTCTTGAGGTTTCTTCCTCTTGATCTGAGGGAGTTGTTCTTGCCACTGTTGCCCCTGGCTTGCTCACTGGGGGCTCAGACCCAGATTTGCTGTAAAGCTGCTTTGTGACGACATCTCTTGTAAAAGGAACATATAAATAAACCTGAACTGTTCAAGGACCCCTCTGATAAAGAAGAAAATCAATCTGAAAGCCTTCTCTGGGGTTCTCACAACAATGGGCAGACTACCTCAGAGTCCAGATCTCAGCATAATTAAACATGGTTGAGATTACTTGGGGCATGAGAAGCAAATATTGCAACCACCTTCTGTGACTGGACTGGTAAAAAATTCCCAGCAGACCTCTTAAAGAACCGAAAGCCCTCTAAAAATGGATGTACTGCTTTTTCCCTGATGCTGAAAAGTAAGTAGCTTAGTTGATTTTACTGAAAAGTGTTGTACCTTGTTCTTGGAGGAGCTCTTAAACTTGGTCTCACATGGCTCATGTGATCTGTCTGGCCGAGTCGTTATCTCCTGGGTTTGGGGCTGCTTCCTTGGGGGTTCCTGCCATAAATGATGGGCTTCACTGAACCACTGAACTTCTCGCAACCTCTGTAGCATTCAGTGTGCCCGTCTGTATAAACAAGCTTTCAGCAGACGCCATAGTATGTAAGAAATATTCCCAACACAGGTAAATAAACAAAGGGTAGTCACTGACATGTGAACAGTGTAGTCATTTTCTCTCTCCTCTCCACAGATGTGTATGCAGTGGCTGGGCCAGTGTTTCTGGAACTACCTGGACTGGCCTGAGATCTGTCACTACGTGTCCACGTGCATCATCATGGGACCAGACTACCAGGTGTACACGTGCATCGCCGTGCTAAAGCACTTGCAGCAGGACATCCTCCAGCACACACAAACCCAGGACCTGCAGGTCTTCCTCAAGGTGAAGTGCCACATACTGCATTGTAGTAATCCAGTATACAGTCTTCAGCCCCTCTCCTAAATACAGTCAATCAGTCAGAGCATTTTTGGTGTCTGGAGCTAAACAGTCATCAAGTAGTGATTAAGCTTTAGTTACACCAAACATCACTGTGCAAACAAGCCTAAATCCATACATGTGTCCCAAACTGGGTTGAGTTATTAAGTAAACTCAGATAGACTTGCTCATTTGGCTTCTGAAACTAGACAGAATTCACACTTCACACCTGCTACTGTTGTTTTTAGCTGGGCAACATACACCACTATACCTTGTTTGTTTAAAAGCTTTTATCTTAGCAGTACATGCATTTGCATCAGTAAGAACACCAGATATTATTAGGACAAATGGAAATAAGCATAAATACAATACAAAGTAATCTAACTATGTTATTGTGAGAGACGTAGATCATATCTTGAGCTCCAGTTTAAAGAAATGAAAGCTTTAGCGAAAGTTCTGCCAGGAAGACTTCAATGCTACGTCATGCTTTCATTCATTACTTCAACCAATCGCTAAAGCTTCGACGCACTGAACTCTCCAGTTTTCCTCTCTTCAGTCGGACATTCAGAACTTCGCCCCTGCTGTCCATATCCAGCAGGATCTGCAATGTTTTGCGCGCTTAAAGACTTGGGCCTAGGACTGGGCCTATGCCAAAGACTTTCTTCATAACCTGCAATAACTAACCCTTCAGTTGTACACTTATCAAATATTTAACATCATTCATTCCTCTACTCGGGGAGTCTTTTTGGCAGAAGTGTAGTACCAGATTTCTCCTGGACGCCCCAGACATTGTATGAATGTATTCAGTTCCTTCAGCAGCAATCTTGAATTAGCTTAATGAAGTACTGAGCAGTCGAAGCAGGTATTAGATGAGAACTGTAAATAATACTGGGTTGTTTTTGCAAGGAAAGGCTTGGAAAGGGTTAAATAAACACACTGATGAATGTAAAACCACTACTTACTGTTTTCGTAATATTTAAATATTAAAAAAAGTTTTTCTGAGCAATTAAAGCTTCCTGTCTGTAAAAATAACTTTTTAAATATAATAATGTCCTCAAGTGCCTATAAACCTTAATGCTGTACTGTGATTCTGGTATGTTTTGGCTGATCGACTCCTTTTGGGAAAAGCTGTGAATTTAAGTTTTGTTCAAATTATCAGACAAATCCACGCAATGCTATCATTGCTACATAGTAGTAGCTTTTTCTAACACAGCGAGCATTAACGCAAGTGTAAGACAGGCAAGAGCTTGAAAGCATGGCGAGATTTTGTGCATATCCAAGAATTCATAACATACTTATCTACATCTTTAATTTCAGTTAAAGACCAAAATGACTTCTCGGAATTGCTTTTGCTGTCACTCTGAAGTCAAACACAACCGAAGACTCAAAGCGAATCCGTTCAGGATGACTCAAGATGAAACGCAAATCAAACTAAAAGAAAGCCATCCTTTGTTCTGCAAATAGAAAAAAAAAGTTGTCTGTCAGTGTGCAGCACTTTCAGCACTCTCAAAACCGGGGTTCAGTTTACGTGGGGAGTTCAAAGCCTGCTTTAAGGCTTTTTTTTCTATTTATCATTAACAATGTCTTTAATGTGTAATGTTTCTCTCCTGGCTAGGCTGGGATATTCAATTCAAATGCAATCTTTCTATTAGATGTCCACACTATTTTCTCTGGAGCCACAGCAGCTTATTAATCTAGAGAGAAAGCGGCTGCGGTAATAACTGTTCCCCTTTATGGATTGCGTGTTTGTTTTGGTAATTGCTTTGATATTTTGAAGCGGTTGAAAATTTTAAATAGCCTCTTTTGTTTTTGAGGAACGTTCGTTTGACTTAAATAAGGTTTTAGTTGGGTAACACTGCAATCTGTAACCAAACGGGTAGTTAGCGTTAATGAGAACATGATAATGCTTCATAAGAGGATAATGCAGTCAATGCTGGTGTAAGAAAACTTTTAGGAAAAGATAGCATGACTTAAAAACTATTCACCCACTTGGAGGTGTGAGTGTTTTACGATAGTAGAACATTAAACCAAATTGATTGAGTTTGTTTTTATTAGGTTTTTTTTTTTTTTGGACTGATCAACAGAAACTGACTTTCTCAAGTACCATGATGGGAAATTCCTTGATTCCTGTGTTCAATATACATGTTACATGTATAAGTATAATTAAGTATAATAATATAAGTAGAATTATAAAAGCCTACCAGGCTACTTAGCTTAAGATGCACTGGGAAGAATTGGAATAGTGTCTTGTGGTCCATTATTCACTACATTACTAACAGACTTGGTTTTGTAGTAGAGATCACTGCAAGGACTCCAAACATAGAAATAGGAAACCAAATACAAACAGATCAAGAAACGCTGCTGTCATCTCTGGGCCGAAGCTTAAGATGTTGTGAGAAGAAGTAGAAAAGTGTCCTGTGGTCCGACTAATCCAAGTTATTTAGGGAAATCATTGACGTCCACATCCTCCTGGATAAAGAAGAGAGGGACCATCAGGTTTGTGAATAGCACACAGTTCAAATGCCATCATCCATGATGGTGTGGGAGGGGGGTACACATTTACAGTCCACTTTGTTATGCAGCAGTTACCTTAATGGTGCCCCAGTGCCATTTAAATATGAAGCTGCCAAAAATTCTGAACTTTTGTTAAAACCAGTGTTCGTTTTCCAGCGTTCCTTAGAAGTGTTTATCCTGAACCCAGATCATAAAGAGCATTCTTTTTCGTCTCCATCAAACTAGCAATTATAATGAAAAACATGTTGAACAGTCGACTCCTTTAGTCATTGGCCAAGAGTCGCCCACTACATGTTGGAGTCAAAGAAACAAATCTTTTTTAATTGACTCCCAGTACCTACATGGCTTAAATGAGATTTTGTAAAATCAGCACTCAAGTCAGTTGCCATACCTACTTTATTTTGGGATTGGCGTTTTATCTTTTTAGGTTGAGTATTTATCTTTAAAGATCAAATACATTTTTGCTGAAACTTGAGGCCTCCAATGTACAGTCCAGGTTTTGCCCATTGCCTTCAGAGAGACAGGGGATGGTCTATCTTTGGACTATCTGGGAAGCCAATGACGGGAATGCAAAGGTGTGACCCGAGTCAACTTAGGAAGATTGAAGACAAGCCGTGCTGCAGCCTGTAGTGAATTGCAGTCGTCAGGCCTTGAGATGACAAGAGACTGTACAAGCACCATTGTGAAGACTGGGCATACAACAGCCGGGTGGTTTACCAGTGACAAGTGACACGGAAATCTACTGTTAAGTAAAACTCACATGACTTCTCCAGTTTGCTGGAGGAAGGTTCTGTGGTCTGATTACACCAAAATTGAGCCATTTTTTGGCCATCAGACTAAACACAGTCACACATCATTGTGAACATACAATCCTCACAATGAAGCTTGTTGGTGGCAGCATCATGCTGAGGGATTCTTCTCTGCAGCAGCTCTCTCTGGAGAGCTTGTGGATAGAATGCAAGAGGAAAACCTCTGCAAGAAGCCTGAGCCTTGGGAAATTTGTTTTCCAGCATGCCAATGACCTCAAGCATACAGCCAATGCCACAAAGGGAATGGCTTGAAAAACAATGGTAATGTTGTGGATCTCAATCCAACAGAGAGTTTAATGTCTGGGCTTGAAAAAGGCTTCACTTCACACAAACAATCCTTGTGCAACCCGACAGAGCTCGAGTGATTTTGCAAAGAGGAAGGGGGGGAAATTGCTGTGTCCAAACGTACATAGCTGATAAGGATCTGGTCACACAGAGTCAAGGCTGTGATTGCTGCCAAAGGTGCCTCTACCAAAGCCTGACCTGATGGGGATGAATAAGTATGCAGTCAGAAACGTTGGGTTTTTATATTTGTTACACATTTAAAACAATTTGCTGAGATCTGATTCACTTTGAAGGTCTGTTGATCAGTGTAAAATAGGAAACAGTCTGTGATTGAGTGTTCTGTGATAATGAAGCATGAATTATAAGGAGGTGGATGTAGTTTTATGGGTGCTGTAAATGCTATTCAGTCATGATACGTTTACATAGTGAGGTAATGTGCTATTAGTGATATTAGTCTTGCCTGAGTCTACCATGTCAGTCAGTTTTATGGACTGTGAACTTTTGCATCAGTACAGTTTATGGAGGCTTTTATCGTGTATAAAATCAACCATAGAAAAATAACCACAGGTTTTATTTACGGCCAGAGCCATAAATATTCCATCATATCCAGTGAAAAAGGAATTTCCATGGGATTTTTAAAGCATGAAGTGCCTCGGAGAAGCATTTCACTTGTATTTTCTGTGTCCCAGATCAGGCTGATATGTATTGTCTTACCACACATGTACTCAAATATAAAAAAAAATTGTTTTTACATAGTGAGGTTGACCGTTGCCTGTAAATACATTGACAGTGGTGTTATCTAGACAGCTGTGTAGCATGTTTATAATGATACTTATACTATACTATTGAGCAACTGAACGTGTTGTGCACAGAACATCTTTGGTGTGATGCTGTGTGTATATTAAAGAAGCTGCTTCCATCTTTCCAATTTCTACTAAAACTTTAAAGCTAATTGTAATTATTAAATCAATGCCGGATCATACCTTTTATTAGATTTCATAATCATCTTTTTAATGTATGTTACTAATAATTGTATACAGTAAAGGTAAGAAATGTTTATTTAATGATAACCTTGTTTGAAGGCGATGTTGAGCAAACAAAACGTAGGAAAGTAGTGCAACAGTTTAAGAATAACATTTATCAGTGTAAAATAGCAAAGGACATGAAGAGTTCTTCATCTACAGTACATCACATCATTAAAGGATTCAGAGAATCCAAAGAAATCTTTGTAACAAGGCGAAAACCAATATTGAACAGCCGTGATATTTGGGTCCTCACATGGCACTCCCATTATTAACAGACTTGGTTTTGTAGTAGAGGTCACTGCAGGGACTCAGGAACACATCCCCAAACTCTACCATGCAAAGAAGAAACCAAATATAAACAGATCTAAAAACACTCCTGTTTTCCCTGAGCTTAAGATGTTCTGAGTTGAAGTGGAAAAGTGTCCTGTGGTCCGAATAATCCAAATTTTGGAAATTCTTCCTGGCTAAAGAAGAGAGGGACCATCGGGCTTGTTTATAGCAGATCAACAACACAGTTTAAATGCCAGCATCCATGATGGTATGGGGAGCGGTAGGTGTTGGGGTCTCCAAGGTGTTGAACTGGATCCCTAACCTTCAGCCCACGATTGCCCTGGTACTACTGTTACATAATACCAGCGCGTCAGTGATGCTACACAAAGGCATGGAAGTGTATGTAGGACAGAGTGGCTGAGGAAGATCTCTTTAGATCATATTTCATCCTAAACTTTCAGCCTCTGCAGTTAATTAATGTGTTCTGTTTAATAGCGTATGCGCTGCGTCTTTTAAAAACGCTTGTCATTTTAAACAATGCTGTTTATCCAGTGAGTGTTTCTTTATAGCAGGTCTGCTGTGAGCGTACTGACTAGTCATAGTCATGACTTACCATGATTGTTGTTATTATTTAAAAGCAGGCATGACTGTCGCTCACCAGTGATCATACGCACACACAGCCACCATCCAGCAATAACATCGACCTTGCTGTAGGCCTTTGAACAGCACATGTGGGCCCAGAGCTACACATGCTAGCAATTTTATATGTGTGATGGGAGTTCTAAGGCCTCCCTGGATCGTTGTTACAGTTCCAGACTATAAATCCCTGCAAAATCCATTTTCACCTGTAATAGACAGCGCTTGACTTATAGGTGCTGTAAGGTCTCGCAATCCAGCTCTTCAAAACCGAATCATGTGTTGGTGGAATGCTGACTCAATTGTGCACATACAGCTTGTATAATCTCCACAGAAGAGCACTGACCGAGAGAATGGGTCAGTCTAGAGCAGCTACCCATGAGGTCACCATGATAAATGCCAAGCATCCGCTAGAGGGAGGATAAAGCCCCCCCAGCATTGGACTGTTGAGCAGTGGAACTGCTTTCTCTAGAGTGTTGGAACTCCAGTCAGTGGTTTAGGACGCAGTCACTAATGTTTGAATCTATATTCTAGTGTTTAAATGTATTTAATTTTCTATTGGTCTGTTAAATCATTCACTTGCTTGAAGTTTTTGGAAAAAGCCAGCCATGTTATTATATTTTAATCATCATCAATACTTTATCACTGGCTTTGTAGTAGTTGAAACCAATTACTTGCTTGGGATTGTGCTGACTCATATAGCATAATTAGGCAGCTAATTTTGCACGTCTTCACCAAACAGACTAATTGCTCGTAGGTGCTGTGGTCTGCAGTCGTGGCCATAATTTGCTTACGCTGCAGTCATATTTTATTTAATATACCCAACCCATAAAGATTTATTTGTCCTTTCCCTCATTTCCATATTCTGTAGTGTCCCTTTGTAACTTGAGAAGTCATTTTAGGGCGTTCGACTCGCGTGCTGACTCAAAGGAAATAAAATTAGATTAATCTTGTTCCGTCTCAACCGCGTTGCTTGTACAAAGTGAAATGTCACTGTGCATTATTCAGCTCCCTGTTGAGAGCACGGGTGAAGCGCCGCGGCCGCCCGGCTGTTTGTAGCATTTGTAACGGCAGGCAGATCGTTGCGATCGCTGGAAGAACTTATGTCTACCAATATCAACTTTACAGGATCAATTTTGTCCATTTTGTCTGTATTGAGTTTAAGCTAAGCCTTCAGAGAATATGCAAGGATCAAAGACCAGAGATCAGAATCAGAAGTGTTGGAGAAAAGGGAGTAGCATCCAAACATCAATCGACTTGAAGATGTTAGTTGCTGTGCAGTTTTCATGGTACCTTGAATTTCCTCTCAAACCAGCCATTGAATACATGTTATGGAGGCTTTCTCTTAGCTTTTCCAAAGAAATCTGCGGGGATATTGTTTCACACTTCCAAAGATGCTTCCCACCATCCAAATAACCCCAACCAAGTTTAGTGATGTTGAGGTTCTGGACTCTCCAGTCTGTCCATTGTTCTGTGATCACCAGCAGCTCCTTTGTTTGAATTGTCTGTATCTCCTTTTCTCAGTAAAGAGCTTCTTGAACAGCTAACCATGCTTTCAGACGCATAACACTGAGGTGTCTTCTCACAGTGGATGGACGGAGAGAAGCGCCTGTGGATGTTTTCAGATCTGAAGCCAGGGTGAAGCTTGATGTTTCTTCTCTCTCAAAGATGAAAGCTTAAGTGCTGTTTATCTGATGGACAGACTTTGTGGTCTAACAGGGGTTGTACAGTTGTTAGGAGAGCCTAACTTTCCAGTTTTTATGATGTTTTGAAATTTTGTTTAGGAAATTCCTGTAAATGTCTCCTGAAGAATTTGTTCTTAGTGGTGGTTTTGACAGGGTGGTCTCTGACACAGTGTATAAAGTATATAATGTAGTCTGTTGGTGGCTGTCAGCGTATCACATAACATTAAACATAAAGAATGTTTGTTCCTAAGATAAGCTTATTAGAAGCTCTATTTGTTGTAGGTATATAGTTGAAAATCTGTGGTAGTAAGTAGGGCTGTGTATTGGCAAGAACCTGGCGATACGATATGTATCGTGATTGTGATATATTGTGATTTTTAAAATTCTACTATTAAATCACACCACTACATGAACAGGTTTGTCAATGCTAACAATAGCATTGCACCCTTGTGCTGCTTGTTAATGTTGGAGTCGAGCTGCAAATAACATTTGCAAAGTAAGAATTTCATTGTACAGTCTGTCTGTTTCTGCTGTGCATATGACAACAAAACTCTTGAATCTCAAATGGATTTCAACACTGCCATCTAGTGGTCAGAGGTTTAAACCCAACACACAATGGTTCACTGTCTGTCAGGAATCTTTGCATGTAAACTGTTAATTAATACCTTGTTTTTGAAAACCGATACAGAATAACTAAACGTTATATCGAGATATTCGATATTTTGATATTATCTTACACCCCTAGTAGTAAGTCAAGGCAGTGTACCACTCATTCATGAGCATTTTTATCCTACAGCTTTATTCTGGACCCATGGCCCAGTTGCTCTATAAGTTTTATACATTCGGTCAAGTGTGAAAGCTGTTTTTGAGCCCAGGATGAGCTCCGGAGAACTGATCTCTAGTCCTCCTGATCTGGGGTTCGCTTCCAGTGAACTGTCGTATTGAATATCAGTTTATTTGTTTGTTTCCAGTTGTTCACTGCCTGATTACATTTACACATCAGTTTTCTTGGGTGACCTAAACCTTTACAGCCCTGTACAGTTCATTCTGATTATTGGTTTCCTTGTTTGCATTTACATAAATCCAAAGACTGTTCTAATCCATGTGTACTGACCTTAACTTTCTCATGTTTCATTCTGCAGGAGGATCCCATCCACAGCTTCAGAGTGAGCGATTATCTGGAGTTTATGGAAGGCCTGGAGCGCAATTATAGAGGCATGGTGCTCACCGACATGAGGAGCATCTTACAGAAGAACACCTAGCATTCCATATCGTTTACATGGGATGGTGTCGGACTAATTGAAACTACTGAGTGAGAGTTGGTAACTTTGGGACGGGCAGTTGATGCGCTGGCTATTATGTCCATAGTAAAACAAAAATAAATAAAAGGCAGAAAAATAGATGGAAGATAAACAGAAATTGGTCTCTGTTGCAAAGACCAATAAGGGATGTGTGCTTTCACTAGGGCTGTGAACTGGTGATACAATACATATCATTTACAGGGGTTATAATTTGATACATCGCAATATTAGCCATAACAATAAAACCAATCCAATTACTGTATAGGAGCACTTCATAGTTCTGCACTTAGAGACTGTAGTTCATCTGTTTCTCTGCATACATTGTTTATCCCCCACAGGACCACCACAGCACAGGTACTATTAGGGAGGCGGATAATTTTCAGCACTGCAGTGACACTAGTGTGTTAGTTAGTTAGTGTGTGTTGTGCTGGTATGAGTGGATCAGACACAGGCCAAATCCTTTGAAAGGATTTTGCTGCTGGAGTGATTAAACACCTCAGTATCACTGCTGGACTGAGAATAGTCCACCAACCAGCACCATCCAGCCAACAGTGTCCTGTGGGCAACGTCCTGTGACCACTGATGATGTACTAGAAGAACATAAACTGTGCAGCAGCAGATGAGCTACTGTCCCCAACTTTACATCTACATGGTGGACCAACAAGGTAGGATTGTCTAATAGAGTGGACAGTGAGTGGACACAGCGTTTAAAACCTCCAGCAGCACTACAGCATCAGATCCACTAGTAGCAGCACAACACAGAACCCAGCACCCAAATAATACCTGCTCTGTGGTGGTCCTTAGAGGGTCCTTCAGAAACAGGGTAATAAAGTATACAGAGAAACAGATGGACTACAGTCTGTTAGTGTAGAACTACAAAGTTCTCCTGTGTTGTAAATAGAGCTAATAAAATAAACAGTGTGTGTAGATACAATGTTATGGCTGATTGATGTATATACCAAGTGACAAAATAACACAATTTGTAAACTATAAGTTTAGTAAAACTATCTTAGTATAAAAACACACCACTGTAAGCACATATCCGCTAATATTAAGGTTAGTGGTGCACCCTTGCTCTACTTGTTTACCTTGGAGTGGAACACTGGCACACACAATTAACCATAGCCTGCCACAAACCTTTAATATTAAACTACTGATCAAAAATCAATATTGTGATTTTGATTTTCACAAAACATAATATCACAATAATCTATGTTTTCTTACACCTCTAGGTTTTTTTACTGGATTTTAGTGATTCATTTGAAAGGATTTGGCCAATTTCCCAGACTCAGATAAAGCCTAAAGGCTGCTACACAATGCACCATGAACCATGTTCCCCATGTCGTTATTTTAACCACAAAATGAACAAAAAATCCTTTGCTTCTCACTAGATGGGTAAACAGAGACATTGGGCACGCTACCTTCCATTTGTGCATAGCCCAGAGGAGCATGGAGCGCTGCACTGCCTGCTTTTGCAGATAGCGTGGATGCCTGTAAATCAGTTTAAGGTCATTTGAGCTGCTTTTTGGAGATGCTAACACCATCCATAACAGAGCAGAGGGCAGTCTAAATTCTTTTGGGGGACATGTTTTTAGTGGCACCGGAGACAACAGCGATCGGTCGAGTGGGTTCATATCACCTTCAGAAGTCAGCAATAATTGAACGGATGGCAAATGAGCTGCTAATGGGTTTTTCTCTTCTGTTTACTTTGTTGATGTCTAAATAAATCTCACAGTTAAGTCTGTGTAAAGGCCTTAAGACTGGTGTATAAGTAATTTCCAGTGGTGGTTCACCATCCTCACCACAATTTAGTCCATGAGTAGGCTTAATCCATGTGCGGCAGACTGACCCTTAGAGTGTTAAGTCTTGTTTTTTTTTTGGTTGTTTTTTTTGCTGGAATCTTTAATTTCTACAGTTCAGTCTCCTTTCTCCTGAGTGCCAGCTTGATTTGTTCAGCTGCACTGCCTGTGGAATAGTTTTTTTCCCCTTGTTTTTTCTTTCTCTCATTTAAAAGACAGAAAGGGAACATCGTGCCTTCCAAACAAAAATGGAAGACAAGCAGCGAGACATGCTGTTTGCAGTATGACACAGGATTTGTGTTTGTATGTGCTGTTTGGGATATAAACAAACCTGCTATTTTGTAACATGCCCTGTATATTTCCTGAGCTTAATCTTGTTTTAAATATCATGTACGTATTACTTCTGTTTCGTCTCAGTGAACCCAGTTGTGAGGTTAGTAAACAGTGACTTGTTTTTAAGCCGTGCTCACCGTTCTCTGTATTCCACTGCAGCGTCGCTCTCTCTCCAGGCCATATAGTTGCCCGGAAATTGAGGTGAAGCTTCAGTGATTCTGCATCTCAGTACTTCTGATGTATATTTTCTATCAGTTGTTTACAACACAGAGGCTTCTACAGGGTTTACAGCTGCAGAGAACTGTAAGATTTAATATTTATAGCCAAGTCAGCACAGTTAGTTAGAGACTGCCTGAGAATTAATGAGACAATAGGGGACGATAAACAATAATCCACATGGAGCAATAGCTCCAGTATGGTACTTCTAGAGCTCCTTGATGCCAAAGAGTACAATAAACAAATAAAACAAAATACATAACCTGCTGCATTAATGTGATTTGATTATAAAAATAATACTGGTAACACTTTGTAGGGCAGTGTTCATTAAGCCATCAACTGACTAGGGCTCAATCTGAATACACAACTATTGTTTGGTAGGTATTTTTATTTATTTTTATTTATTTATTTGTTTGTTTATTTATTTATTTACTTATTATTATACTCATTCACATACCTTAGGCCTGTAGGTGTTGTGCCAGCTTGACCTAATGGAATAAGTTTTTATAAATGTTTATGTAGTAGTCATGAAGGTCTTATGTCGGTGTCATGGAGCCTGCAAAACAAAAAAATGCAATAACTTAATAAATAAAAAGACTTAACCAGCTGCATTAAAGTAATTTCATTACATTAATAATAATAGGGCAGTGTTCATAAGGCTACATGATACCTACATTAAGTTTTTATATTAACTGACTAGGGCTGGACCTGAATACTTAAGTATTAAAATATTTGTTTGTTGGGTAGGTATTTGCTCATTTTCATACTCATTCATATACTTTTGGCCTTTAGGTGTTGTGCCAGCTTGATCTATTGTAATAAGTTTTTATAACTGTTTATGTAGTGGTCATGGAGCCTCAGAAACGAAAGAGTACAACAAACAAATTAATAAAAAGACCTAACCCGCTGCATTAAAGTGATTTCATTACATTAATAATAATGGAAACATGATACCTACATTAAGTCATCATAACAACTGACTAGGGCTGGACCCAAACACTCGACTATTCAGATATTTGTTTGTTGGGTAGGTATTTGTTTTGATTTGTATATTTATTTATTTATGTTGGACTGTTTCTCATACGCATTCACATTCTTTTGACCTTATGGTGTAGGTGTTCTGCCAGCTTGATCTATTGTAATATGTTTTTATAACTGTTTATGTAGTTGTCATGGAGCCTTAGAAACAAAAGAGTACAGTAAACAAATAAATACAAAGACTTAACCTGTTGCATTTAAGTGATTTTATTACGTTTATAATAATAGGGCAGTGGTCATATGGCTACATGATACCTACATTAAGTCATCATTACAACTGACTAGGGCTCGACCCGAATACTCAACTGTTTGTTGGGTGGGCATTTGTTTATATATGTAATTTATTTATTTATTTTTGGCTCATTCTTATACTGATAAGTATCATTAAGTCATCATAACAACGGTTTAGGGCTGGACCCAAACACTCGACTATTCCGATATTTGTTTGTTGGGTAGGTATTTGTTTTGATTTGTATATTTATTTATTTTTGGACTTATATATTCACATACTTTTGACCTTATAGTGTTGGTGTTGTGCCAGCTTGACCTATTGGAATAATGGGTTTAATGTTTATAACTGTTTATGTAGTTGTCCTGAACAGAGGTGTCAGGTAATGTAGTACAAATAATTTGTTACCTTACTTAAGTAGAAATTTTGGTTATTTATAATTTACTGGAGTAATTATTTTTCAGCTGACTTCTTACTTCTACACCTTACATTTACACTCCATTATCAGTACGTTCTACTCCTTACATTTACACTCCATTATCAGTACTTTCTACTCCTTACATTTACACTCCATTATCAGTACTTTCTACTCCTTACATTTACACTCCATTATCAGTACTTTCTACTCCTTACATTTACACTCCATTATCAGTACTTTCTACTCCTTACATTTACACTCCATTATCAGTACTTTCTACTCCTTACATTTACACTCCATTATCAGTACTTTCTACTCCTTACATTTACACTCCATTATCAGTACTTTCTACTCCTTACATTTACACTCCATTATCAGTACGTTCTACTCCTTACATTTACACTCCATTATCAGTACTTTCTACTCCTTACATTTACACTCCATTATCAGTACTTTCTACTCCTTACATTTACACTCCATTATCAGTACGTTCTACTCCTTACATTTACACTCCATTATCAGTACTTTCTACTCCTTACATTTACACTCCATTATCAGTACTTTCTACTACTTACATTTACACTCCATTATCAGTACTTTCTACTCCTTACATTGACACTCCATTATCAGTACTTTCTACTACTTACACTCCATTATCAGTACTTTCTACTCCTTACATTTACACTCCATTATCTCCATTATCCATTACATTTAAAAATAGCCTCGTTACTCCTATTTCATTTTGGCTTGTTATTTTCTGCTCCATGAAACACGTTAATGTTCAGTAGTAACAGATATGCTTCTTTAATATATTTACATTGTACTAAACTACATTCATGTTCAATGGGTGTATATGCGGCTGAAACAGGAAGCGTAGCACATCCCAAATTTATCAACATTAACATTTTAATAAAACATTATAGTCGTTATGGCTTTTAGAAGAATGATTTGTTTGGGGAGGTGGGCTAGTGCACTATAGACCTCTGTGGTGCGGCCTAAGCTTTTGTCCTTAATAGTACTTTTTCCCTTACATTACTTTTACTTATACTTTAAGTAGTTCTGAAAGCAGTACTTTTACACTTTTACTGGAGTAAAAAGCTTGAGTTGATACTTCAACTTCTACAGAAGTATTTTAAAACCCTACTAACTATACTTCTACCTGAGTAATGAATGTGAATACTTTTGACACCTTTGGTCCTGAAGGCCTTATGTAGGTGTAGTAACTAAAGTAAAGTATTACCAATGGTTTTAGAGGTAATTACAAGTTTGATGGTTGGTTTTTCACTATTGCTGAACTTTGCTTTACTTTAGTGCACAACCTCAGAGTTTCTTTAATGATTTCTTTACCCACTCTTCATGTAATATATGATCGAATGCGCTTTAGAACGTCTACAGCACCGGCTCTGTCTCGTTCTGATGACTTAGCCTTGTTTTGTACGAACATCTGCAGTCTTACAGGCATCGGTATAGAGCGTATCACGCTGACAAGTCGTCATTAGTACACAGAAACAGTCTCCTTCACACGTACCATCTGTAACTCCCACAGTGAATAATGAATGGGATCGTTAAAGAGGTGTCTTTCTCTGTCTACACAGCCCCTAAATATAACATTCTGTTTACTCAGTGGGAGGAAGGACCCGCTTTACTTTGATGGCGTGAACCGTTTTTCAGAGTATTCTTAGTTTAAATGGCCTTGTTTAGACTGCTGATTTATGTAACAGCGAAAAAAGGAATGAAATATGCATGAATAGTATATTGGTAGATCAATAAAAAGAATTAGAAACAGAATAGATGAAAAGACGAAGTGTAAATAAGGGAGAATAACAGAAAAGAGTCATTGAAGTCATTCAAGATGCCAACTGATCAGTCAAATCCAGACCTCGATTCCAGTTGCTGGTCCTGGGATTGTATAATAGAAACTTCTTAAATCTTTGGTAAACTTTGGCAACTTTCGCTAAGACTGAATTCAAGACAGATGGCACTATAGAACAATAGTTTTTAAATGCATTGGGTTATTTCTAGATTAGAAATCAAAACACAAGCGTCCTAGCTCGCTTAAAATTCTAAATATCGTCTTTCAGACTTTCAAACCCCAGCATAACATACACTACCGCTCAAAAGTTTGGGATCACAGTGAAATGTTCTTGTTTTCAATGGAGTATCTTCCTTCCTTAACACAACAATGGACTGACGGGTCTCTAAAGAAAGTCGTTTCTTTCTGGTCATTTTGAGTCGGTCAGCAAGCCATCAACTGCTGATGCTTCAGATACTAAACTAACCTAGAATGTTGTTCTCCCTTTTATACTCACTTATTAGTAGAATAATTTTCAGCTGTGCATCACAATTGAGCAAGAGTGTCCTAACAACCAATTAGCCCAACAACATCCTTAACTTGGATTGGTGGTCGTACCAGGAGATTTAGACAGAGGACTGAGAATTACTGATAATAGGACTATATGCAAAATAAGCCTCTATACAAAAATAGACTTTAATACAAACATTTTTATTCTTTAAAAATCATCTGATACACTTAAATTAATTGTGAAATGGACAAGATTGTTTGTGAATTGCATGAAATGAAATGTATGTTCTGTTTTAACCATCTGTTTCCATTGTCTTATGCAGTGACAAGCAGCAGAGCACTATAACTGTAACCGGCATAGTGATATCACATTGATCTACATTGCAAAATGATTCAGGTTTTGTTTTTTGTTTTTTCAACCAGCATTGCAAAACCCACTCCAGTCGTGATCTCCACCGTCCCATCTCATTACCTTGCTGTGTTAATGTTGATGAAAACTCGTCAGATTAAATATTACAGTGGCGGTGGTGAATAATGAGGAGACGGAGTAGAACGTGTGTCTGTTTATTAGGGGGCATAACATTAGCACGTTCGGCCAAAGCGTTTGGGATAATGAAGCCGGGGAGTGACGCCGCTCGGATAAACAGCACAGAGCGCTCACTGTAATCCAGTTTATCTCACTTTGGTTTAGCTTTTTTACATCAGAAACAGAAGCTGTCTGAAGAGCTAACTCACATTCAGAATTAGTTATTTTGCCTGCCTAGTCAAAATAACATTACATAAACAAGTAGTTTAAGATTTTCTAGCTAGAGATTCACTTCTGTGATATGAATTTTCAATAATCTAATTGTGACCTGTCTAATTGTGATCCTTCAGTAATACGGCCCCAGGCTTCTGTGAACCAGTGCTGGTTCTTTCTGTACTGCAAGATGTTTAGAGCCCCTGCACCTGCCATATAGATCCTAGACTTGCCGTGGGAAATGATTGAAGTGCCCTTGAGCAAGACACCTAACCCCCAACTGTTCCACGGGCACTGTGGATGGGGCTGCCCACCGCTCTGGGCATGTGTGCTTACTGCCCCCTAATGTAAGAGAAGAAGTTACTGATTATTTTGTGAAAACAGTATCTGACCACACAGGATGGGCAGTTTTTGAGTATCAGACCACACAGGATGGGCAGTTGTTCAGTATCAGACTACACAGGATGGGCAGTTGTTCAGTATCAGACCACAAAGGATGGGCAGTTGTTGAGTATCAGACCACACAGGATGGGCAGTTGTTGAGTATTAGACCACACGGGATGGGCAGTTGTTGAGTATTAGACCACACGGGATGGGCAGTTGTTGAGTATTAGACCACACGGGATGGGCAGTTGTTCAGTATCAGACTACACGGGATTGGCAGTTGTTCAGTATCTGACCACACAGGAAGGGCAGTTGTTCAGTATCAGACTACACAGGATTGGCAGTTGTTTAGTATCAGACCACACAGGATGGGCAGTTGTTGAGTATAAGACCACACGGGATGGGCAGTTGTTGAGTATTAGACCACACGGGATGGGCAGTTGTTCAGTATCAGACTACACAGGATGGGCAGTTGTTCAGTATCAGACCACACAGGATGGGCAGTTGTTGAGTATCAGACCACACAGGATGGGCAGTTGTTCAGTATCAGACTACACAGGATGGGCAGTTGTTCAGTATCAGACCACACAGGATGGGCAGTTGTTGTGTATCAGACCACACAGGATGGGCAGTTATTGAGTATTAGACCACACGGGATGGGCAGTTGTTGAGTATTAGACCACACAGGATGGGCAGTTTGTTAAGCTCGACAAAGAAAGTTAGTTCTGTTAGGAGTGACTGAGATCAGTATATGGTGTAAATGAGATGCAGCAGTGGTTCTAGCAGGCTATTACAAGAGTCAGAAGGTAACTAAAGGCTTGAGGGCTCCCTGAGATGCACTGTCTGCTTCACCTTTAACAATCCTGAGTGAGAGCAGTGGGACGGCAGCACCAACATCCTCAATTTACCATAATACTATCAGTCACTGACCACAGATCTGCACCTCTAATCTAACGAATGAACTAATTATCAAACGCTCGACTACACAGGTAGATTTCAGTGTGTTTATTTAACCCTTTCCAAGCTTCTCCTTGTGGAAACAACAGTACTATTTACAGTTCTCATCTAATACCTGCTTTGACTGCTCAGTACTTCATTAAGCTAAATCAAGATTGCTGCTGAAGGAACTGAATACATTCATACAATGTCTGGGGCGTCCAGGAGAAATCTGGAACTACACTTTGTTCTTCAAACTGGAGCTCAAGATATGATCTACTTCTTTCACAGTAAGATATTCATGTTATATTGTATTGTATGTATGATTATTTACATCTGTTCTAATTATATCTGCTGTTCTTACTGGTGGACATACACTTATTGCTAAGGTAAAGTATTTCAAACAGTGAGCTTAGGTGCCTCAGACTTTTGCACAGTAGTGTATTTTGACTTTTTAACAATCATGTCTGAAGAAAAACGCTGTTCATTTTCTCCATGGAGAAAGCGGCCAACGTTGGCATGATGGAGCCTGCAAACGACATAACAGAGGTCGGTGCCATGGTCACGTACGCCATGTGGTGCTGGAAGTCACTCATGTACAGCTGCCTGCTGTGACCGTGCACTTTGGAGAACAGTCTTTCTGTGGTAACGAACCACTTAACCCCGTCACTTGCTTCTGTTAATGTTGTTTACATCAATTATGCCTAGATGTGATTACAGACCAACAGCATGCTGGAGAGTTGTGTTTGGTTTGGCTCAGAAAATGACAACGGCAAAATGTGTGTTTTTTTTTTTTTTTTGATATAATGTCTCATTTGATTGCCTGTCTAATAGACCTTAATGGCAGAAGGTAATTTGATGGCTAATTAGTGCTAATTAAGCTGATTACATGCTAATTAAGACCTCTCTGTTCCTGTATCTAACTCGGGGAACAACATTAGCCTTGTTCTCCCTTGTGAAGGTGCTATATTATTGCCACAAACCCACTACAATATATCAGTCCCTGCCTTAAGCAACTACCTGCTGAATATATTAAGGGTGCTTCACGTGGCTGCCATGCAAAATGAGGCTCCAGTCGATGGAGATTGACGGACGCGTGATCGGTTCCACTTTGAAGCCGCTACACGTGTGATCGAACGTTGCAGTTCTGGCTTAAGCTTGCTCTCTTTTCTCCTCTCGCCTTTCCTAACCTGAGCTGGTTAGTCCTTGATTAGAATGCAGGCCATCAGCCTTCACTGTTCCATCTGAAAGCCTGCTTCACATCAGCAACAGCCTGACAGTCCGCAGGCTGAGAACAAAGAGATTTCAGTTGCTCTCAGCTGCTAGACTGATTGTTTATTATGTCCAGTATACGACGACATATATAAATATTAATAAATTAATTCAGTAAAAGACCTGAACATCGTATTTCACACACAAAGCTGTATTACACTGGTACAGCCTATAGACTCTCAACAGATCATTCAGTAAAGTACCTGAACACTGTATTACACTAATAAAGCCTGTAGACTCTCAGCAGATCATTTAGTAATATACCTGAACACTGTATTAAACTAATAAAGCCTGTAGACTCTCAGCAGATCATTCAGTAAAGTACCTGAACACTGTATTACACTAATAAAGCCTGTAGACTCTCAGCAGATCATTTAGTAATATACCTGAACACTGTATTACACTAATAAAGCCTGTAGACTCTCAGCAGATCATTCAGTAACATACATGAACACTGTATTACACTAATAAAGCCTGTAGACTCTCAGCAGATCATTCAGTAACATACCTGAACACTGTATTAAACTAATAAAGCCTGTAGACTCTCAGCAGATCATTCAGTAAAGTACCTGAACACTGTATTAAACTAATAAAGCCTGTAGACTCTCAGCAGATCATTCAGTAAAGTACCTGAACACTGTATTACACTAATAAAGCCTGTAGACTCTCAGCAGATCATTCAGTAAAGTACCTGAACACTGTATTACACTAATAAAGCCTGTAGACTCTCAGCAGATCATTCAGTAACATACATGAACACTGTATTACACTAATAAAGCCTGTAAACTCTCAGCAGATCATTCAGTAAAGTACCTGAACACTGTATTACACTAATAAAGCCTGTAGACTCTCAGCAGATCATTCAGTAAAGTACCTGAACACTGTATTACACTAATAAAGCCTGTAGACTCTCAGCAGATCATTCAGTAACATACATGAACACTGTATTACACTAATAAAGCCTGTAGACTCTCAGCAGATCATTCAGTAAAGTACCTGAACACTGTATTACACTAATAAAGCCTGTAGACTTTCAGCAGATCATTCAGTAACATACATGAACACTGTATTACACTAATAAAGCCTGTAGACTCTCAGCAGATGGTTCAGTAAAATACCTGAACACTGTATTAAACTAATAAAGCCTGTAGACTCTCAGCAGATCATTCAGTAAAGTACCTGAACACTGTATTACACTAATAAAGCCTGTAGACTCTCAGCAGATCATTCAGTAACATACATGAACACTGTATTACACTAATAAAGCCTGTAGACTCTCAGCAGATCATTCAGTAACATACCTGAACACTGTATTAAACTAATAAAGCCTGTAGACTCTCAGCAGATCATTCAGTAAAGTACCTGAACACTGTATTAAACTAATAAAGCCTGTAGACTCTCAGCAGATCATTCAGTAACACGACTGAACACTGTATTACACTAATAAAGCCTGTAGACTCTCAGCAGATCATTCAGTAACATACATGAACACTGTATTACACTAATAAAGCCTGTAGACTCTCAGCAGATCATTCAGTAACACGACTGAACACTGTATTACACTAATAAAGCCTGTAGACTTTCAGTAGGTCATTCAGTAACATACCTGAACAACTGTATTAAACTAATAAAGCCTGTAGACTCTCAGCAGATCATTCAGTAAAGTACCTGAACACTGTATTACACTAATAAAGCCTGTAGACTCTCAGCAGATCATTCAGTAACACGACTGAACACTGTATTACACTAATAAAGCCTGTAGACTTTCAGTAGGTCATTCAGTAACATACCTGAACACTGTATTAAACTAATAAAGCCTGTAGACTCTCAGCAGATCATTCAGTAACATACCTGAACACTGTATTACACTAATAAAGCCTGTAGACTCTCAGCAGATCATTCAGTAACATACATGAACACTGTATTACACTAATAAAGCCTGTAGACTCTCAGCAGATCATTCAGTAACATACATGAACACTGTATTACACTAATAAAGCCTGTAAACTCTCAGCAGATCATTCAGTAACATAGCTGAATACTGTATTACACTAATAAAGACTGTAGACTCTCAGCAGATCATTCAGTAACATAGCTGAATACTGTATTACACTAATAAAGACTGTAGACACTCAGCAGATCATTCAGTAACATAGCTGAATACTGTATTACACTAATAAAGACTGTAGACTCTCAGCAGATCATTCAGTAAAGTACCTGAACACTGTATTACACTAATAAAGCCTGTAGACTTTCAGCAGATCATTCAGTAACATACATGAACACTGTATTACACTAATAAAGCCTGTAGACTCTCAGCAGATGGTTCAGTAAAATACCTGAACACTGTATTACACTAATAACGCTTGTTATATAACTATATAGAATTAAATATAATATATAATATAATATACCCATATATAATATAACCATTTTCTAAATAATATGTCAGTGGTGTCTGTGCAATCCTCCTTGAGACTGAGCCTGCAGTGTGAGCTTTATTGGTTTATCATCATGATCCTCTAATAACGTTCTGACTGGTCTCCTCATAAGCTCGGCTAAATGTGTTTCTCTTTAACTGACTCTGCTGCTTGGATGCTGACACTAATGAGGATTAGGAGATTATCCTGATGGTTTCATCAGGTAAGTCTGATGGGAGACCGCCCGCTGCTTCAATTAAAGGCACAACAATGGAGGCTATAGTCCCTTAACACGCTGAGACGGAGAGTCAAATGGCTTTGTACTGCCAGTGGATGCAATTTAGACATTCAGCAAACAAGGCAGCTTTGTGCTGCATAAGATACATCCAGAAAAATCATTGATTTTATAAAAGTACAGCCATATTTGGGCCACGCAGCTGCATGACAGCATTTGTAGCCACAGCCAGCACAGCGAACAGACAATGCAGCAGTAAGCTAAGCAGCTGTAGGGAAAATAAACGTTTAACGTATGAAGACCATTGTGAGAAATATCATCAATAATCAGCCCTGTAAACCCATTTTGTCTGTTTTTGCCCTCACATGCCTCATAATTAAATACTGGCTTGGGGGAAAATAGGGCTGGGCGATATATCGAGTTTTTAAGAAATATCGATATATTTTTATATGAGATATAACATGAGACAATGTCGTTTATATCGATATAGTCTGTGTTGCGCTGCAATCACACCTGTAGATCCACCAGTAACGTCTTTCTCTCTCTCTCCCAGTTTGTCTCACCTTCATACTGCCCCACCTCTCTCCCTCACAAAACTCACCTCTCCCCATCACGTCACCCGTAAACGCACGAAAGAAGCTATCGAGAGCCATAGGCGTGGTAGTGGGGGGAAAAGTGGACCTGACTACCCAGGGTCCGAGTAGGGAGAGGGGCCCATGAAAATCCTAATTTATTTTTTTGCTCACTGTTACATGCAGGTCTGCCGGGTTAGTGTGCTAGGTGCTCTTGTTAAATGTTTCTGCAGGTTGATAGTCCATGTGACCTTTGGGGGAGGAGCCATGGCCTATATCAGCTGCAGTCTCCAAGTCTGCCACCAAGATGGCAGCCATATTGCTCACAGGAAGTGAGGCCTGCCGTGTGATCCTGGCTCCCCTTCTGCGATCACCACCATTTTGCAACATGTGCTCCTTTGTCTGTGCATTGTTGTGTGTGTCATCCCTGCTCTAAATACTTAAGCCATTTTGTATAGACATCCCACCCTATCCCTACCAGAGGAGACCAACAGGTAAGACCAAGGCGCCTTATACATTCCATCACGTAGTGATCATTGTCTAGATACACTTGGTAAGAAGGCGGGTGTCCCTTGTGTATTTATGTTTGTTAGTGTAGGTAGTTTTGTTTTCTTTCTTTTTCTTTGTACATAGTAACATAGGTTAGGTTAATGTTTTGTTCTGTTTCTTTCTTTTCTTTGGCACCGTCTCCGTTGGCTTCTCTTAGGCCTCCATAGGGGTCTAGGCCTGTATGTTTGGGTGGGTGTTTCTTTGGATGATAATAAATCTGCTGTGGTTTACAAAACTTTAATTCTGGCCTGGCCCCATTCACTTCTTATGTTCCATTATGTGTCAACCTACTCTTTTCCAAACGAGCTAATTTAGGTTGTAACACTCACGTTCCTTGTGTACTGGCATGGATAGGGGCCCACTGACTTTGAGAGTGTTCAGGGCCCAGAATTTGCTGCTACGTCCCTGTCGAGAGCAGCTGGTTAGTAAAAAGGAAACCAATGCCTGTTGGAAGTAGGGCTGGGTATCGAAATTTGAGAACAAAACCAAGTACCAAAAAAGTCTAAAAAAAATTGGGCCTATTTTAGGTACTTTGCATACAATACAAAATAAAAAACTTACAACATGACGCACGCCATGACACGGAGAGCACACACAGAGGTAGTTTAACATGTCGAGCACTCGAAAGTTTGGCTCTATTTCGAAAGAGTCTGTCTCAGAGCAGCTGCAGCAAACGCTTCAAGATAGTGGCTAAAGGAACAGCAGTACAGCACTGCTGGAGACGCGAGAATGACATTAACTAACAGTTACTTGCGTATCGATTTCACAGAGAAGGAACCCCTTTTACTGGGGGACTCTTATGGGGACTGGGGAAGGGACGAATGCCACAGAGCAGTAACCAGTTTTATTGTTAAAGGATTGCATAGTTTTATAGTTTAAGCATAAGTAATGCTAATGTTTTGTTCCTAATAAAGAAGCACAAAGATGTTAATTGTTTGAACAAGATCCAAATAAAAAGATAAAAAATAAACAGTATGAGACTGAGATTACTCATGTTTTCTGTTAAATACATACATTTTTGTATCAAAGATTTTCCAACGATACCCAGTCCTAGTCGAGTGCCTGTGTGACAGTTGGCACATGTAGCTTTGATGCAGAAGTGCCTTTTTTGTTTTCACCTTATGGGAAGAAAAAATATCGAGATGCATATCGCCATTCAGCTAAAACTATCGAGATATTATTTTTGATCCATATTGCCAAGCCCTAGCACAGCTTTTTAACGCTCTTCTTTCTCTCACTGCCCACTAAATCTAAAACAATACCATGTCCTGTTTCTATTGTTAGTTAATGATTCAATTCCTAATAGTTCATTAATGAACTGTTCAGTAATGCTTTTTACTCTCTTAAGTTCCATTAATAGACGTGCTCTTATTGTAAAGTGTTACAGAATAACAACAAATTACATAATAAGACAGAAGCCGCGACTGAAGCAGATGTGAAGGAAACTCTACTGGACAAAGCTGGAACATCTAACAGCTCACCTTTGGGTGAGTAGGAGAAACCATTAGCATGATCAATATCATGTTAACTCTACATTAGCAGCACAAACACTAATATTATTAATTTTCACAGCAGCTTAAACTGGGAAACACAAAAATCGTCAGTGAGCTTCCAGAGATCCTGCTGGATGAAAACTGTTGTAGGAGCAGTGAAGAACCAACGCCAAATTAAATTTAAATAAATACTATGAAAAATAATGAGCTAGAACACTGACTCTGTTCATTGATATGAAAGCAGAGAATGAGACAGTGTCATAGATGTGTCATAGTCGTGTCATTGCTGCCAAAGCCAAAGCTGAAGACCTCATGAACATCAACCTAGAAGATACTAAGGCAGCACTCATGGAGAAACCTTTAGGTAAGTAAAGAAAACGAACACCTCTTTAATAATATTTAATATTCAAGGGAAGGCGAGAATTCATTTCAGCACCAATTAACTAATTCAATCCAAACAATATAGTGAACGACAATGAATCTGAGACAGCAGCGATCAGTGAGCTTTTGGAGATCCTGCTGGATGAAGATGAAACAGTGTATGTTCAGCCTCTTGGTCAGTATAGGAAATCAACACTGGGTGTCCTGAAAATGATACAGCTGGAGGACTGTTGATATTTTTTCATATTAAATCAGAATGCGAGATGCTGACCAAAACACCATCAGGCGTTATTTAAGATTTGACGATGACATCAAAACTGCCCATAATGGTACTGAACATCTGCTGGTTCTTTCAGAATCTGAATCAGGAGCTGAGCTGCAGAAGGATACACACACAGAAACTGAAGTGGATGAACTTTAAAAGCTGATGTCCCCTCACCTGCACCAAAATGACTAATCTTTCAGTCAGGAATGGAAATGATCTGCAAATATATAAAGTATAAAAATGACAGCTGGACAGTGTCATTTGGACAGGACACAACAAGATGCTGACTATAGTACACGATATTGGCTGCTGAAATCATCCGATACCCCTAGACCAGAGGTCACTTATAGGCGGACCACGGTCAGTGTCCAGACCCAGACGTTGTCCAATGTGGACCCAAACCAATAAACTACTGAGAAGGACTGAATTCTGCCAGTGTTTATTTTAGGCAGTGAAACTTTTCTTACGGTATACGGGCTTTGCGGCCCAGTAAACTCACAGACTAATTGTGTGCGTAGTAAAATCAGCTCATTAGCCAATCAGATCTGTGCAGATTCGGGAGGCGAGAAGCAGCAGTTGGATAATAAAGCGAGTAAGACTGCGTGCTTTAAAAAAAGAAAAGTCTGCGGCGAAAAACGACTTTTCAACCAGAAATGGACTGAGACAGAGATATTTATACTTCCCACAGGCAGCTCCAAACTAACATGTCTCATATGTTCTGAGACCGTGGTGCCAAAAGCAGCCACGTATCTCATATCCGTCCATCCATCCATTATCTTCAGCTTTATCCAGCTAGTCGGAGTCATGGGCGGCTGGAGCTAATCCCAGCATCATCAGGCGAAGGCGGGGTACACCATGGACAGGTTGCCAGTCCATCGCACAACCAACACTCACTTATACACACTTACTCACACACTCACACCTACGGGCAGTTTAGAGTGACTGATCAACCTAACATGCACGTGTTTGGACTGTGAGAGAAAACCCACTCAAGCATGGGGAGAACATGCACACTCCACACAGAAAGTCCTGGCTGGATAACTGAGAGCTCATTTCTTTCACTAAACAATAGAAAGTGTGGAGGAATACAAGAGGGGGATACATTTTTAATATGTACAATTCAGTTAACAAGACTAAACATTTTATTTCCCTTTTTATTATAAATAAACACTTTAGGCTGCACTTTTTTTCAAAAACATTCTAAATGTAGCCCTTGTTTTTACCTAAAGTGATGAAAAAGCATTTATTAAGTTCCGCATTTCAGTTCAGCATTTAAACAGTAAATATACTGAACGGTATGTGTGATGTGTTGGTGTTTCAGTTGCTGATGGTATAAGATGCTGAGGCTATTTCAGTAAACAGGATACACCACTAAATCATAAATTAGAAATGATGACGGTCCGGACCTTGGCCTTTGGAAATCTCTTCTGGGTGGACCTTACTGAATTCTAATTAAATACCCCTGGACCTTCTACCTGGAGGAGATTGAGGGAAAAGAAATGGAGATTCCTTTGGGTGAGTAAAAGAGGGAATCATAACAAAAATATAATTCAGCTAGAAGCAGAAATATCAACATTAATCTATCTTATTTAATATCCTCTAAATACATTAGTGAACAACAACTCAGTCTGGATCAAAACCGTTGATGGAGAACCTGCTTCAGGAACTCGGAACAGCACCTGACCAGCCTCTAAGGGAGTAAACCAAATGGAACACTAAATGGAGTGGTATTAGCTTGTGGTATTAGGCCAATATCAGCAGAAAGTACTGCTTTTAGATGAGCATCTTCAATTAAAACCAGCTTAAATATATTTTAAGGAAGGAAATATCACTTAAAGTTTCTATATCAGTTTACCATCTGAACCAGATTCTGTGCTAATGCAGCAGCTGTTCATATTTATTTATGTTGAATCAGTAAACAAGGTGCTAAAGGTCATGAACATTGTCTGTAGGTATGAACATACTGGAGAGATGTTTGAAACACTGCTGAAACATGCCAATAGATCTAACGGCACAACTTTGGGTTAGTAGAAGAAACTGTTACCATGAATAGCATTATGGAAACCCTGAATTTGACAATGCTTTAAATATTCAGGTGTACTGTACGAGACTAAGAGGACCAGTGCATGTGGATAGAACTCATAAACTTGTGAATTTCCATGTTTTGAACTGAAAAAGTTAGAACCTCTGAGCCCCAGGTCAGCAGAGTAAACTAGGCTGGTGTTGGTCCAGATATACCAACTGTTCACATGATAAGTTGACAATGACCATCCAAACTCAATCAGGGACCATTCGGTGATGTGACAGTTTTCTGACTCAACCACAGCTGAACATCTGCCGATCCTTTCAAAATCTGGATCAGGAACAGAGATGCAGATGGAGATGGATGCAGATGACAATGAACAACAAACCCAACGCTGAATTTAGTCCCTGGAGATGCTGCTGGACAAACTTCTGACAGTAAAGAAACAGCTTCTGAGTGAGTAAAGCAAATGAACACTGGTAACTAAAGATGGAGCCCATGTGGTAGCAGCTAGCAGTATTGAGCCAACATCAGCAGAAAGTGATACTTTTAGATGATCAATTGAAAACAACACAAGTAGTTTTTACAGAAGAAACATCAGATCAGCTGATGCTCACAGCTTCAATATCATTATAATATCAATATTCAGGATATATTGATGCAGCTGGACAACTGATAATATTTATTTATATTAAATTAGTTAATGAGATGCTGAAGACCATTGCCTGAATGTTTGAAGGACTAGCAGCACATTTCTGGTTGAGTAGGAGAAACCAGTAACATGATTAGTATCATAACTCAGAACAGTTAAAGCACTGATGTTTCATCAGGAATTCTGCTTAATAATAATAATAATAATAATAATAATAATAATAATAATATTATTATTATTAATCTGCTTCAAATAAAAAAAACCCTCTGCATATATGGTAAAGCCTGAAGCTACAGCCACCGACCGGCTAATGTACATTGACCTGGAAACCAGGACGGATTAAGATTAGTCTTGGCCCCTGTGCCCCTTGTGGGCCCTCTAATGGTGTGCCCTGCTCTTCTCTAGGGCCCCCTGGTAAGGGCTCTTATAACCACGGCCCTCTAAAATTATGCCGCCCTCTTTCCTAGGACCCCCTAATAGCCAGAAGTCAGAGCAGTGCCACAACGCCTCCAAAAGCATGGCTAGGGCCCAAAAGCATGGCTGGGGTCCCCAAAAGCATGGCTAGGGCCCCCAAGAGGCCCTGGTGTCGAAGTCCCTAAAAGTCAGAGGATCCTTAAAATGGAGGGCCCTCGGAATAAAAATATATTGTATCATAAATGTTGATAGGCATCGCAAAATGTTTTGGGTCAGGGCCCCCTGACCTCAAGGGCCCCTCGGCGCTGGCCCCAGTGGCCCGGTCAGTAATGCAGCCATGCCTGGAGTAAAAAGAACTGATCAACGTAAATTATTAATAGATATTATGATTATCATAAAACAGCTACTGGGCTGCTGGTACTCATGACAAAGCTGTTATTGATAATGAAGGAGCTGTTTAGTTCTAATATAATTGCAACAATGAGATTTAAAATTTAATTCTAAGATATGAGTTATTCCAAAGTGAAACAAAGTCAGATCAAACCACAAAGATGGATTTGGACAGTTGTTGGTATTCCTTCATGTGACAGTAGGAGACGAGCTGCAGAAGGTGGTTGACACTACAGCTCAGGCTGAAACCACTGAAGAACATCCTGAATGAGACAGTAGCTAGTAATGAACAGTCTCAGGGTGAGTAGAGGAAAATCTCAGATCTCTCATCTCAGGTTCAGCAGTAGAAACATTATCTGTTTACATGAACATGCACGCTGACTCTTGGGTTGGATATATGACTCTTCATTGGTATTGATTTCTTTAAGCTTTTACAAGGTTCTTCATGCTTATGCGAGTTTCTAAAAGGTTTTGGTACACCTTCACATGTTCTCCACAAATACTGTAGCCATTGTTTGCTGTCACTGGTGAAAGATGATGGAACTTGCAGGTCTTTTGGTGCAGTTATGTTGGAGGAAGCCTCTTTTGCTATTGAGGTTTCTATTGAGGCTCAGCTGAAGAGACTCTTTGTAAGACAAGGTTTCAAATACAAAAACTGAACTTCAGATTTGGCAGGCAGAAAAAGAAATGCGACAATACTGAGGACATCTATGACGCAGATGCTTACAAGTTTTAAGTGATCCAAAAAACATGCCTCTGACATGGAGCACTGATGGAGAACCTATTTTCAAATCAACATTTACAGCCATTCTGTTTCAATATTAAAGAGTTGAGCTTTACTGAGCGCACTGTTCATAATAATAACATGGTCTTTGGTGGACTTTGGGTTTGGGGAATCTAAGCCTTCCATGTTGACATTCCTGAAGCCCTGTGCCAGATTCTTCATAAGCGCAAAACAGATGGGGATCTTGTCAGATATGCGGATTCAATGAATCCTTTTTTATGCAAGGTTCTAGCAGTTGCTGGTACTTGTAACTTACCTGCAAAGGCTCTTGTCAGCAGTACTACCCAGTTCACTGGACCGTTCGGCTGACTCAAGTGTGAACCGCCTGGAAAAGCAGCCTAACGGGCCTAAGGGGACATATGCATGCATTCCCAATTCAGCCACATGATCCCAAAGGTCCACAGTGCACTCACCACAGCTTAGTTGCTGATGCTAGATCTGCTTTTGAGACAAAAATGCTGTATGTAGGGTTGAGGGGTCTTACTTGTCTCAGCAAACCTGCAGGTTATGACCTTATCCGTGCTATCGGTGAGTCTCTCTTGACCAGCTTGGTCAAACATACCAGTGAAGTAGAAGAGCTCCTCAAAGATATCCATCTTCCTTCTTCTTGAACAAAATGTCCTCGCTCTCTATCACAGAGAATGTTTTTCAAAGCATCAGATTATTGGTCACTTCACCTGGATTTTTTTTTTTGCCCGGTTGTTTTTCAAGGTCTATCTATATTGCAACCACTTCTTTTTACTTAGTAAGGCTATTTTCATCCTTCTAATGGATTCTATATCCTACCAACAGATTGATCATGCTGAAAGGCTTCTTTGAAACTTGGAGATCTATATGGTGAGAGATACTATACCGTGAATGTTCATTTACTTGTTCATTTGGCAGAAAGTGTATGAGACCTGTGACCACTGTGATCACACTCATGCTTTTATTTAGAAGATAATATTGCATATTTCCATCCATCCATCCATTATCTGGAGCCAATCCCAGCATCGTTAGGCGAAGGAGGGGTACACCATGGACAGGTCGCCAGTCCAACGCATGGCCAACACATGCTCACACACACACACTCACACCTACGGTCAAATTAGAGTGACCAATCAATCTAACATGCATGTGTTTGGACTGTGGGAGGAAACCGAAGTGCCCGGAAGAAACCGACTCAAGCACAGAGAGAACATACACACTCCACACAGAACCACCCGGACTGGGAATCCAACCCAGATCATCTTACTGTGAGGAGACAGTGCTGACCACTACACATACTAGGTATCTGTTAAGGCTAATTCATGGCACACCAAACACAACCATGCAGATTTTGGATGTACAGATTGTGTGTACAGTGTCTTCCTATCATTGTTTAGTAGATCAGACCATATCAGAATCATATACTTCCATATCTGGTGATCACAGTTTTTGTGGAGTTGCTCTACAACCACTGTTACAGTAAGAAATGCATGCGTTCCTCTTCAAGTGTGAGGATATCAGCGAGTCCACATTCATTTGTATCAGTGCTGGAAGACAGTGAAATAGGGGTGACATTTTCATATTGTAGTGCTTTTACTACAAATATTCTTCTACAAACTTCTAGTGAATGGTTGTTGTCGCATTGCAGTATGTTAAAATAAGATAATATTCCTTTATTGTCATTGCACAGAGTACAACGAAATTGAGCAGCAATCCTTAGAGTGCAATTAACAAGACCCTCAGCATAAAATAAAGACATTCAACATAACAAATGCAAGGTAGAGGCTGGATCATTTTAAAAAGTCGAATAAATCAAGTCTGGATATAAAAGAATATAGAATCTTTGGTTTGTAGAGGCAACTGTGTAAGAAGATACAGCACATTCTCCACATACTGCACATAAGATCTTGTAGAGATCATATACAGTCACATAAAGTCTTGGACTATAGAAATATTAAATCTAAAAGATAGTTCACATTATGAACTGATTCCTAAACCGTAACAACATACACACTGTGTGTTGTTCCTGTACTGGGTGGCAGTGTCAGTGTTGGGTGGTCTTCAGTTTTCTTATTGCAGAAGGATAGAATCTGTTCTTAAGTCTATCAGTCTGTGATTTAATGGATCTGTAGTGTTTACCAGAGGGCATTTTACGCCATAGCATGCGCTCCTGATATGTAGGCTGTCCCAATTCTTACATACCTTAAACATGCTGTCTACTGAGAAACCTTATTTTGGTCTGATTTTAAGGAAGCATCTAATGCTTCCTCAGCCACTAAGACAATCCCACAATGCAATGCAGGCAGAACTTTTTTTCTAACATGGCAGACAAAAGCAGAGCTACTAGCAGAGAAGTCATCTTAAAAAGTTATTTCGATTCTCTCTGGTGTTTTAATGTGTTTCCTGTCGTACAACCATTACGAGCCATTAGCATTTATGCTAGTGGATTTTTAAGTCTCGGGCTATTGTTTTGGATAGCGGGCCCGTAGCTTAGCAACTTGCTAATACCTCGGTCACGTGCTGCAGTGGGCGGGAACAAGCCGTGACGCAGTCTCTCTCTAACTAGAGCATCTCAGTAATCTGTTTTATGAGGAGTGATGAGGAGAGAACGCTGCTACTTACACAGCTGCTACCTAGACAGCCTACTTACACACTCACTAGGTTTTGAGACACACCCCATGTGTGCCCATCGTGCAGTATGGGTGTTGCGTTTGCATAATTTTTGGCATGCGCAGCTTCGCACCACTTAAAATTCAACTACTGTAATGTTTTTATTTCTCTGCTGTAGTTTGTAGTTTGCCTGATTATTCTGTTATGTTTAAATCTTAATCATTATTTTTATTTCTCTTATTATTTCATGTCTCTATTTTTTAATCAAATCCATTATTTTTTCATTTATCTTGTTAGAGTTTATTGTCAATTTGTTTATGTAGTCTTTTTTAAATTTTAAAGTAAAAAGAAAAGCCTAGATTATAGCTATAAATGATCAGAACAAGGCGGCATGGTGGTATAGTGGTTAGCACTGCCGCCTCACAGCAAGACGATCCAGGTTGGATTCCCGGTCCGGGTCGTTCTGTTTAGAGTGTGTATGTTCTCCCTGTGCTTAAGGGGGTTTCCTCTGGCCATGGTGTACCCCGCCTTCGCGTGATGGCTCCAGATAATTAATGAAAAGATGGATGAATGCCTCTGTAACCTCTGTACTGTATCCTCTGTACTCCCTAAATAGTGTGCTAGACAAGGTTTACTCAGTTCTAGCTTCTACAGATAAACAGTGCAGCATTTGTTATGTACAGATGTGTCTGAATCTCAAACCACTGTTGTGATGCCCAAATGATCAATGTGCACTATTGTAAATATTAAATATTTACATAATATAATACATAAAACATAATATAAATTTCTACAGTGCACTACAAAGGGAGCAGGGAGCCATTGGAGATGAATGAAAACACTATGTTTAATGCTCAGATTAGGCTGTATCTGAAACGGCCTGGCAAATACACTACACACATGATGTTACTTCAAATAGATTATAGGCTATAAAGCTGTAAGAAAGATAAAACGCTGTTTGCCTGCTGGACCAGTTGGAAAAAATAGTGTGCAGACCGCTGGCCTACACACACACAGCCAAATCCCCTCCAGGCTTAGTCCTATTTGACCTGCAGGTCTGAGGTCGGTGTTAAAGTGAAGCAATCATGGGAGATGTGTAAATCATGGCCTGAGCAGTGAAGGTGGGGCACTTTTATTCCTCACCCGGTGCTGCATGCTGTACTGACCGCTGCTCACTGACTCCTGCAGAAGCCTTCTGGAACACAGCTGTAAGCGGACCTGTGGCTGACCCAAACACTTGCAGCATGCTTCGGTGAGGTGAGCAGATCAATAATGCATTAATCTTTCTGTCAGCTGTGCTCTTACAACTCCCTCTACCGTCCAGGCCATTATGTTATTTCACCCATTTAACCCGTGGCTCCCAGCCATTGACTGTATGATGGAGAAAACACTGAAATACAACTCGGAGGCAGATCTACACATACACATAAACACTTTATTTATAACTTTAGCAGTGAGAACAGTGTTATACAGCTTTCTCTGTCACTTTAGAATGATGTAGGACTCTGTTCAGCTTTCTGAGCACATCTAAGATTCTTAATGCTGTAGCTTTCTGATAATGATATGAATGAAGTTGCCCAGGATGAGCATGTCATACATTGTGTCCAGGCAGTGTCATGTGTGGATATGTGTTGTTGCTGTGCTGTCTAAGGAAAAACAAATATCTCCATAATAGTAACTTTACAGGAGAGGACAAAAACAAATATATATACTAATAATCAATGACAAAAACAATGTATCTATCCTCTGAAGCCATGCACCTCCCATGATCCTCCTGCTATGGCCATGGTCAGGGTTTCTAGAGGTTTCAACCTGTAGTAAGTGGCTTCACAGCCTCCCATTCCACAGGTCAGTCAGTCAACAGCAACCTACCAACTCAAGCAAAGCCCACAAAAGGCAGCCGACAGCCCCTACTCCCAGCCCGTGGCCACTTCCTTGCTGCCGGGGCTCCTCCTGCACATGAACAACCTTGCAAGCCGGGGGAATCAGCAGTAACAAAGGTGTAGCACCATGCTAAAGGCTGCCACTGCCCACTAGCTTGAGAGCCAGGCCTGGAGGATCACAGGAGGTTTGGATTTTGTATTGTTGATGTCATTGTCTGTTAATTAGAAGGTACATTCATTGACAAAAAAAATAATGCTTGGTTCCGAGGAGGTGGTTGGAATCAAATGAAACTTGATATGTGTGAGTGATATATATTTAGGTGATTATAATATTAAAGTGAAAGGATACGTTGCTGGAGAGAGGCTCTAGTTCCCTTTTGGGCCGCCACTAGCCTGGGTCCATGATGAGATGCAGTTGAACGTGGAGGCATACAGGTTCTGTGTGGTTTGCCCACAGATGTTGCGGCTGAGCCTGTAGGTCCTGCACACTTGTAGGTTGCCAAAGCTGGTGCCCATAAATGCTAGACTGGCAATAAATCTGGTGACCAGGAAGTGCTTCAAGAGACATTCCTAGGAAACCCTTTCTGTGTGTGAACAAACCTTATCTTGCAGACAAATGCCAGTTGGAAGTCCATGAGAGGCAACACAAGTGGCTGCAGAATGTCCTGCACATATCACTGAGCTGTTAGTGACCCTCGTACCACTACTAGAGGGACCGACTCATATGTTGATGGCTCCTCAGATGATCGCACCAACACAGCAAAGGCAGGATGGAAGCTCTCACCATGAGGCCTTCACACTCTAACCAAACTGTCCACGGATCCCAAACAGAACCTGGATTCGTCGCTAAAGACAATACGATTCCAGTCCATAGCAGTCCAGGAAACTGTGGGGGGCTGCTTGTGGTTGTCTACAGATCATACGATCCCTGTATTCTCTACTGTTGGTCTGTTAGGGTGGTCCTGAGCCTGTTTGCTGTGTGCGCATGCCCTCATGTGACCATTTCTCCCAAACACCTCCTAACAGCTTAATCAGAACAGCCTAGACCAGCGGTATTTAATTAGGTTTCTGTAAGGTCCAGTCAGAGGAAATTTCCTCAGGCCAAGGTCCGGTTTGTGTTATGACCATAACTTGTGTTATGATTCAGTGCCATATCCTGTATACTGAAGTAGCCTAGTAGTTCTATTACCATTTTATACCATCAGCAACTAAAAGACAAACCAAATTACAAATACCGGTTAGTATATTTTATATATATTTACTGTTTTACATGCTAAACTGAATACATTTTTATATGACAATAAAAGGTTTACATTAAATAAACAGAATGCTTTTTAAAAAAGTGCATCTTAAAGTGTTTAAAAAGTAAATAAAACGTGCATCTTCTCGTTAACTCAGTTTTACATCTTGACCTGTTGGTTTGGAGTTGCCTGTAGGAAGAGTAAACATATATGTCTCTCTATTCCTGGTTATAAAGTCAGTTTTTGCAGACTACGTTTTCTTTGTTCTTGCTCTAATCTCTGACTGTAGCTTCTAGCTATGTACCTCGACTATGTACCTCGACACACTCGCGAATCTGCACAGATCTGATTGGCTGAGGGAAGACTTTGGTGTTCTTACGACACACACGATTTGTCTGTGAGCCTGTATTCCGTGAAGACAAGAAAAAGTTTGCCGCTTAAAATAAACTCTGTCAAAATGAAGTAGTTCTCAATAGTTTATCGGTTTGGGTTCGCACTGGACGA
Source organism: Megaleporinus macrocephalus (assembly GCA_021613375.1). NCBI lineage: Eukaryota > Metazoa > Chordata > Actinopteri > Characiformes > Anostomidae > Megaleporinus > Megaleporinus macrocephalus. The sequence goes on along the minus strand of CM038707.1, from coordinate 42,013,267 downwards.
CGTCTTGGTCTGGACTCGGACCGTGGCCTGCCTATTAGTAACCTCTGACCTAGACAGTGGGCAGTTTGTCCAAATGACCCTCCTCTAGTCTGATGATGCACCCCTCTCAAAGTCTGTCAGCTGGGCAAAATGTCCCCGAGACTGTCATGGAGGCAGCATTTCTAGCAGTCAACGATCTCTCACCTTGAGGTCCATAACCCAAAAGTAGCCTCCGAGAGCCTTTTCACAGGGCAGCGGGGAAGTAATCCCACTTTCCTATCTGGGTACGTTATGTTTTTGTTACTGAGTGTATGTGATATGTGTTATTGTGTTATGTCAGGTAGTAGGGTTATTGTGTGGATGTTGGGTGTTGGGTGTTGAGGGTTCGTCACCATGAATATGAAGTATATAGCTGGTTGTGATCTCCCCTGGGAGTTCAGTGTGCCTTGTATATACCCTGGTTTAATACTTTAATAAAAGAGCACTCCTCACAGCAGAATCATAAACTCCCCTCTGTCTTATTTTCTGCTGACACTATTTATATACAGTTCAGTACAGAAGTTTTAGACACTTTGGGACATTATGATATTTAAAAGACCCAGTTCCCAGACAGGACGCTATTATTTGCTCCGTAAAACAGTCCTTATAACAAATATTCAAATAATGTTAATACAGTAAGTAGTGCTTTTCCATACGTCTGTGTGTCAAGATTGCTGCTGAAGGAACTGAACACATTCATACAATGTCTGGGGCGTCCAGGAGAAATCTGGAACTACACTTTGTTCTTCAAACTGGAGCTCAAGATATGATCTACTTGATTCACAGTAAGATATTCATGTTTGTACAGTATTTATGCTTATTTACATCTGCTCTAAAGATATCTGGTGTTCTTACTGGTGAAAATAGACTTACTGATAAGATAAAGGCTTTTAAAACCCCTCTTTGTTTGTTTTCAAACTAGTGTTGCAAGTGTTATTGGTTATTGGAAACAAAAGGATTAAGATCTTAAAATGCTGAACACAACATTATTCAATTACCATCACTGTGACGTATGGTGGCAGATCAAAACTTGACTGCCTCAACCAGGAAGCTGGTTTCAATCTTCCAGAATTACAATGGCCCACCAAAATATCAACACCAAAACGATTCACTGACCACAGAGTCAAGGTTCTGTTATGGCCACCCCAGTTATCTGACATAAACCCTTGGAAAACCTGTGAGATGAGCTGAAGAGGACAGTTCATGAGCATGGACCTCAGAATCTGGAGGACCTGGATATATTCTGTTAGGTGGAACCCATTGAGCCATGGGTTCTCCAGGCTTATTAAGCCTTATAACAAGAGAATACTCAAAGCTGTTATCTTTGTTAAAGCTTTTGATAAATTAGGGAAAGTTTTTTTATCTGTTTACATTTACCGTCATGGTAAGCCTTGTATATGATAACCTTGTATCAATGGTGACTTGCATTCATTTTAATGTTATATGATGTTTACTTACTGGCAAGAAAACATGTTTAAACAAATCACAGCCAAAGGAACCAGTTCCAAACTGGACATTTTCTAAAACAGCCTGGACTACCTGTATCTCAACAGTGTGAATCTAAGCACCCAGTTTGGATAAAGTGAAAAAGAAAAAGTAAATCTAATCAAAGAATTTGACACTCTGTGCTCTCCGCACACAGCCATGTCCTCCAACAACAGAGGAATCGAGGCAAAGGCCTCATTCCACTCATTAATTCAAATAACATTAGAAGAGCTGATGGAGATCATACCTGGAAGCCATACTGCATGAGCAGCTGAAACGTTTATTTGCCCATTTTAATTTCCTCTCTCCGAGTTTTATGATTGTTCATAATACTTTGGCACCCGTATGCCAAATCTATATTTGGCTCTAATTGACAAACCAAATTAGCTTCATTTCTGTTCAGTGTTCATTTGGCTCAGTAGTGAGCAATTCAGACCCTAAAAGCCAGGTGTTTGTGTGCAGGATCATCTGTAACTGTCCTCAGTGAACTTGTTTTGACTACAGAGTTATCAAAAAATGAATTAAAACACTCACAACAATTTAGAGAACGTAAAATGGCCATATCACACTGTATCTCTATAAACGACATAAAGTATTTTAATGGAAATGCAAATATTTTTAATTAATTTAACAACAAAAAATGTTAAGTTTTATTATACTGTTTATTGAACTAAGTAAATTAAATGTCTTAGTTGGCAAATGTATGTAAGCCTCAGTTTTCAGGAACTGGTGTGAACCCATTTGAGTACCAAATGACTTCACTGACTCGGAATCTAGACCCACTACTCCTAATACAACTGCGTCAACTGTGTCATGTTGGTGGGCGTTCTTGCATGAACACCACACCTCAGATTCTTCCTCAACATTCCTGTTGATAAAGGTGTTTGCTTTGGTATAACTATTCCGACATGTAACAAATGTACACTAACTGGTGCTTTTAGAATTGTTATCTTTCTACAAGACCTGTTTTCTGTTGAGGTTCAGCTCACAATCCAAACATTCCCAGGTAGAATTTCTTGGTACAGTCCAGAATTTATAGCCCCAAACTGTGGAACTACCACCACCATGTTTCACATTAGGGATGAGATTCGGCTGCAATGTAGTGGTGGGTTTCGCTAAACATGAAACCATGAAGATCTATTTTTGCCTTATCTGTTAATAAAATGTTTTTCTTAGTAATCTGCTGGCTCATTGACGCATGATAGTGTAGTGTAGTGGTTAGCACTGTCGCCTCACAGCAAGACGATCTGGGTTGGATTCCCGTGTGCGTTCTGTGTGGAGTGTGCATGTTCTCCCAGTGCCTAAGTGGGTTTCCTCCCACAGTCCAAACACATGCATGTTAGGTTGATCAGTCACTGACTCCAGACTTTGCGGACAGACACATGCAAGATATTAAAAGGCAACATATTTTTTTGGAATTACCATCGTCGCCATTGCATACGAAACCTGTTGGTTCTCTGGTTATTTTGGAAAGTTAATAAAATGGCTTAATTTGTAGAGGTTGACCCTTTGGTCTTATTACCACCATTAAATAAAAAGTTAGTAAATTCATTACAGTGCACATACTCAGGTTTCTGTACAATTTGACACACACACTACTCTGACCGACTTCTCACTTATTCAATTATGTAGAATTTTAAAAAGGTGGAAATTCTTCATTTAAATCTAATTTATTTGGACTAAAATCTTTTTTGCTATTATCCAATTTTGTGAAAATACTTAATTTAACTTAAAAAGTCAAGAAGATCCTCAGTCTTCCTAAGAGGACATATAATACAGAATCGGGCCACTTTTTACCCCCAACCAAAGCCACATAACTTCAATGTAGACATGTAAGATTAATTATGAAAATAGAGAACAATAAATGCTAAATAAATTATTCTATGGCACATTTAACCTTTAAATGTTTCTTCATTAAAAAATGCAAGATGTAAAGTCTTAAATTTCTGCATTTTGAATGTCTGCCTATATGTCAATAGCAGTGTTCAACTGTTGTTTCATTACAGGTTTGAAATATTTACAATATAATTCCAATGATGTGACTGGATGCTAATTACCAAGGTCCATACAACTTTCAATTTCATTCCACTGCCTCCAGCGCTTAATCTCAGGCTTGTATGAGCCTCAGGTCTGCTCCTGTAACACAGGTTTCTCATCCATAAATGCAGTGTTTTGGTCTGTTTTGCAGTTTATGGCTGACATTGAGGAATCACTGCAGTAAAGGCTCCTAGACAGCGAGACCGCAGCACAAGACTGCAAAGCACAGGCTAAGGTACGATGTGTATGTATACCAAGCTCTCTGGTAGCAAACCTATAAGAGGTCCTGGGGCAGCTGGGTTATTGTTTCAGGCTGAGGATGGATGCTTGTTTGTTCGGCTTGGAGTTAGCTTAGCATGAGCTTGGTTTAGTTTGTTTTAGTGTTGAATACTGTAATAGGAGTATGAACATTTGGAGTTATGAACAAGTGCAGCTACATAAATTTAGATGGACTGAATTTACAGAATGAGTTACAGAACAAGCAAATGTTCTGTGTATTCATACTGAGAACCAGGCTGTGTATAAGTGAGTCTATGACAGTGGAAAGTTTAGAAATGTTTTGTTGATATACTTTAGTCATATCAGAACTCAATACAATAGAACTTCTGAGTATATCCAGCAGTCATCGGCATAAAACTGTAGAGGCTTCCAGTAAAAGACGTGACTAATCGAATCAGTCCAGCATAAGAGAAGCAAATTAAAGCCAATGGATTAACTGCATGTTAATGACTGAAATGTACACTACTGCTCAAAAGTTTGGGATCACAGTGAAATGTTCTTGTTTTCAATGGAGTATCTTCTTCCTTAACACAACAATGGACTGACGGGTCTCTTTGGTCATTTTGAGTCGGTCAGCAAGCCATCAACTGCTGATGCTTCAGACACTAAACTAACCTAGAATGTTGTTCACCCTTTTATACTCACTTATTAGTAGAATGTTTTTCAGCTGTGCATCACAATTGAGCAAGAGTGTCCTAACAACCAATTAGTCCAATAACATCCTTAACTTGGATTGGCGGCCGTACCAGGAGATTTAGACAGAGGACTGAGAATTACTGATAATAGGACTATATGCAAAATAAGCCTCTATACAAAAATAGACTTTAATACAAACATTTTTATTCTTTAAAAATCATCTGATACACTTTAATTGTGACATTAATTGTGAAATGGTCAATATTGTTTGTGAATTGCATGAAAATTGCGTGAAATTAAATTCTAAATTGATTCTAAACTTGTCAGCGGTAGTGTAACTGGGTAAAAAGAAAATTACTTCTTATTCATAAAAATCCCATCTATGGTTTACTTACTGGCAAACTGGCCATAAAAGGGGAATTATTACATTCATTTGAGAACTGTTCATAGTCATATTTTTTTGGGTCTACTAAATTAAATTAACATCAAGCTTCATTTAAGGTCTCAGCTTGAGTCTACACTACCTCCAGCCACTGGAGGGAACAAAGGGCAGCTTCTGGCCAATCAGTAGGCAAGCGCTAATACCTGTGCTAACACTAGCACACTCTTTAAGGTAGGGCATTTGAACTGCCTACTCACACAGGCTTGGGTTCATACGGCTTCAAGCATGCATTTCAGAATGAGCTGGTAAATGGTACATCTCATGAGTTGAGTTTGAGAGCTCAGTGTAGATATAAAAAAAAAATAAATAAAATGTATTGTTCCTTTATTTTAAAAAGCTTTAGTTTGCTTGATTTATGTTTGAGCCAGTGTGCCCTTGACGACAGTCTTAGCTCTTCTTTGGGGTCTGCGATGGGGCTTTTAGTTCACAGTGTAGCGCCCTCATTACTGAACCTCTTCTACCTTCACGAGCTAGACTGGAGCAGGATGTTACTGAGTGGTCAGTTTTTACTCTGTTAGCTCTCTGTGTGTTGTGTGAAGGTGTGCCAAGCATGCCATTAGCTGGGCAGTTAGGATTGGGTTATGAAATTACATCACTTTGTATTAGAGGAAAAGACTTGGAAACCAAAGGGGAATGACTAAAAGCTACAGAGAAAATGGGGTTCCTAACAACCTGAATCAGGTAGACCCACCAACACTGTTCCCATAATACAAACAGCACCTAAACTTTCTTCTTTGAGAAATCAAGCTCCACATCTGCTTCAGATCTTAAAACAGTGTTTCTGTCCATCCTTTTACTGTGAGAAAGCAGGTGTAGTTGTTTAAGAAGCTCCTCACTGAGAAAGACCACCTCAGTTCAGATCTCAACGTCAATGAATGTGTTTGGGATTACTCGGATTGTGAGAAGCCGAACATGCAACCAACTTCTAAGACTGAAGTTTGGAGGTGTGGCTGTAGATTCCTTTAAGGAACTTTCAGTTTACTTTTTAAGTACTTCTCAGTGATATACTAAACTCAGTTATACTAAATTGCACTTGGGTTATACTGACAAGTATATAGAACAGTCTAAGTATATTTGGCCTTTACTTGTACTTTATCTTTAGTTGAGATACACTTAAGAAAAGTATAAGTAAGTATTCTTGTCCTGCACAAAAATGCATCCAGTACAATACTTGTTTGAAAATTTGATTTATAAAAATTTATAAAGATACAAATAGGTTTCTAAATCTGAGTATGTCTTGTTAATTTTATGTGTGTCCACTAGTGAGTAAATAAATGTTGTTAAAGTTCTATTTTAAGTAGAAAATACTCTTAAATCTAGTCATATACTTTAAAGTATTATGATAAGTTCACTTAAGGGAAACTTACACATATACTTTTGAAGATGAATTAACAAACTAGTAAACTAACATTAAACCCATACGTTTACTTTTAGTGTAGATGCAGCACAAAAGATGTAAACTAGTTGTGTATTTGAAGTTTACTACTCAAACACTTAAAATGTACATAAAAGTATACTTTCATAAACTAAAAAGTCGACCAATTTAGTCCCAAGAAGTATTAAATAGTACATATGCCACTAGTACCACTAGTACAAAGATATTAGTATAGTAACTACATAAAGTATACCTGGAAAATATCCTTTAACTTTACTCAAGTTTATTTAATAAAACAAACTTTAAGTATACTTATTTTCTGTAAGGGAGTACCGAGTGAACACATGAACATAGATATGTGACGTTTATATTCAACTGTTAAGGCTTCTGTGTAGGCTTTCTGTTAAACAAAAGCATATAAATAACTTGCCATTTCATGATTGATGATTGATTGATTGATTGCTATTGACATAATAGCCATTATTTAAGACGGATGCTGAAAAAATTATGGTCTGTGACTTCTAAACAGTCTGTAAGTACATACTGAAGTAATATAACTGACCTGTGATCTCAGATGAACCAATTTAAAGTGAATCAAACAGCTGATTATAATGATCTACATAGAAAACACTGGACCTGTACATTCATGTTGTGCCTTTTTGGCACCATGGCTGTGAATCTCCAGTAAAACCTATGCTGAGAAACTACAAAGACCGGAGGATGAAAAAGTAAAGGAGTGGAGGAGTTAAGAACAAAACGTACATGCTACTTTAGAATGGCCTGAAGCTAGAGCCTTTATCATTGTTAGTTTTGCTAGCTTCTGAGCAGCAGCAGTGGAGGGACTTGAATAGAAGTACATGGCGACACAGAGTGATTAAACAAAGCATGGAAAGAATGAAGGTATGGATGGACACGTTGATGAAAATGAAGCACTGTTTTACAGCACTGTTTTAACTGGGCCCCGTAATCACAGCAGCCTCACTGCTGCAGTGAAGCCATATTCTTGCAGGATAAAGTGTTTAAAGTACCGGTTGCTGATGGTGCAATGATGGGTAACACTCTGTCATCTCCAAGCGAAGCCAGAATCTGCTGAAAATGCGGCGTTTGTGTCAGCAACCGAGACATTAGACATAACTTTAACTATAATACAAAACGTCAACCTGGCTCAGCATCAACCCTCATCAGTGTTTCCTCTTGCATTCTGAACGCTTATTACCGTCGACAGCGTCCAATCTGCTCCTCAAATTTCTTCTCAAGCTCCAGCACTTCCACACGTATTATTTCCCGCTGCTGTTCATAAGCGGCGTGATGGATTTAGCATATGGTGCTAGCATTTCCTTGAAAGAAAGAGCTGCAGATAAATAAATGCTTGTGCAGTGGGCGTGCTGGAGTTTGAATAGTGGCACTAAACTCCATTTCGTCCTACCCAAGGGAGGCCTGCACGAGTTTAGAGACGTCGTATATTGCGAGCAGGCTGCCATGCATTAAACATGAGTTGCATTAAGGCCGAGCTGCTCCTGTCAGCCATCAGGTGATTCCATGGAGCAGTGTGGTGTTTGGCACCAGATGAAAAAGAGATGTTTAGCCCTTTTCTGTTCTTTTCTATGAATTAGTCATTTGGTGAAGCATAAAGAGTACTCGGTTTTATTTTAGAAACATTTGGTTATATTTGTTATGTTATGTTCACATTCTGGTAGCAATCAATAAATCAAACAGTGCAGAGACTTGAGGGAGTTAAAAGGCCTGGAAAGTGAAGCCAAGGTCGCTGTTTTCAATTTTAACAGGTAATTATCTGGTTTGGTTTGTTTATAGAGAAATTTGTTATTTTCTTTAATTGTCTGATTATTATTTGAATTATTAAATTATTTGATTTCCCGACGGAGAGGCTTATTCCTGGCCTTGGTATACTGTAGTAGGTTACTGCTGCCCTCTATGCTCTAGACTGGGGTTCAATCCCCACCTTTGGTGACCACCTACCTGTGTACAGGTAAACTGTAACACTACTGTCACCTACCTGTGTACAGGTAAACTGTAACACTACCTTCACCTACCTGTGTACAGATAAACTGTAACACTACCTTCACCTACCTGTGTACAGGTAAACTGTAACACTACCTTCACCTACCTGTGTACTTGTAAACTGTAACACTACCTTCACCTACCTGTGTACTTGTAAACTGTAACACTACCTTCACCTACCTGTGTAAAGGTAAACTGTAACACTACCTTCACCTACCTGTGTACAGATAAACTGTAAGTCACTCTGGATAGAAGCATCTGTTAAATGCCATAAATGCAGTGGTACATGTTGTGTACTAGTCCAGTGCTAATGTTAGCACACAGAGTAAAGACGACAATCCAGGTGGTCCCACAGAGGCTCAGTTGGGTTAAAGTCTGGGGAATTAGTGGTCCAGTGTAGTACTTGGAAGTCTTGGTCAGCTCGTCCAACTAATGAGGGACGTTTCTAGTTGTGTGATGTGTCACATAATCTTGCTGGAAGATCCCATCCACCCTAGTGATGACAATCAACTTGTATGGTGTATGTAATGTGCAAAGATGGGTTCAGACCCAAATCTGTTGAGAGTGTCTTCCACATGGATGAGTGGGTCCAGAGCTCAATGATATCTGCATTGTAGTTTTTAATGAGTGTCATTTGATGGAAACACTGTGTAGTTCAATTTAAAAAAAAGGAATATTCAAGTCTGGGTGTATTAGGTTCATTTTCACAAGGACTTTAATGATGTAGAGCCTGAATACTGTTGAGTTTTCACTGAGTGGAGTGGACCGCATTCAGTTTAGGGGAGTCAGTGAATGTGCCCCTGTTGTTGGTGGTGGTGTTTGGAAATGAAGCCAAGCATAGACTTGATGTAACAGCATATGTTATGTTAGTCTAAACATACTTTTTATAAATGAGGTGATATTTGTAGTTGAAGGTTAAAGGCTTATTGCCCTTAAACATCCATTACATGTTGCGCACCTCTCTTCAGCACTCTGTCATGGCTAGTCAGGCCGTGTACGCTCGTGTGAGTTGGAGGAGTGGCTAACACTAGCAGGTGGGACTAGCTTTAATTCCTGGCTTCTCCAAAATCTCCTTCTCCAGCTGTAATTTCTTTAGCTTTGCACAGTTGGCACAGTTAGTAGCCCTGCTGCTTCAAAGCCACTATACCTGTTGCCTCACAGCGAGTAGCCCTGTTGCCTCACAGCTAGAAGGACCTGTGCTTGATGCTCCAGCTGGACGACCAGAGTCCTCTCTGTGTGGAGTGTGCATGTTCTCCCTATGTCTGTTTGGGTTTGCTCCCAGAGTACAAAGACATACAGACAGGTGAATTAGAGATAATAACCTGCCCCCTAGGTATGAGTGTGTCGGTGTGTTCACCCTGTGATGGACTGGCGGCCTGTTCCATGGTGTTTTCTGCCTTCTGCTCAATAAGCACTGGCATAGGTGTAGATGTAGGTGTAAGGAAAGCCTAGTCAAGCATGCTGTAATGCAAGTTTCACTGTAGTGTTTATCACAGTGGTATCTAAACAAATCCAAATGTTTATAAACAAAAGGGAACTACAAATGTAAAAATCTCAAAAGCTGTCTAGGATGTTACCATTAACTGTTCAATTTTTATTGTATTTCTAGTTCAAATTCAAGTCATAAATTCATGTATCTGCCAAAATGATCTTTACTCCTACTAGCAACCTGACTGCTAACCTACAGACGACAGAAAAATGGTAACTTTACAGGAAAGAGCAAAACGTAAATTTACTTTTAATGCCGGTTAAAGTAAGAAGATTCTATGTGAAGCATTTGGTTTAGTCCACTCTGCGTGAAAAAAAATCTAATCTGAAGGCCAGCTGCTGAGCTTAAATTATGATTGTGATTTTATTGATTTATTTATTTTTTTTTTTCTGGACAGCAGCTTATTTATTATGCAAAACAGACTGCCTCAGAGAATGGAATAGGAAATGATCAAGTTCTGCTTTGTTGTTTTTTTTTAACAATAACAATAAGTTCAATTTTGTATTGCGCCTTTCTCAAACCCAAGGACGCGTTACATCAGCAGGGAGCGCAGCAGAGAGAAAATACTGAGAAAGGAGGTAAGTTTTGAGTTGAGCTTTGAAGGAGGAGAGTGCGTGTTCCACAGTTTGGGGGCCATGACGCTGAAAGCTCTTCCTTTAACAGTAACCAATCTGAATTGTCTGAACAGACAGACAACCTGCGTCAGGAGCTAGGTTTGGGCAGGGCAGTACGGGAGCTCAGGTGTTAGATCATGTGGAGATTTATAGGTTAGCAGGGGGAGTTTAAACTGGATGCGGAGCTTGACAGGTTACCAGTGTAGCTGTAATAGAATTGTGGTGATATGAACTGATATTTTAGAGCGAGTGAGTATTTTAGCTGCTGAATTTTGCAAGTACTGAAGAGGACGGATGGTTTTGTTTGGGATGCCGATGAGAAGGGAGTTCCAGTAGTCTAATGGGGATGATACTAAAGCCTGAACCAGAGTTTCAGTATTTTTAATAGAGAACAAGGGTCTAAGCCAGGGGTGTCCAAAGTCTGGCCAGATTAACAGAATTTTATTGGCTCGCAGCATCAAAATACATTATTGGTGGCCTATCGGTACTGTTTCCAATTATTCATTTCACCTGACTGGGGCAGCAGTGCACACATGTATATTTAGTTTCACCACTGTGTTAGCGATCAAAGTTATCTAAACTGAAGAGGACCGGTCATTACAGGAGAGATGGACGTCAGAATAGTTTACTGTAGAGATGCTTAGATATAAATATAAGGAATTAAATAAAAAATAGACATTATGAAACAAAGCGTGGACATTATAGTAAATACTAAGTGGATGAGAGGACAGAGAAACCTGGTCTCACAGCAGCAACTGTTCTTCGGGGCCCGTGGGGCACAGGAGAACCTGCCTAGAGCAAGTTATGAGGGGGCTATGCTAATCACTCAGCGGTGATACTGAGGTGTTTAAACACTCCAGCAGCAGCACTGCTGTGTCTGATCGACTCACACCAGCACAACACACACTAACACACCACCATCACATCACTGCAGAGGAATTTACCATCAGAGAATTTTTTCCTACCATAATAGATTATGTGACTTAAGAAATATAAGACTTGCTGTTATTGAATTCTATAAGTTTGGTGATGCAGTGACTGAGTGATATACAGTCTACAGGAGAAACACTGAAGATACTTAATGCAGGAATGTTGTTCAGCACATGTTCAGACAAAGTTTGCAGTACGTTGTAACATTGCTTACTCTGTTGATATTCTGCTGCTGCAATTACAGTAAAATTCTATTAATTAGTTAAATAATGATTTATTCTGTACATGTGTTTTTTATATTTTGAATACAGTGTTATATATAATTCATGAATAATACATTTGAAAAGAGAGACCGGCACTTAGGTGTTTTGATATTGTCCAATCTGGCCCCTTTGGAAACAAGTTTGGGTACCCCTGGTCTACGTAGAGCTGATAAGATGAATAATGAGTTGTTACACTGTTAATCGAGTCATATCACGCTTCTCTGTCTGGCAGTCTGATAGACGAGTCTGGGTTTGGCCAGCAGAATGTTACCTAGCTGACTTCACTCCACTTTATTCACTTTTATTTTTTATTCTTGACTATAAAAATACTTTTATTTACTTCAACTTATACTTTGTATATTTTTATATATTTTTTATTATTTCTTATTTTTGTTATCTTTATCTATTGGTGAATGGAGGAAGAGCAAAGTAAGTAATTTCATTGTACAGTGTAACTGTCTGTTCTGCTGTATATATGACTATACAACTCTTGAAATTCTTGAATCTGTACTGACTGTAAAGTTTGGTGGAGGAGGAATGATGCTATGAGAGCGCTAATACCGTAAAAACTGACCGCTCTGAAACGTCCTGCTCCAGTCTAGCAGTCTAGATGGATCTACCAACTTGGTCTGCTGGACTTTCATGAGCGGACTCGGACTTAAACTGATACAGCAGAACCGAAGCCATTGTAATGACCCAGCAGTGTAGGGGCGGAACTTATAGCAGGATGCCCTTCTGGCAGTTCACTAGTTTCGGTATCTTTTCATAGAGAGTAAGTGTCTAAGACGAGAAATATTACGGAAATGGAAAACAGCTGGTTTGACCAGAAATGAAGAGCACCTAAGAGTCCATCTCCCAAGATCAAATCCTAATTATGATTAATGTTTCCAAATGATGCTAAATCTGTATTAAAAGTAGAAAGTTTGGAGGAAATTGACATTAATTTCATGACTACTGCTCAAATCATAGAGGGTTGCCAAAGTTGGAGCAGGACACTGATTACTCTTCTGTTAATTATAGATGTGTCCCCAGAGGCCACGTGATTGGAGCATCAAGGAGCTCTCGTATCAGTCCAGTACCTCATCTCACACACACACATTCCCTGTAGAGCCTCTGGGCCCCTCTCCATCATGGCCCCTGATAAGGTGTCAATGATAAATGATGAGTTTTCATCTCACTTTGTTATTGAACCCACTGATAAATTCTCAAAACAGGATTTCCAGAGAGTAATTCTGAACCACATACAGCTTACTGCGGATCCTCCACAGGACCACCAGAGAGTAGGTATTCTTCGAGTTGTGGATCATTCTCAGCACTGCAGTGACACTGACATGGTGATGGTGGTAGTGGTGGTGTGTTAGTGTGTGTTATACTGGTGTGTGTGAATCAAACACGGCAGTGCTGCAGGAGTATTTAAAAACTGTGTCCACTCGCTGTCCACTCTATTAGACACTCCTACCTTGCTGGGCCACCTTGCAGATGTAAAGTCAGAGATGATAGCTCAGGTCACAGGACACTGCCCACAGGAAGTTGTTGACTGGATATTTGTGGTTGTCCAGCAGTGACATAGGGGTGTTTAAACACAGCTGCATCTGATCCACTCACACCAGCACAATACACATTAACACACCACAACCACCACATCAGTGTCACTGCAGGGCTGAAAATGATCCACCACCCACAAAATACCTGCTCTGTGGTGGTCCTGTGGGGGTCCTGACCACTAAAGAACAGGGCGAAAGGTGGCTAAGACAGTATGCTGCAATTCAGATGGGCTGCAGTCTGTAATTGTAGAACTACAAAGTGGTGCAGTAGAATGACTGCACTCCATTGTACTGACTGTAAAGTTTGGTGGAGGAGGAATAATGCTATGAGAGCGCTAAAACAGTAAAAACGAACCTCTCTGTAAGCTAGACTGGAGCAGGACATTTTAAAGGTGGATCCACCAACTTGTTCTGCTGGAGTTTTGTAAACGGACTCTAACTTAAACTGACAGCAGAACCGATGCCATTGTAATAACGGTCACAGCAGCGTAGGGGTGGAACTTGTAGCAGGATGCCCTTCTGGCGGTTCACCATTCAGAACAAAGTGGGCCAGCTGACCAGTCAAAAAACATTGGCCTTATTGGGAGGCAGAGCATCTTAGAGATGGTGAATACAGATGTACTGGTATGAAGCACGTAAATCTCAAAAATGGAAGCACAAATGCTAAAAATGAGCATAACAGGTCTCCTTGAATACCAAATATTTTTGGTACATTTTTATTAGTCATCCTGTGGTGTACACACCATGTAAACAGCATATTTAATGGTTAAATAAAAAAAATAGATATAGGCACTAAGAACTACATGAATTTTTTCCTTGGCTTTGTCTAATATATGAATACCAGTGCAGTCCTAGATTGCCCCGCAGCCATCGTATCATATATCACAGGTTCTTGAAGGTGATAATTGCAATTAAGTGCCACACTTGATTTTTTTTTTCCCCAACCAAGTATTGATTGCTGTAATCACACTCTTTTAAGTCCTAAAAAGTGCCTCAAAAGAAGAGAGACTGCAGAGTTCCAGACTGCTTTTGGAAGCAACATCACCACATGAATTGTGCACCTAGAGGTTCATGAAAGGGGTTTCAATGGCCGAGCAGCTGCATACAAGCCTAAGATCACTATGCGCAATGCAAAGCGTCGGCAGGAATGACGTAAAGCCTCGCCACTGGACTCTGGAGTGATGAGTCATGCTTCATAATATGGCAACATGGTGGGTGAATTTGGAAGTGGCAAATACCACATACCAGAAAGCATAGTGCCAATGGTGAAGTTTGGCATAGGAGGGATAATGGGGTGTGGGCCTGCCTACAGCATTCAAAGACATTTTAAATAACTTTATGGCAACAAACCTCCACAGAAGCACTGCAAAATATTGTGGAAAGCCTTCCAAGAGGACTGGAGGCTGTTATAGCTGCAAAAGGGGGTCAACTCCATATTAAAGCCCATTGATATGGAATGTGTTGTCCATTTTTGGTCTGTTTTTATTGGTCATCCTGAGGTGTACGCACCATGTAAGGAGCAGCTGCTGAGCTCAAATGGTTAAAAGATGAACCCAAAAAAGATTCCATAAGCATTAGGAACCACATGATTTTTTTTTTTCCTTGGTAATACATGGCTTCATCTACTGCATGAATACCAGTGCATTCCCAGAATGCACCGCAGCCATCATATCATATATCACAGATTCTTGAAGGTGATAATCGCAATCAAGTGCCACACTGAAAGGCAATTTTCTCTCCAACCAAGTATTGATTGCTGTAACCGCAGTCTTTTAATTCCTAAAAAGCACCTCAAAAGAGGAGAGATCAATGAATATCTTGGGCGCACGCAGGACAGAGAGGAGCGTCGCAATTCGGCTGATTTAAATAACATATTCAATGCACAAATTTGCATTTGCACAATATAAGTAATTACAGAGGAAACCAAGCAAGCAGATTATAATTTCAGGCTTTCTTGCTGAATGACATACTCTCCCTGTGAAACTCTCGGTTCCACGCTGGTCTCAGATATGCATTTTATTTTATTTTTTTTATGCCAAGCATTTCTTTATTCACTTGGTTCAATAATTATAGCAGGGCTCGCTCGCACGCAGACTCAAGCCTACAGACGTGGTCACCCTTTCCTCAGCAGATGTGTAATTTTCCTGGAGTGATTGGACGAGAGTGAAGTGTCAAGTTGCTTAAATTGTGCCGTAAATCACTTTGCTTTGAGATCAACCAGCAAAAGGCCATCAGTCACAGTGGATTATGGAGGGTATTTAATGGTCATTAATTATTTCAAGTATATACGGCGGATAAAAGTCATAATTACAGTTGGATGTAATGCCTGCACTGTTTGTGGATTTGCAGTGAGATTACATTACTAATTAGGCACAATGGCTCTTATTAAAAACGATTCAAACATAAAATGAACATGGATATCACCGACCGTGTGGTTACTTAGTAAGTTTGCCTTTGCTGTAGCTCAATACATAGATTTTTAACAATATATATTATTAACAATGTGGTGTATTTTGTAGGCAAATCATAAAAATCAACATTAAATGGGCAAAAGAATGTGGACACCTGACTATCACATCAGTCACACCCATCTCCGTGTTGGACATCCCATTCCAATCTCCTATCACCGAGGAAGGCATTCAACAGGATTTTGGACTGTGTCTGTGGGGTTTTGTGCCCGTTTAGTGTGAGGTCAGGCACTAATGTTGGGGAAAAAAAACACTGACTCACAATCAAAGTTCCACTTCAATCCTTTAGGTGTTCAGATGTGTGCATCACCTACTACAGAGTTCCAAACTGCTTTCTGGAAGCAACATCACCACAAGACTGCATCTAGAGCTTCATGAAATGGGTTTCAATGGCTGAGCAGCTGCACATACGCCTAAGATTACTATGCACAATGCAAAGTGTCGGCTGGATTGGTGTGAACCACTGTCACAGGACTCTGGCGTGATGAATCGTGCTTCATATCATGACAGTTTGGTGGATGAATTTGGGTTTGGCGAATGCCACGTACAAGAATGCCACATACCAGAAAGCATAGTGTCAATGGTGATGTTTGGCCGAGGAGGAATAATAGTATTTGGGCCTGTATTTTAGGGTAATATTAATGCTGCAGCAGTCAAGGCCTTCCTAGAAGAGTATAGGCTGTTATAGTAGCAAAAGGGGGTCAACTCCATATTAATGCCCATTGTTTTGGAATGGGTTGTCCAAGGTTGTATAGCTGTGATGGCCAGGTATAAACATACTTTTGACCATACTGTTATTATGCAAGTCATAGGGTGTCAAATCATTTCATAGAAATGAGTTCTATTGCTTGAGAATCATACCTGATAACAGTGTTATAAATGGAACTGCTTACTCTACATATCGGAAGACATCAAAACATGTTTAATGACAAACCACTCTAGTACTGTTTGAGCTTTTATGATGAAGTCTCTGTGTTTACAACCTACAGATAATTATTTGATGTATCAACTGTCACAAGTCACAAGTCAGAACACTGCAGAGGTTAATTGCACAGGTTGTTGTTGCTGCTGTGTGTGTGTGTGTGTGTGTGTGTGTTTGGTCATGTCTGTCACTGTGATTGGGTTTGTGGATGGTAAAGGCTGCGCTTCCTGTGATGGACATCCTTGCTGGTCTGATTGACCCATCAGGAGTTGAGATTGAAGACATTCCAGTAAAACGTGTAAACCCCAGTGAAGCCTGAGTGTATTCTGGGATTAGATCACTGTTCTGTGCTACAGGTTAATACCGCTGAACTGCGGAGAATTACATCACCGACCACTGCTAACAGCACACCACAGGGTTTTTATAGCAGGGTCATTTCAGAGCTGACCGTGTTTGTTACCCATATATACCTATTTTTTGTCAGCCATACATTTATCTGATGATCACTCAGGTGTGGTTTTAACCTCTATGTGCCAAAATATAAATTGTCACAAACTTAAAGAAAAACACTGCTTTCACTAAACAAACTGTGGGTACATGAATAAAGGAACACTATACATAAACTAAATACAATATAAATAATAATCTAGGGGGCACGGTGGTGTAGTGGTTAGTATGGTGGTGTAGTGGTTAATATGGTGGTGTAGTGGTTAGTATGGTGGTGTAGTGGTTAGCACTGTCACCTCACAGCAAGATGATCTGGGTTGGATTCCCGGTCCGGGCTGTTCTATGTTGAGTCTGCATGTTCTCTCTGTGCTTGAGTGGGTTTCTTCTGGGTACTCCGGTTTCCTCCCACAGTCCAAACACATGCATGTTAGGTGCATGAGTGTGTTTGCCATGTGAGGGACTGGCGACCTGTCCATGGTGTACCCTGCCTTCACCCGATGACGCAGGGATTAGCTCCAGCCACCCGGTTACTCCAACTAGTGGGATAAAACGAAAGATAATGGATAGATAGATAATCTTAAATTATTTTATGGTGTTTTGTTTATGATGTTTCAGTCTGTGTGCATAATAACAAGCGATTCCAAACTTTTTTGAACAGCAGTGCATGTTAATGACCTCTGTTCTGATTTGCTGCTCTATAGTGTGTCTGTATCAAAAAAAATGTTTGAATTGAACTGAATTAACCACTATTTGCCACTTCTGTTTGCACACAGGGTTAGCACTGTCGCTTCACAGCAAGAGGGTCTGGGTTGGATTCCTGGTCCGGGCCGTTCTGTGTGGAGTGTATATGTTCTCCCCATGCTTGAGTGGGTTTCCTCTGGGTACTCTGGTTTCCTTCCACAGTCCAAACACATGCATGTTAGGTTGATTGGTCACTCTAAATTGCCCGTAGGTGTGTGTGTGAGTGAGTGTTGGCCATGCGATGGACTGGCGAACTGTCCATGGTGTACCCCCGCATTTGCCTGATGACGCCGTGACCCTGACTAGCTGGATTAAGTGGCAGATAATGGATGGATGGATGGTTTGCACACAGCAGAATATGACCTCTGCATTTAACCCATCTGTGCAGTGAAAGGCCCACGTATACACACACTGGTGAACATACACACTAGAGGGCAGTGAGCACACTTTCCCGGAGCAGTGGCATCCCTATTTACAGCACCCAGGGAGCAGTTGGTGTTTGGTGCCTCGCTTAGGTGCATTACAGTCACATCCTGTTGGTCCAGGGGATTCAACCAGCGCCTTTCCAGTCACTAACTTTCACCCCATGTGTGAAACAAATCGCTGTAGTAGTAAGATTCTGTGTTCTGTTGAAGCTGTTAAATTAGCTTTAAGCCACTACATGGCATCAGCTCGACTTGACATATGGTGTTCCAAAACATATATATATATATATATATATATATATATATATATATATATATATATATTCTTCAGCATTATTGGAGCTTCACAGATGTGCAAGTACTCCAGGCCACGTGCTCCGCCTCCCATTCCATCATAGATGCTGGCTTTTAAACTGTGCACTGATAACAAGCCGGATGGTTCCTCTCCTCTGTAGCCCTGAGGACGCAGCGTGCATGATTCCCAAAATAAATTTCAAATTTTGATTTGTCGCACACTTTTCCACTTCATCTGCTCAGTCCATCTTAAATGAGGCGTTTCTGGATGTGTTTCTATCTGATTTCCTCTTTGCATGGTAGACTTGCACTTGTAGAGCAGTGATGAACTGTGTTAACAGACGATGGTTTCAGGAAGTTTTCTGAGCCCATGCAGTGATTTACACAACAGAATCATGTCTGGTTTTAAAGCAGTGCTGTCTCAGGGCCTGTCTTTTGGGCCTTATCCCTTACATAACCAGAGATTTCTCTGCATTCTCGATTTATTTATGATAGTATGTAGTGTAGATAATGAAATCCTCCTCGTTGTAATGTTTGCCTGTGTTTTACTTATAAAGGACTCCGCCTCTCTGGGACGCTCTTTTTAATACTACTAATAATAATCTTTATTTATACAGCACTTTTCATAGCAGTGGCAGCTCAAATTGCTTTACAGACAGTTTTCATCAGTAATAACATAAACCTAATGAGCCAAAGACAAAGTTCAAATTTATAGGTACTACAATGTTAAAGTTTTAATTAAATGCTGAGTTGAAGAGAGACATTTTTCATTGTTTATTAAAAGTGAGCTCTGAGCTCGACTGTCTAATGAAAACTGGAATTGAGTTCCAGAGTTTAGAAGCTGAAGAACTGAAAGAGTCTCTCCACGTTCTCTGTATTTCACTGAAGGATGTGCAGAAGGTCTGTATCTGCAGATCTAAGATCTCGAGTTGGAACATAAACAGAGAGACGTTCTGTGATGTAGCAGGTCCTAGATTAGAGTACAGAAGTTCAAACTCTATTCTAAAAGATACAGGTAGTCAGTGCAGCTCTTTTAAAACAAGACTGATCTGAGATCTGTTTGGTGTTTGTTAGGATCTGTACCAGCTGGATTGTTTTCTTAGGAAACCCAGTAAGAGACCATTACAGTGACCAACTCTGACCATTACACTGATCAACTCTGACCATTACAGTGACCAACTCTGACTATTACAGTAAACAACTCTGACTATTACAGTGATCAACTCTGACCATCACAGTGATCAACACTGACCATCACAGTGATCAACTCTGACCATTACAGTGATCAACTCTGACTATTACAGTGATCAACTCTGACCAATACAGTGATCAATTCTGACTATGACAGTGATCAACTCTGACCAATACAGTGATCAATTCTGACTATTACAGTGATCAACTCTGACCATAACAGTGATCAGCTCTGACCATTACAGTGATCAACTCTGACCATTACAGTAAACAACTCTGACTATTACAGTAAACAACTCTGACCATTACAGTAAACAACTCTGACCATTACAGCGATCAACTCTGACCATTACAGCGATCAGCTCTGACTGTTACAGTGATCAACTCTGGTTATGACAGTAAACAACTCTGACTATTACAGTAAACAACTCTGACCATTACAGAAAACAACTCTGATCGTTACAATGATCAACTCTGACCATTACAGTGATCAACTCTGCTTGTAACGCATGCATGAACGGGTTTCTCTGCATCACTCTGGGATAGAAAATACTTAACTTTAGTGATATTTCTCAAAAGATTTAAAGCTACTTTAGTGTCTGCGGAATAAAGCTGAGCTCAGAGTCTGAAACCACTTCCAGGTTATGTGCTGAGTTTTTATGAGCAATTATGTTACTGACCTGTTGCCAATAAACCTAATTAGTTAAAATTTCCATTAAATTAGTAAAATTTTCCTGTTGCCAATAAACCTAATTAGTCAAATTTTCCATTTTAGCTTTACATAATTTAACCAGTCTTTTTCTGCCCCATCCCAACTATTTCTAAATGTATTAAAGGCATCATTCAAAATCTTTGGCAGTAGTATTTCATTACATTAAATCTAGAGTTTAAATAATATGCACATCATTCAATTCTGTGTTCCAACTTCTTTGGAAACGGTGTTGTGCAAACTGTCTGCAGTTTTCAGAACTTAAACTATGTTTTTTCCCAAAACAAAGTAAGGAGGATCCAATGTTCCATGACGTGGACCTATTAAAAGAGCACAAACTCTTTTATAATTCAGTTTGTTTGGATGCAATGTATTGTATCTGTCAGTCACTGGGGATATAAAGGCCCGTTGCTTGATGCTTATTGGTACAGGGAGGATGGGGATCTCCATGGCTGCCATTTATCTTACTGACACTAATGCAAAATTAAAAGAGCCCCAGAATGCACCTAAGCAGCACATCTACTGGCCATCTGAGACTCTAAACTCCCCAACAGCAGTCTCACCCAGCCTGCTGCAGCCCAGTGGGATATGTTTCTCCACTGCTTACCAGATATTGCAGATTCAAATCACTAGTAACTTTTTTCTATTTTATCATTTTAGCCATAAATCATCCTGTGGATATTTTGGCATTCGTTCCTGAGAACACACTCTGAGCCTTGAGCAAAGCTTAGTGAAGTTCACGCTGAAAGACACAGGTTCCTAAATGGGTCTTGGCTTGAATGTGCAATTTTAAAGAAAACTTGATATAGGACTATTAAATTAGGTGGAGGTTCTTAATCTTTTCAAAAATGTTCTCATTTGTTATATGTAATGTTCTTCTTTCAACCAAAAATTGAAAGTATATGGATTTACTCCAAGAAAGCATTTTGAAATTAGGAGAGTGTTTCAGCATAAGGTTGTAGGAAGCCTGCACATAGTACTGAGTTGAAGTTGGTGATATCCAGTCAATCTAGGGTTAGAGTTAGAGAACCATCTCACTCGATTTACTTCTATCTATCTATCCATGATATGTAAAGGTTAAAGAACACCTGTTACTGTAAATACCCCAGCAATTAAAGATGACCTGATTTTTAAAAGTTAAAAAGACATATCTTTGCTATTTTTTTCCACCTTTTACAATCTTAAAATAACAAAACAGGAAAAACGGCCTGAAGAAAATGTTTGGGCAACCGGCATGGTCCATGCTTATGACAGTCTGAGTCACGCTATTATGACTGGAAGAACACGAGCTGGTGGGGGCAGTGTTATGTTACGGGTTATGTTTTCATGACATTCTCTAGACTCTCTCTCCGGACTCTCCTCTCATTCATGTGGAACACACTCTCAACCAATTTGGGTCTGAATCTATCCTTGCAGGTTACGTCCATCATACATACTGATTGTCTTCTCTGGGGCGGATGGGATCTTCCAGCGAGACAATGCTACACGTTACACGGCTAGAAATGTCCCACATTGGTTGAAAGAGCTGACCAACTTCCAAGTACTTCCAAGTACTACCCTGGACCACTAATTCCCCAGACATGAACCCAATTGAGCATCTGTGGGACCACCTGGATCATCATGTTGAGTCTATAGATTCTGCCCCACATGCCCTTCACCATCTGGCTGCTGTCCATGATGGTTACGCTGGTGGTCATAATAACGTGACTCAGCTGGGTAATAACAGCCTCTTTGGCAAGTATCTCAATTTGTAAACACTTTTTAAGTCTTTCAGTTCTGGTTTGGGGGTTTTTCACTGACTCTTCCTCACAAAAGTTTTCTGGTTATGTGAGATTCTCAAGCTGTCATGCATGCACTGCTCTTTCGATGTCTATCCACAGATATTTTATGATGTTTAGGTTGAGGGACTGTGAGGGCCTAAACAGAAGACAAAACCTTTAGCTTGCACATCTTATCTAGCAATCCTAGAAGCACTTGCCTAGGACTTCTTGGTCTTCCAGACCTCACTTTGGCCTCCACTGTTCCTCCTAACTGCCATTTTTTAATTACATTATGAACTGAGGAAGCAGCTACCTGAAAACACTTTGCTATCTTCTTACAGTATTCTTCTGCTTAATGGGTATTGATTATTATAATGTGTAGAGTGCTGGGCAGCTGCTCAGTGTTGGGATAAGATTTGAGGAGTTAAAGTTGCATCACCTTGATTTCCTAACGAAATTATAAACAAGCCATAGCTCTAACAAGCTGATTGAGGTCTAAGATCTTGGTAAGAGCTATCTGACGGCTCAAAACTCTTGGGGTGCCCAAACTTTTGCATGATGTTTCCGTCATTTGTCATCTGAAATATCTTTATATATATCTATGCCTTTTGTCAATATGGGTTCATCTTCTACTCACTTCATCATCTATATGTCTGTCTGTCTGTCTATAAGCACTTCCTCCCAGCGCCTCAAGAGGTCGCAGTCTCCGGAATACTAGGTAGCTCTGGACACACACACACACACCTCTTGCATGCACACAATCACACAGTCATCACACACGACAGGCAGTCATTATTGCTAACGGCAGTAGCTCATTAGCACAGCCCTTAAAACCCAGCCACAGACGGCATTCACTGCGTTGCTTTGTTTGTAATAACTCCCTACCTGTCCGTGGTCCCAGGCCGTCATCTAACAAGTCTCTCCATGGGAACTTGCATCTCCACAGCGGGGTCCTGTCATACTCCCTAGAGCCCTGGAGGCCTACGGGCTCACCGACCAGCCTGAGCACTCACCTCCAACCATCTGAGCATTCCCCCCGACGTCTCTACCACACTGGCGTCTCTACCACAATGGTGTCTTCATTGACTCTTTGAACTCAGCGAATGTTAGATTGACTGTTCTTACGTTCTACCTGAGAGCAGCAAGAGTGGTGCATATCGTGGACAGGGATCATTCTCCAGGCGAGTTCCGGAACGACGGACTAACCGCTATCTGTCCCCAGCAGGACGTGAGGAGCTACCCTAGGTTCCAGCAACTTCGACGGGAGACCACCAACGGAGGTTACGTGGCTCGGTGGCCAACATCTGCAGCTACTTCCAACATGTCACCTGCTCTGGTGGCTGCACAGCAGAGAGCCTCAGACTCCAATCCAGCAGATCTCCCAGGATCCTCGCCCCTGCGAGCCCTGTTCTGCGTGCCTTCGTTTGAGTTAATTAAGCCTTGCATAAGGATCGTAACGTCGTGTCCGAGTCTGATTTGTTATACTATCTATCATGAATAAACTAAAAATGAATAAATTTGTCATTATAGGTTGTGTTGGAAGTGTTTCTGTTATTTTATATTAAATAAATTAAATAAACAAAAGAGACTTTTGCAGATCTAGAACTCGTTGTTTGCTAACTTTAGTGTTTCTGTGAACAGCTGTACAGGTTGCTGGTCTGTCAGTCATGCATTTCGCACCTGCTTCTCACAATTCTGCATAGAAAACCTCTATCAGAAGTCTGGACAGCCAGATCAAGACAGCTGGAACCATGGCCACCGTAAAAGTAAATAAAAGCCCACCTTGTTTGACTTCTGATATATTACTCTTCCACGCTGTGAGTGATGGTTCAGCAGCTGCTCTATGGCTGAGACTGGGTGAAACAGCTTCAGCTCTGCTGGTTTCTCTCAGACAGACAGGCAGATGTCATCACGGCTGCCAGAGGATCCTGAGGCACCTCACTCAAAATCGAAGAGAATTCTGACACCCTGCCACAGCCATAAACTCGCTACTCCTGTGTGATGCTCACCAGAGAATAAGAATATTACAAAAAGAATTCAACTCAGGAAGAGATCAAAATGGAGCGGGGCCGCACGCAAGACTTCAGAGGAACAGTTGTTCAGCTTGAACATGTTATGCAGCGCTGTGAGACTGAGAGAGCCCCCCTGAGAGCAAGAGCTAAGAATGATTCAACTCTCGTGCAAAAAAAAAAGAAACTGAAAAATCCATCCAGTCCACACGGCGCCGATCTGCTCGGGATTCACCGCTCGTTACCGTGTTGATGAAATTCCTCGCCTCTCTCTCTTACTCTGCACAGCTGAACGCAGAAGATCAAGCGTCAGGAAGAACGTCCAGAATTTCTTATTACCACAACAGAACTGTAACATGTGGAGGTGAAACATCTTATTGGTGGAAACGTATTTAATGATGTTAACAAGTTTTCAAACCCAATCTTACTTTTTCATCCTCAATCATAAATCACCCAGGAAGTTTCTCCTCACCTGTAAGTACTAGCTTCTAATATCAGTTGGGACTTTTGCACTTTGGACTCCCACGCTCTTCAGGATGGCCAGGATGCCTGTTGGCAGCTTCTGCTAAATAATCGGTGTAGATTAGACCTCCTAACCCCAAGAAATGGAAGAATATAATAGGGCTGCAGCTATCGATTATTTTAGTAATCGAGTGTTCTGTCGATTATTCCATCAATTAATCGAGTAATCTGATAAATATTTTTTGCTGTATTAAAGAGCAATAGTAAATATATAAGATAAAATAAGACAGGTGTCTTAACATTAAATTGCTTAAATTGCATATAGTACAGTTTTAAAGAAAACATTTTAATAAATACTATTATTGAAATGTATTACTAGACCTATATATTATACTATAAGTTCGCAGGACTGGCTACTGTACACTCAGTTACTACGGTTTACTCTCAGTAATGAATCCCTCGGCTAGTTCGGTTTAACAGTAGACTTTGGACACTGTGTATGGTTTTCTCTGACCATCTTTTCTGCTCATCTCTCCTTATTCTCTCTCTTTCTCTATTTTGCAATCCGCACCATCAAATCACGTCTTCTTCACATCACCTGGCAACACCGTAAGCGCGCACTGTGCAACAGTGAAAGTCATCCGTGTGAAACACTGTGCTGTATATGGACTAAACGAATCTTCGAAGCAAAGAATTTCGAACAATCGAGTTACTCGAGTTCCTCAAGGAATCGTTTCACTCCTAGAATATATAGTGGGACACCTTCAGGCCATTGGCCACCAACCCTGGTCCTGGAGATCTACCTTGCTGCAGTCTGTTTCCAACCACAGTTGACCACGCCTCCTCAAGCTAATTAACATCTTGGCTGGATCAGTTGCACTAGTGATAGGTGACACAAGGCCAGCATGTTGGACTGACAGTTGGGTTGATGACCTTAAAAAGAGGGTTGATGACCCCTGTTATAGGTCTTCAGAGAATATCTAATGAGTACTATGCAGAAATATATAACTTATAGTGGTTTTCATCCAACAGAAAAGTTTAGTTTTAACCTCTGAAGCATTATAGTAATACTCATTTGTACATGTTGGAAACTAATCGGCTAAATTCTTGAAATGCCGAACCAAATACGGTCAATAACTTTTTCTCCTAAATGTCTCGGCCTATGACATCAAAGAAGACCTCAGTTTCAGTGCTGGACTGAAATAAGTCCACCAAACCAAACTACCCAGCCAACAGTGTCCTGTGTTACGTGTATGTCGGTCATGTTTGTTTGCAGGTACGGTCTCATGTGTTGGAATCTCCATGGCTGCCGCTGCTGAGAAGTGGGTGGAGCCACAACAGTATATAAACACTGCCTCTAGAGGGGAATAGAGGAGGCCGGAGGGAGAGACCCAGACCAAGATGGAGCCATAGAGGAAGAGTCATGGGCCATGCAGCAGGCAGCATGTTGTGTGTGTTTGACTTGAAAAGTTATAACTTTCAGGCTTGTGAAACAATTTGATCCTTGTTTTGGATCCACTGTTCCGATAATGGTGAAAGGGATCATAAGTGGTTGCTTTGTTTATTTATTTATTTATTTGTGGAACTGGACAAGTTCAGAGTGCCTTTAGTAAATGGTATCTACTAAACTATTTGCGTTTGTGGTTTTCTCCCTCACTGCCTCACCACCACCTATCCACTTGTGCCTGAAACCAAATGTTAAGAGGCGTGTTCGACTTTACTCGGCACCGCACAGCCCGCTTGCCGCCTGGCTCGGTGCGGTGTATGCCGGTTAGTTTTTTTGTCCGGCTGTAAAGAGCGCAAACACCGCGAGACCTGCTGTTCACGTAGGCTGCAGGTGGTGACTGTCCAAGTTGAGGCTCTATTCTAACCTCCTCCCCCAACTGCGTTCGGCTGCCCTCGCTGACCACCAAGGCCATGCGCAGCTAGATCTTGAACAAGCCTCTAGACTCCTCTTACCTCTAGAAAAATCCTGAGGGTTCGTAACACCTGTGGGCAGCATCCTCTGACCACTGATATAGGACTATAGGAACACAAATTGTGTGGCTGCAGATGAGCTCTCGTCTCTGACTTCACTTTTACTCGGTGGACCAACATGGTTGGCGTGTCTAATAGAGTGGACAGTGAGTAGACACAGTGTTTAAAAACTCCAGCAGCACAACTGTCTGATCCACTCATACCAGCACAACACTAACACACCACCACCACATCAGTGTCAATGCAAGGTTGATAATGACCCAACCACCCAAATAATACTTGCTCAGTTGTGGTCCCGTGGGGGTCCTGACCACTGAAAAACAGGGTAAACAAGTATACAGAGAACCAGATGGACTACAGTCTGTAGGTGTAAAACAACAAAGAGCTGCTTTATAATAAGTGGAGCTGATAACATGGGCAATAAGGGTAGATGCAAGATATATATCAGCATCAGCATTTCCCGCATCTGAGCTGTCAGCGAATAGAAAAGTACTCTGGTGGACACGTTTAGCCTGAGCTTTGTTTGTGCTCAGGTCTGAGTTTTGTGGCTGGGTTAATGTAAGGTGATTGTTTTGTTTTGCTGTGGCGCTCAACATTTCCACTTACTATCAGCACAGACTCGGATGAGACATCAGTGCTGAATATTAAGCAGGGGGACCTGATATCTACCTCCTTTTCTCTGTTCTGCTCTGTTTCTTTCAGTTAAATCGTTTACATAAATGCATGTGATTGGATAAACTGAAACACGGAGCTGCTACAGAAGTTGTGCTTGTTCATGTATGGTTCAGGGCTCAGTTCCGTCTGTTTCCAGAACAGTAGAGCAGGTTATGCCAGGGCGTAAAATATATGATTATGTCTGTTCCAAGCTTTAAAGCTTGTTAATATATGTTACAAGCATTAAATATGTGTGAAAACACCTTTAGCTTAGTGCTAACATCTCATAGAAGTGCTATCAGAAATAAAGCATTACTGTAAACAGAAAGTCTAGATCCAACAGTCACAGTTGAGCGCTGAATATTATAGTACCTCCTGGAGCGTTATCAATATTTGTAAATTCAAATTTACTTTTAAATATATATATATATATATATATATATATATATATATATATATATATAGATTTTCTGCTGCACTTTGTTTCTGGAGCATCTTCTAGTCAGTAACAATTCAATTCAAGTTAATTTGTGTAGCACTTTTTACTACAGTGTTGTCACAAAGCAGCTTTACAGAAGTTTAAAACAGACAGTTACAACATATATATCCCTCAGTAAGCAAGCCAGCGAAGACAGTAGTGTCAAGGAAAAACTCACACTAGACTAGAGGAAGAAACCTTGGGAGAAACCAAACCTCACAAGGGGAGACCCATCCTCCTCTGGTCAAACAGTATTTACAATTTATTAAGCCAAGTTCAGAATAAGAGCTGAGAGAATCTCTGTTTGAAGTCTGGATGGTAAAATCTGGATAGTAGAGGCAGTCTCTGACTGAATCTGTGTAAAAAGTAAGAGTGAATTGAAACAGTCCCATCATATCTCAATGCTGGTATATCTGGATGGCGCAGTGGTGCAGTTGAGGGTGTAGCAGATGGCAAGAATGAAGGGAAGAACTAGTTGGTGTAAGGTGAGGAGGAGCTCCCGATTGCTTCCAACAGCATTCAACAGTAAACAGCAAAACATAGAGCTCTGTTTCCCTCAGTACCATTGTTTTGGTGAAATCGGTCGCCATGCTCATCACTATCAGTGTCGAGATTCTCAGTAAAGAAATCCAGAAAAGAGTCCAGAAATTGTTTTATTTTGAATGGCATTACACCCCAAATGTCTATATATAAATAAATCGCACAATATTTCACAGTAGCTTTCTTCTTGGATTTGCATAATTTTAAATGTAAAAAACAAACCACACAAACTCTGTGTGTGATACAGCAAAACTGATTCAACTCAGAATGCAAACTGACTGAAATATTGCATTTGAATTTAATGATTTAAAGTGTTTTATTACATTCTTAAGTATTATTGATATATATATATATATATATATATATATATATGTGTGTGTGTGTGTGTGTGTGTGTATATATATATATATATATATATATATATATATATATATACTACCGCTCAAAAGTTTAGGATCATTTCATGCAATTTTCATGCAATTCACAAACTATATTGTCTATATATTTATGTAAGTGTATCAGATGATTTTTAAAGAATAAAAATGTTTGTATTAAAGCCTATTTTTGTATAGAGGCTTATTTTGCATATAGTCCTATTATCAGTAATTCTCAGTCCTCTGTCTAAATCTCCTGGTACGGCCGCCAATCCAAGTTAAGGATGTTATTGGACTAATTGGTTGTTAGGACACTCTTGCTCAATTGTGATGCACAACTGAAAAACATTCTACTAATAAGTGAGTATAAAAGGGAGAACAACATTCTAGGTTAGTTTAGTATCTGAAGCATCAGCAGTTGTTGGTTGCAGACCGGCTCAAAATGACCAGAAAGAAACAACTTTCTTTAGAGACCCGTCAGTCCATTGTTGTGTTAAGGAAGAAGATACTCCATTAAAACAAGAACATTTCACTGTGATCCCAAACTTTTGAGCGGTAGTGTACATGTATATACATATCTTATAATATATATATATATATATATAGAGAGAGAGAGATAGATAGATAGATAGATAGATAAGTATTAATTCCAGAGCTGTCACAGTGCTGCAAGAGTGTCCCTGTGTATTTCTTCTGTTGGTCTATGTCCTTGTTTACGTCCTGTCATTCCCATGTGCTTCTGATGACATCATATGCTCCTCAGTCTCCTCCCCCCACCTGCCCTGAGTTAGTGTCTCTGCCCTGTCCCAGGTGTTCCCTGTTCCCTTTGTCTTCTTATACCCTCTGTATGCTCCTGTCCTGGTTCAGCATTGTATCTATGTGTGTCTACGTGTAGTTGTAACGTGTTCGAGTTGATGTTGTTGTTGGACTTCTGTTTTTTTTAGTTTAAGTATGGCTGATAATAAAAACCTGCATCTGGATCCACCTCTCCTGCCTTTGCCTGCTACAGCATCACGAGAGCTAAATACCTTCTGTTACTCTGCAAACTTGGTGCTCTTCCAGTGATAGCCGTCCTCTTCAAACTGATCTCACAGAAAAGTAATACATTTGGGCAAAAGAATACAGTGCCTCCATTTTTTTGTTTCATTCATGCCAACTGATCATCCTGCAGTAGTTAATAACAAACCAGCTGATAGCAGTTCTATGGACCTAAACTTCCAAATCCAATCCTTGTTATCCGTCTTCATTATTAGCAAACTTCACAACTCTGGACAGTCGTGGGCTGGACATTAGGAAAGTGGTCTTGTGTTTGGAAGGTTGGCTGTTCGAACCAACAGGACATGACTGGAATGCCCTTAAGCAAGGCACCTAACCCCAATTGCTCCTTGGGCGCTGTGGATAGGGCTGCCTACCGCTCCAGGCAAGTGTGCTCGCCAGTGTGTATTTAAGTGTTTTTCTGCATGGATGGCTTAAATGTGGAGGTCAAATTCCATGG
This sequence comes from Megaleporinus macrocephalus, assembly GCA_021613375.1. NCBI lineage: Eukaryota > Metazoa > Chordata > Actinopteri > Characiformes > Anostomidae > Megaleporinus > Megaleporinus macrocephalus. The sequence goes on along the minus strand of CM038707.1, from coordinate 41,983,190 downwards.
TGTGCAAACACAAATAGTTCTAAGTTCTCAAATTCCCAACTCCTGATCTGTCTGGCAGTGCCGGTTTCCGAATCCACAACGTTCAGGAAGATACTAGGAAATGTACAGTGGTATGTATTGTATGACAGCAGAAGCAATTCTTAATCATTTATGGTTCAGTGTTCCAGTCTGAGCTTTACTGCTGATGTGATCATGTTCATCACTATTTTAAATCTCTTTCACTCCCAGGATGGTATGAATATTTAGAAGTCTGCCAAGATGGTTTTATGATGTAGCACAAAGTTTGAGTACTCAAGATCCACACGTACAAGAGGAATTCAGGGACAGTTGTGATGTGTGCAAAGGATCATGATTGCAATCCATGTTGTGACGGATCTTACACTGTGGGTATTTAGTTATGAAGTAATCAGTCTCAAAAGAGACTGTGTCTTAGAATATCATAAGGTATAATAAAATACTTAGACCTTTTGGCAAGAAGCCCCTAGCCGAGAGGAAAAAAGCCCCCCATGAATGGAGGTCATTTTGAAGCCCTATCAATTATTGCAGTGGCATGAAAATATTTAGGCCCAAATTTTCCATTACTGTGAAAAGCTCAGTGAGTAAAAGATGACTTGATTTTCAAAATGAAGCAGAGCAAATATTCGTTTTATATTTTAAGCAAGAGTATTTTTTACAGTTACAAAATACTGCATGATCAGTACTTAGTAACACCCTCTTCGGCAAATATCACAGCCGATGCTTTTTTCAACCAGCTAAGAGTCTTTTAGTTCTTGTTTGGGTGAATTTTGCAATGTCCAATGTAAGGTTTAGGTTGGAGGACAATGGGGGCCATGGCAAACCTTCAGCTTGCACCTCTTTGTTAATTTTGAGGTGTGTTTAGGATCATTATCGTTTTTCAGCTTCAGCTTTTTTACAGAAGGTGTAATGTTGAATTGAATCAATTCATCCCTCTACCAGTAAAATGTTCCCACTGGCTGCAACACAAGCCCAAAACCTGATCAATGACCCACCCTGTAGTTAACAGCTGGTTAACTATCGGAAGCAAGAAAGGCTTTTCTCTGATGAGTCTTCCATGAAGGTCATATTTGTGCAGGCACTACTGCACAGTAGAACAGAGCACCACCACTCCAGAGTCTGCTAAACCTTCCTGAAGGTCTTTTTCAGTCAAACATAGGTTTGGTTTTTCTTTTTAGCAATCCTGTAAGCAGTTCACGCAAAGTTTTCTCAGTCTTTTAAAAAGTCAACCTGACCTCCCCTGTTCCTGGCAACTGCCTTTTTTTAAAATTCCATTATAAACTGAGAAAGCAGCTATATGAAAACACTTTGCTATCTTCTTATAGCTTCTCCTACTTTATTGGCATTCATTATTTGAATGTTTGGGGTGCTGGGCAGCTGCCCGGAGGAGCCCATATCTGCTGATTGCTGGGCGAAGGTTTCAGGAATCAGAATATTCATAAAGCTCTGAAATTTACATAACCTGGCCTTTCCTAAGTGAACAAGCAATGGCCCTAACAAGCTAATTAAGGTGTGAGACCTTGCTAAAAGTTAACTAGGATTTCAAATCTTGAGTTGCCCAAATGTTTGCTTAGTGTGATTTTTCTGTGAAACCACAAACTGTTTTAATCAATATGATTCAAAAGAGACCTTCCTAGTTTTTAAGGTGGTGGATTTGAATCTAAGTTTGTTAAAAGTTACACTGATCTTAAAAAACATGTTGCAAATTGCTACTAAACCTGAGGTCATTCCCAACATAGACTAGATATCAGACATTTTAAACATTTCATTGTCTAAAAACCATATATCTCTACATTTAATCCGTTCACCAAGTCATTCCTGAATATAAATTAAGCAAACTGACTTTGCTCTTATGGGGAGGCATCATAATCCTCCTCATTCTACAATCTTTTCACTAGGTACTTGGTTTGATCTATTCACTAAACCTGTAAGGCACTATGGTGTACGGCTCTGCTTTGCAACGAATATATTATGTCCTATAACTAAAACCAAAACTGGATTTGATTTGATTTCAATGCCTCTGTTATTCATTAAAAAAGTACTTACACTAAGCACCCTGCCGTAAATTCCTATTTGCTCCAAGGCTGGCTGCGCTCTCATGGTTTGCCATTAAGGCGCTCTGAACATCACTTTCAGCAGCTATCATGTGTCTGATTACTGAACTCCTGCTCCAGGGAGGACTTAGACTGGAAAGAGCCTGGATTATCGCAAAGCCTGTACCACTGAGGAGCTTCATCCACTTCACTGTCTATAATCCATCCAGATTACTCATATTTAGCTCACTGTGGCTGATAAAAAAGCTTGGTTCCAGACACTTGCTTTACTTGTGCAACTAACTCGAGTTTGATGGGTCCAAACTTTGAGTCCAATGATCCTGCCTCAAGCTGAAGGAATGCCTAAGCTGACAACATGAGAAGTCGAGTCACGGCAAGATACTTTTATACTTCCGGTAGAGCCTGACCGAAGGCCTTACACCAAGAGCATAGATTTGCTCTTAACATTGGTGGGGACCGATGTATCCGCAAACCCCACCCTCATCACCCTTTTTTGTTGTTGTTTTCTCTTTGCTCTGTGATAAAAAGATAAAAGACTGATAATACATGTGCTATTCTATGTGCTTTTTGTGAAGTGCAGACCATTAAGGCAGGGCAACGAGGGGGAACTCTGAGAAACTTGGGGCTGGAGTTCCGGGTGGCTTCTGCTGCTAGGTTTTGAAGCCGAACACCCCTCTGCCAAGCGAAGAGTGAGTACAATTTTGGAAGAGATGGAGGAGCGGGGGAGGTGATGGGGTGCGAATTTCGTCATGAGAAGGTGAGGGCAGGGGAGTGGTTTATATAGAGTGTGTAATGATAGAAAGGAGGGGTTTGGGCGTGGTCCCTCTCCAAAACTTGTTATTCATAGCTACAGACGATGTTAGCCTGCTGTATGCTGTACGTCAAAGCCTAGCATTGTTATAATGATGGGCCTGTTTATTTGAAAAATAGCTTCTTATGTCCACCTTCATCTATTTTGCTGCCATCATCACTCGCTTTTGAGACCCATGTGTCTCCCACATTGCACCCCAGTCTTGTACAGTGAGTCTCACATATGACTGGAAGATTTTCTTCCAGTTTTGGTGCTGCTAACAACCAAACGCAGCTACTAAACTAAGTTGCTAACAAACGTAGAGTGATTTAACCCTTTCTACACCTCTAGGTTAATGAGACATTAACAGGTCTGTTTTTTTGGAGGAGATCAAAGTATTGGTGGGGACAATTCATTAATACTCAATAATATTGCCCATGAATAATATTGCCCTTGCCATACACCAATTTCAACTTTACTGTTTGGTGATGAGGTTTAAGCTCGATATCAACCAGTTGCTGATCATATGATTATGATACTAATGAGCCTTGAGATTTCAGGCTTCCTATCTCTGATTTCTTGAAATATAATATCCAGGGCTCATTGGAAACCCATACATCATGATATATTTTGAAGGTTAGCTTTGTAACATTCCTACAGTGCTTTAATGATCAGATATGGAATGTTGTTATCATTGCTTTCCCAAAGACAATATGTGGTTGGAGAGGGGGCAGAGCGTCCTATAATACCTAAACGTTTGAGGTAGATAATTCTTATTTTCTGGCTGTCTAGGATGAACCTAGGTCAGATACAAATGTGCAAGATTTTGTAGCCTGTATGTCTGGCTCCTTGAAGGCTTGCAATGCGATCCAGGGCTAACTGGAATGGACACTTCATGCTTTACTGTAGAGTTACCTTTGTAATACTTCTGCAGAGCTTCAAAGATCAGATATGGAAAGTTATCATTGGTTTCCCAAAGATTATGTGTGGTTGGAGAGGGAGCATAGCGCACCTATAATCCCCTGAAAGTTTGAAGTAGATTACTCTTAGGCAACTCACCGAGTTACAGCGCTCTTAGTTTCTCTGGCTATCCAGACCTTCATTGTAGGTAAGCATCTAGACAAGGCAGCTTGGAATGCACCTAAATCTCCAGGCGCATCTTACTCTACAGTTGGCTTTGTAACATTTCTACAACACTTTATAGATCAGATGTAAGGCATTGCTATCTCTAATTTCTGGAAGACTAGAATAAAGAGTAGAATAAAGAGGGGTAGGAGAGAGGACGTAACTCCCTGTGAGGCTTAAAGTTTTCAGTATTTTTGTTGAACTACAGTGCTCAAATATTTTCTCTGGCTGTATGGATATTCGTTGTTGGTCTCAACAAGGCTGCCTAGGGTGAGCTTAAGTTGGATACAAGTGTGCGAGATTCTTTTGTCTGTGTCTGGTTCCTTGAAGGCTTGCAATGTGATCCAGCTCATTGGAATGGACCTTCATGCTCTACTGTAGAGTTACATTTGTAATATTTCTGCAGTGCTTGAAAGATCAGATATGGAACATGGTTATCTCTGTTTTTCAGAAAAGTAGAATATCTCTAGAATCCTTAAAGTTTGAAGTAGATTACTCTTATTTTTGATGAGTTGCAGTGCTGTACATTTTAAGGCTGTCTGGACTTCCATTGTGGGCGAGCATCTTTAAAAAAGACCACCTAGGGTGCATCTAAGTCGGATACAAATGTGCATGATTCCGTGGTTTGTATCTTTGGTTCTCCAATGTTAACAATGCGATCCAGGGCTCATTGGACCACTGAAGCTCATTGCACATCACGCTCTACTGTAGAGTTACCTTGTTACACTTCTACAGTGCTGTAAAGGTCTGATATGGAATGTTACTGTTTCTAAAAAATAAAAATAAAAATCATGTGTGGTTGGAAAGGGGGCATAGCACTGTATATAATTCTGTTAAAGTTCCTCTAAATGGGTGGCCAGACCTCCACGATATGTAAGCATCTTAACAACACCATACAAATCTTTGGTTCCCTGAAGACCATCAAAGTGATCCAGGGCTTGTTGGCAAGGTTTTATTTATCCTGTCATTAATGACTAGTCAACTTTGTCTTTCATCACATGTCTGGATGTATCCTGTCTGTTTACCTTTTTGTTTCGGTTTGTTTATTAAAAGTACAGTTTATTTCTAAAAAGCTCTGCGCCTGTGTCCGTTCTGCTGAGACCCCGTGACACTATCATCTCTGACTTTACATCTACAAGGTGGACCAACAAGGTTGGAGTGTGTAATGGAGTGGACAATAAGTGGACACAGTGGTAAAACACTCCAGTACCACTGCTGTATCAGATCCATGCACACCAGCACAACATACACTAACACACCATTACCTTCCCCACTGTCACTGCAGTGCTGAGAATGACCCATCACCCAATTAATACCTGCTCTTTGGTGGTCCTGTGGGGGTCCTAACGGGGTCAATTGGAGCTAACAAAGTCTACAGAGAGAGACAGACCACAGTCTGATATTGTAGAACTACAAAGTCCATCTGTAGAATCTGTGGAACCGATAACATCTACAAAGATTGTCGATAATATTGGCTGGAATACTATTAAAAGCCTAACCCAACATTTTCTCCCCACAAAACCAGAGATCAGTGAGCACATCAATAACAGTTCTTCTGGTTCAGATAATAGTAAACTATTTCATCTTCTAGTCACAAACCCACATGTGATTGAAAGTTCAGTCTTCCAGTAACAGCTCGGTGGAACCGTAGCATGTCCCCCTTGGACACCCTAAGTGTGAGCTGCTTGCTTTCATAACCTTCCCAGAAGAGCAGTCGAACCTGCTTTCCCCCTTTGAAGCAAATGCTCTGAAATGAAATATTAATTCAGGGCGGCTTTAGACCCAGTCACTCCAGGATCCGAACATGAAATGAGCGTTCAGGAAGATATAAGAAGCATGTAGAACATGCGTTATCAAAAGCAAAATTAGTTCAATTTCTGTTGGAACGAGTCTTCTTAACATCAACATAAAAGCAGACTAATCATGCTATTTGGAGATATAAACATTCCAGATTTGTGTCTATTGATACCTAAATTCGTCTGAAGCAGCCCTCGGGGCAAAAAAGCTTTTTAGTAAGGCCGAAAATAGCCAACCCTCTCAGCCGTCCTCAGGCAGAGATCAATGAGCGTGAGGTGTGTACTTTGAACTGAAGATTTCAGCAACTCCGAGTTGATGAGTTATAGCGTTGGTTAACTTTTTTGGGGGGGTACAGATAACCTACCTTGTAATCTCCAGCTGTCCTGTAGCAGTGGGTACGTAGGATTTATTCACAGAATTTTTAATCACACAATCCACAAATGTAACTAGTGCCTTCACACTGTCAGGAAGGAGTACACTTTTAATACCCAGATGATGTAGACGACTTAGATATCTGAAGTCGTGCTCAATATTAAAAACTATGGATACAAGCAATGTGTAAAATACCCCCAGTCCCAAATTTGCTGACTAATCCAGCGTTTATTAGTTTCCAAATCTTTCAGTATACCAGCACTGATGTAATGGCCCAACGGTTGGTTTTGCTGGTCTTCTTTTGGAAATATACATTTACCAATATTGGTAGAAGCTCTTATCCAAAGCGACTTGCAGTTTACCTGTATACAGGCAGGTGAAGGTAGTGTTACAGTGTACTTGTAAAGAATCCGACTCGAGAGCAGTAATACGATCCATGTGCAAGGCTTTAATTCTCAGAGCAGTGAAAAACAATAGAAATAAAGGGTTCAAGGCTCGCTAATGCGAGGAGTCCAGAGAGCAGGGATGGAGAAGCCTGAGGCTGGCCATGAGTTGTTCTATGGAGCAGGCTAGACGTGGGAGGTGGTCGCTGGTGTTAGCCATAAGCCTCGGAGCTCCCCTCTCGGTTGCCTGGCAGAGCTGGTTAAACCAGAGCAGTTCCTCACGTCCTGTGAGATAGAAAAAAACAGGAACCACCCTGCGTGGACAGTTAGAACAGGCTCTCTTGAAGGAACGAGTTCGTAAGTCCAGTGGTTGACCAACCTCACTCCTCGGGGATACCCGTAGGAAGACTCAGCTGCTTGGACGTGAGTGTCGAAGCAGGGCGTGTGTCTCCTGGGTTCCAGGGAGACTGACTGGGTACCTGGGGAGAGACTGCTTAGACGCCGGCCCAGTAACCACAGACAGGTAAGCTCTGATCCTAACAATTTCTGTACACAGGTAGGTGAAGGTAGTGTTACAGTTTACCTGTACACAGGTAGGTGAAGGTAGTGTTACAGTCTACATGTACACAGGTATGTGAAGGTAGTTTTACAGTTTACCTGTACACAGGTAGGTGAAGGTAGTGTTACAGTCTACATGTACACAGGTATGTGAAGGTAGTTTTACAGTTTACCTGTACACAGGTATGTGAAGGTAGTGTTACAGTCTACATGTACACAGGTATGTGAAGGTAGTTTTACAGTTTACCTGTACACAGGTAGGTGAAGGTAGTGTTACAGTCTACATGTACACAGATAGGTGAAGGTAGTGTTACAGTTTACCTGTACACAGGTTGGTGAAGGTAGTGTTACAGTCTACATGTACACAGGTTGGTGAAGGTAGTGTTACAGTCTACATGTACACAGGTAGGTGAAGGTAGTGTTACAGTTTATCTGTACACAGGTAGGTGAAGGTAGTGTTACAGTTTATCTGTACACTGGTAGGTGAAGGTAGTGTTACAGTTTATCTGTACACAGGTAGGTGAAGGTAGTATTACAGTCTACATGTACACAGATAGGTGAAGGTAGTGTTACAGTTTACCTGTACACAGGTAGGTGAAGGTAGTTTTACAGTTTACATGTACACAGGTAGGTGAAGGTAGTGTTACAGTTTACCTGTACACAGGTAGGTGAAGGTAGTGTTACAGTTTATCTGTACACAGGTAGGTGAAGGTAGTGTTACAGTTTACCTGTACACAGGTAGGTGAAGGTAGTGTTACAGTTTACCTGTACACAGGTAGGTGAAGGTAGTGTTACAGTTTACCTGTACACAGGTAGGTGAAGGTAGTGTTACAGTTTATCTGTACACAGGTAGGTGAAGGTAGTGTTACAGTTTACCTGTACACAGGTAGGTGAAGGTAGTGTTACAGTTTAACTGTAGTGTTAGAAGTTTGGCCAAGGACTCTTATTGGTTCAGTGTAAGGTGGTTTTCCAGGTGGAGAATAGAATTGAAGAGTCTGCAGCATTGGGAGCAGCATTGGAAACCACTACAGGATACCATACACAGCCCACTGTGCTGTTCCACAGATTTGAAGAAAACATAATTATCTCTTCTGTCTTCAGTTTAAGAAATGAGTTACAATTTACTTGTTCAGTTACACTCTTGCGAAATTACACTATTCAAAGATGCTACAGCACACTACAGAGTTTTTCCCAGGTGTCCTGGGAACACCCAGAATTTAAATTTTGAGACCTTCAGTGGGTTTCAATAGTTATTTGGGGCTCCCGGACCCAACAGGACCCCCTGGTATTTTACACCTTAGATATAAAAATGCATGTTGCTTTTAAAACTTTATAGAACGCTAACCAGTAAGTGCTGTCTGAAATCCCACTGTGTGGGTTCTGTTCTGTTGGGTTTCTGCTCTGGCTCTGAATTCTGTTCATACAGAATGCAGTATAACAGCAGGTCGTTGGCAGCTTCTGAATAATTGAATGAAACTTCCTTTCCTATTGGTTTATTTAAAAAAATGTAATGTTTACTGAAATAAGTTATGCCTTGTGGCGTTACGTAACTGTGTGAAGTAGCTGCTAAGATACTTGACTAAGTTGGATTAATATTTACTGCTTTGACTAATATTTACTTTAAAGTTTCAAGTAAGTTGCAATAAAGTGATCTGAGTTAACTGAACGAAATAAGTTAGACTAAATCTTTTTTTATATATTAATTGTATATTAAAATTATTGAGGTGATGTTTAGTTGATGAATGCAGTTACTGTACAACAGTCGGCAGTAAAGTACATGGTAACTCATTCTAACAACCAGCAAGTCAGTAACGATGATAATCATAGAGGAGTATAATGATGAGAATACATACGCAAGGGCAGACAGGGGGACAACAACATGAAGAGGGTGAGTAAAACAAGCAAAGCCATATGCAAATAGATGATGCCGGGGGCCAATTGAAAGTTGTCAAGTTTTACTCAACAAGTTTGCTTTCATCAAAAAACGCTTGTCAAGTAACTCAGTGTATTACATGGAGAAAAAAACAAGAGTTGGTGTAGTTTCATGTGTTTTTCTGATCAATTTAGTATATCAGACTATTCCGAGATATAGTACCTGATTTAAGAGCACGCCAGAGTCATTGTTCTTTTAGTCAGCTGAGGTCAAAATACAGACAGGCATGTACAACACAGTTCCACTGTTTAGGCTACTCTACATAATGTTTGGGAGTTTGGAGACCTCGCTGGTGTATGGTTGTATGGTTGAGCTGTGCATTCTTGCCCCCAAAAAGATATATCTGATGATTGAGATGTTGAAAGAGAATTCAGACAGAGAAAAAGATTCTTCCCAGGATGCGAGTGAATCATCTATTGTTGTCATCATCATATTCTCTTCAGTGTTATGTTGATTTTGTATTTAAGGCTTAAACAATAAATCATTCTTTTTAGAGGATGTGTGTGCGTCATTACTATGTACAAATGTATGGCGTAATGTGAAAAACTCCCAGCCCAACGGACTATTTCAGACAGCTCTGTTTACAGACAGCTATATCTACAGCTTATATACACACAACTCTATCTACAGACAGTTCTATTTACAGACATTCTGTCTACAGTCAGCTATGTATACAGACCGCTCTATGTTTAGACTTTTCCAGTCCCTTCAACTCCATGCTCCATAGACAGATTCAGGACATCTTTTGTCCCTCAGTCCTCAGACAATGTTATACTCTGGACCGCTATATCAGTTATCAGACACTGTTATACTTCAGACCTCTATATCAGTTATCAGACACTGTTATACTTCAGACCTCTGTATCAGTCATCAGACAATGTTATATACTGGACCTCTATATCAGTCATCAGACAATGTTATATTCTGGACCTCTATAGCAGTCATCAGACACTGTTATACTTCAGACCTCTATATCAGTTATCAGACACTGTTATACTTCAGACCTCTATATCAGTCATCAGACACTGTTATACTTCAGACCTCTATATCAGTTATCAGACACTGTTATACTTCAGACCTCTATATCAGTTATCAGACACTGTTATACTTCAGACCTCTGTATCAGTCATCAGACAATGTTATATACTGGACCTCTATATCAGTCATCAGATAATGTTATATACTGGACCTCTATATCAGTCATCAGACAATGTTATATACTGGACTTCTATATCAGTCATCAGACAATGTTATATTCTAGACCTCTATAGCAGTCATCAGAGACTGTTATACTTCAGACCTCTATATCAGTCATCAGACAATTTTATATTCTGGACCTCTATAGCAGTCATCAGACACTGTTGTACTATAGACCTCTGTATCAGTTATCAGACACTGTTATACTCTGGACCTCTGTATCATTAATCAGACACTGTTATACTTTGGACCTCTATATCAGTTATCAGACACGGTTAAACTCCGGACCTCTATATCAGTTATCAGACACTGTTATACTCTGGACCTCTATATCAGTTATCAGACACTGTTATACTCCGGACCTCTATATCAGTTATCAGACACTGTTATACTCCGGACCTCTATATCAGTTATCATACACTGTTATACTCCAGACCTCTATATCAGCTATCAGACACTGCTATACTCTAGACCTCTATATCAGCTATCAGACACTGTTATACTCCAGACCTCTATATCAGCTATCAGACACTGCTATACTCCGGACCTCTATATCAGTTATCAGACACTGTTATACTCCAGACCCCTATATCAGCTATCAGACACTGTTATACTCTAGACCTCTATATCAGCTATCAGACACTGCTATACTCCGGACCTCTATATCAGTTATCAGACACTGTTATACTCCGGACCTCTATATCAGTTATCAGACACTGTTATACTCCGGACCTCTATATCAGTTATCATACACTGTTATACTCCAGACCTCTATATCAGCTATCAGACACTGCTATACTCTAGACCTCTATATCAGCTATCAGACACTGTTATACTCCAGACCTCTATATCAGCTATCAGACACTGCTATACTCCGGACCTCTATATCAGTTATCAGACACTGTTATACTCCAGACCCCTATATCAGCTATCAGACACTGTTATACTCTAGACCTCTATATCAGCTATCAGACACTGCTATACTCCGGACCTCTATATCAGTTATCAGACACTGTTATACTCCGGACCTCTATATCAGTTATCATACACTGTTATACTCCAGACCTCTATATCAGCTATCAGACACTGCTATACTCTAGACCTCTATATCAGCTATCAGACACTGCTATACTCTAGACCTCTATATCAGCTATCAGACACTGCTATACTCCGGACCTCTATATCAGTTATCAGACACGGTTAAACTCCGGACCTCTATATCAGTTATCATACACTGTTATACTCCAGACCCCTATATCAGCTATCAGACACTGTTATACTCTAGACCCCTATATCAGCTATCAGACACTGTAATTCTTTTTTTCTTAGTTATTGTTTACTTACATTTTACCCTTTTATGTATTTAGTTTTATTTATTTATCTGTAGTCTTTATTAATTTTATTACTTTAGATTTATTGATTCCTACTTTTAATTTTTTTTATTTTTGTCTTATTTAGTTTTATATCTTATTTTATAATATTTTGTATCTACATCTTATTAAAATGCTGGGTCTTTTTATTTTATTTTGTTAATCCCCTAACAATGTATAATGCTCGGCTACATTGTAAATGAGGGCCACCCTCAATGTACTCCGAGATTAAATAAAGGTTGATTGATTGATTGGCTGTTATACTCTAGACCTCTGTATCAGTTATCAAGCTGTATTGTATTATATATTTATTTCACAGATGTGTTAACTATACAGTTAACTATATATAATAACAACCATTTATGTCTGTCTGTCTAAAGGACTGACAGCTTTGTGTTCAACCTCCTATGTGAGCAGATTCTCCTTCACTGCCAGCTTGAGTGGTTTGAGTATAAGTAATTGTGTGTGGTATCAGCCAGATACCGAATACTATTATTATTATTATTATTATTATTATTATTATTATTATTATTATTATCATTATTGTTGTTGTGTTTGTTGTAAAAGGAATTATATAAATAAACTTTGACATGACCATATCATTATTATTAATTCTAAGAAATAAAACAGTTTCAAACCACCCACATAAAAACACACAAGAAGACTGAAATATGCGTACACACTAAGCGATGAAGAGTCCATAAAAATATGTATCTCTTGTCTGACTACATTTTTAAAGCTCACCGTTCTGTAACTACCTTTGTCAGGGCTAAAAAAAAAAAAACTACCTCCCCCTGCAGACACAATCACTGCGAGTCTCTTCTCTTCTCGAAGTTGCAGAGCTGTGGAGCTCAGCACAATCCAGGGAGACACTCAGCCACATAATACTAAATAATAGCCCTCATCATTTTTTAAAAAGCTGCTGCTGGTGTTTCCCTCAAGTGGTCATTTCTGTGCGTATGTTAGACAGCGCTCTGTTTGGAAGCTGCTCACTGCAGTAGATATGAAGAATCCAGCCTCATTAGAGTGGGGGGGGTGGAACATGCTCTCGTGGGAGAGACCATGATAGAGAGCCTTAATCCAAACATGACTATGGGAGCCGTATGGGACATAAAGGTGGCTCAGTTTTATGTTTCTGTTTTCCTCTCTTTAGCCCACAGTCAAAGGGCTCTGCAGGGAAATAATGTACTCCTCTCACTCTCACACGGCCCGTCACCATCGTTCAAGTTAACTGCGGCGACAATTCTCCGTGGCTTTGACACACTCTCTCTCGCCGTGCACCTGACGGAGTGGCTGTAGTTCAGAGCTCTTCATAGGCTGCTCTGCCCGAGCCGGCGACATCAAGAATGAGTGACACCGTTAATTATTTGCTTCTGGGTTCACATGAAAGGGCGGATTTTGGAGGGAGGAGTGTCCCTTGTACGCTCCTCTGCAAAACTGCTGGAAAAACGTCTTTCAGGCTGAGCTGACAGCATGCATCCAATCACAGGCTCAGCCAGCTCTGAAATTACACCCAGCCTGGCAACTGCTAACACAGTCCAGGAGCATTCCCACTGCACACTGCGTAACATCCTACCATCATCAATGAGAACTTTACAGAAGGAGGACCTGTTTTAAGTCAAATGGACCCTTTTAAACTTGTCAGGTTATAAATCTGGTCATATTAAGGATTGAATCTGATCAACTGAAGACAGAATTCTTGCAATCTTTAGCCAAAATAGCTGCTTTTGGTTGGTATAGTATATTGAGTTACACTGCTGCCCTCTATGCTGTAGGATGGGGTTTGATTCCACACCTTGGCAACCGCCATACACCTTACCAATGTCCTTAGTTAAGACTCCTAACACTACCCTCACCTACCTGTTTACAGATAAACTTTTACAATATCTTCCCCTACCTGTGTACAGGTTAACTGTAGCACTACCTTTAACTACCTGTGTACAGGTTAACTGTAGCACTACCTTCAACTACCTGTGTACAGGTAAACTGTAGCACCACCTTCACCTACCTGTGTACAGGTAAACTGTAACACTACCTTCACCTACCTGTGTACAGGTTAACTGTAGCACTACCTTCAACTACCTGTGTACATGTAAACTGTAACACTACCTTCACCTACCTGTGTACAGGTTAACTGTAGCACTACCTTCAACTACCTGTGTACATGTAAACTGTAACACTACCTTCACCTACCTGTGTACAGGTAAACTGTAGAACTACCTTCACCTACCTGTGTACAGGTAAACTGTAAAACTACCTTCACCTAGCTGTGTACAGGTAAACTGTAAAACTACCTTCACCTACCTGTGTACAGGTAAACTGTAACACTACCTTCAACTACCTGTGTACAGGTAAACTGTAACACTACCTTCACCTACCTGTGTACAGGTTAACTGTAAAACTACCTTCACCTACCTGTGTACAGATAAACTGTAACACTACCTACACCTACCTGTGTACAGGTAAACAGTAACACTACCTTCACCTTCCTGCGTACATGTAAACTGTAACACTACCTTCATCTACCTGTGTACAGATAAACTGTAACACTACCTTCACCTACCTGTGTACAGATAAACTGTAACACTACCTTCACCTACCTGTGTACAGGTAAACTGTAACACTACCTTCATCTACCTGTGTACAGGTAAACTGTAACACTACCTTCACCTACCTGTGTACATGTAAACTGTAACACTACCTTCATCTACCTGTGTACAGGTAAACTGTAACACTACTACTTGTGTACAGATATAGAAAAACAATATCACTCAATAATATCATGTTTTAATTCTTCCTCCTATGAAGTCTACTATTGGTATATTTATGATGTATGAAATGTTCACACAATGTAAAGCACGGTTGCCATTTATAGTGAGATTGTATAATGAATGGACTAATAAAAATATCCCAGAATTGAATAAAATTTATTAACTTACATCAAAAGACTTGTTTGTGGGGTGTAGCAATGAAAATGTAGCATGTACTGCTAATAAAAGAGCTGAAAAACAGCTTCTGTCCCAGTCATTAAGTTTTATTAACAGTTACTCTTGGCCAAGCTACACATACATAAGCAGAATTTTCTCTAACAGTTCACTTTAAGCCTAAGCCACTCATCCTCTTGGCCATCAGCTCGAGACTGACTCTTCTGTTCTTCCTGCTGTACAGACATATCCCCCTGGGGAAAACTAGCCCTGCCCACATTAAGAGTCTTCTCAGAATAAGTCATGAATAAATGATGAAGAACCAATAGGCTAAACTAACTTCTTCAAAAATATTTCTGGAGCATACTACACTACACCCCTAAAAAAGTCCACGCCCCTAAATAAATCCAAAGGCTTTGACCCAAATGGAGGTCACCCCCTCCTCCTGAGACCTGCTGGTTTGGGGAATGGGACAGGAGACTTGCATCAAGGAGGCACTTCAGGCTCCAGTAGTTCCCTGTCTGGACATGTTGATGCACACAGCTGCTCTGGCACTGTGAGAGGAGATCAGGGGATTGAAGCAATGCCTCCTCCGGGCACTCCCTTGTGGTTGAGAGCAGCCGTTATAAGGGCCCAGCCGGTTTCAGTGTAGCGCCACTGTACTCTTAACGTACCTTCTCCTAATCTCTCCAGTATCAGGCATGGTCCACACAGTGGCTGTCCAATTTAGGGCACTCATACTTTTCAGACTGTAGATCTATACCAGATTCCTTGCTGAGAAGTACAGTCCACAGGAGTGCAGGTCATAGTTGGTGGTCCTGCTGGTTGTGATGGTTGTCTGGGGGGCGTTGACCAAAAGCAGGGGTACTTTTTTTTCTTCCCAGCACTAGTAGGACAAGCTGTCATGCTGGTGCATGAATGTTAGGACAACTAGGTACTTTGCTAAGGCGCAGTTAAACCTTTTCACCAACCAATCACTCTCAGGGGGAGATCCTGGTGGTGTGAGTTTCCAGGATTTTCAAAGGCAAACTTTTACTTGTGAACTCCACTTGTGCCAAGAGGTGTCAAGTAACAAAGTACAAATATTTTGTTACCTTACTTAAGTAGAAATGTTGGTTATTTATACTTTACTGGAGTAATTATTTTTCAGACTACTTTTTCTTCTACTCCTTGCATTTACACTCCATTATCAGTAATTTCTACTCCTTACATTTACACTCCATTATCTGTACTTTCTACTTCTTACATTTACACTCCATTATCAGTACTTTCTACTCCTTACATTTACACTCCATTATCTGTACTTTCTACTTCTTACATTTACACTCCATTATCTGTACTTTCTACTCCTTACATTTACACCCCATTATCAGTACTTTTTACTCCATACATTTACACTCCATTATTAGTACTTTCTACTCCTTACATTTACACTCCATTATCTGTACTTTCTACTCCTTACATTTACACTCCATTATCAGTACTTTCTACTCCTTACATTTACACTCCATTATCAGTACTTTCTACTCCTTACATTTACACTCCATTATCAGTACTTTCAACTCCTTACATTTACACTCCATTATCTCTACTTTCTACTCCTTACATTTACACTCCATTATCAGTACTTTCAACTCCTTACATTTACACTCCATTATCTCTACTTTCTACTCCTTACATTTACACTCCATTATCAGTACTTTCTACTCCTTACATTTACACTCCATTATCAGTACTTTCAACTCCTTACATTTACACTCCATTATCAGTACTTTCTACTTCTTACATTTACACTCCATTATCTCTACTTTCTACTCCTTACATTTACACTCCATTATTAGTACTTTCTACTCCTTACATGTACACTCCATTATCAGTACTTTCAACTCCTTACATTTACACTCCATTATCAGTACTTTCAACTCCTTACATTTACACTCCATTATCTCTACTTTCTACTCCTTACATTTACACTCCATTATCAGTACTTTCAACTCCTTACATTTACACTCCATTATCTCTACTTTCTACTCCTTACATTTACACTCCATTATCAGTACTTTCTACTCCTTACATTTACACTCCATTATCAGTACTTTCAACTCCTTACATTTACACTCCATTATCAGTACTTTCTACTTCTTACATTTACACTCCATTATCTCTACTTTCTACTCCTTACATTTACACTCCTTTATCAGTACTTTCTACTCCTTACATGTACACTCCATTATCTGTACTTTCTACTCCTTACATTTACACTACATTATCAGTACTTTCTACTCCTTACATTTACACTCCATTATCAGTACTTTCTACTCCTTACATTTACACTACATTATCTGTACTTTCTACTCGTTTCATTTTAAACATAGCCTCGTTTCTCCTATTTCATTTCAGCTTGTTTTCATTCATGTACATTTACATTCCAGTAAAGAATATTGATAACACGCCTGACTTACTATTAAAACACACCACTATATGAACAGGTTGGTCAATGCTAACAATAGCACTGCGCCCTTGTGCTGCTTGTTAATGTTGGAGTGGAGCTGAAAATGGATTGCAACACTACTATCTAGTGGTCAGAGGTTTAAACTTAACACACAATGTGTCACTATCTGGTGGGAATCTTTGTATCAATACTGTGTTTTTAAGAATCGATACAGTGTCACTAAACATAATATCCTGATGTTCAATATTTTCTTACACCCCTATTTGGTACAACTTGATTAAATGTTTTACACAATAATTCAATGGTTAAACTTCACTAAAAAGTTAGTGTCCTTGTTATCTTAAGATTTTGACTTTGTTAAACTTCAAGTTATAAGTTAACAGAGTGTAAAACAAAGATTCTTGCTGTGTTGGTTGACTACTTCAATGCATTCACACTTATTTTGTGGCCATTTTTGTAGTGTGATTCCAAAAATTCCAAAACATTCCTAACATTCCAAAAATAGTAGTGTTGAATCGCCATGTGGTTCTTGATCATGATGCATCGATGCATTTTAACATTATCCATATAAAACATGCAAATTGTTATTGTGTATGATTACAGTTCTGTTAAACATTTGCTTGCTGTGCAGTACAATACCCCAAAGATGGAGCTGCAATAAACAATTGTGTGCAGGAGTTTTCCCTCTGCCCTAGCAACTGACTCTGAAACAGCCATCCGCCAACCTTAAACCTGCTTGACTTGGGTTCTTCTTTTGCCCACTGGACTGGATTAAGAGAACTGGACTCACTCCAGTGGGATAAGAAGCTATCTGACCGCCAGAGCTGCAGTGGAAGTGCTTCTGTGAGGAAGCTAATGAGGGTTTTTGTATGTGTTAAATTCAGATATGCCGGATATTAATCATTATGACATGAGCGATGTGTTTGGAGATATAAGAACAGTGTTCAAGCGTTAAGCTTAGCTTTGATTAATGAAAGTCACTGTGTTATTTTATTTTTTTTGAGGGGGAAAAAAAGAAAATAATTTTTTAATCACCCAGTCAAGAAAGAAGGAATGCAGTTTAATTTGACTTTAGTCATGTACTGGCTACTGTATAGTGTTTACTTTTGCTCAAAAAGATTCATTCATCATAGAAAACAAGCATTCGTATAAAGATATTAGGAAAGCTTCCATGAAACAGTCTTGTTCTTATTGCAGGGTGTCTATTCATGGACAGCAGTAATATGAATGGGAAAGTAAGGTTTTAGGGTACGGCTACATGGATTTGGTGGGATTCGGAATGTTTCCTGCGCAACGGTTGGAGCAATAAACCTTTAATGCGTTGTAAATCCAATCTCGGGAAGTTGGTGGATTCACTTTGGAGATCCACTCTGAAACGTCTTCGGAAATTCAGCTCTCAATCTTGTTTATGCTTACGCTTTCATTCAATTGAGTGAAGTCATTTGCATTATAAATGAATAATTCAGTAATAGTGCTGAGGGACCAGTGATTTTCCTCCATGCTTGGATTGCTGGCAGTAATCAGCTCTGCACAAGGCCCTGTTCTGATCTGCAATTTATTTAATTATTGAGCGGTTTCTATTACCACTGTGTTGCTGGGTGCAGTGGTGGGTGCTGCCTCTCTTTTTTTTTTTTTTTTAACAGCATGCTAAATTTCCATATACTGATAGACTGTAGTGATCCGGAGTGGATCTGTGCTGTTAAGTTGTTAACTCTTCAAGCCCCAAAGCCATTCCTGACCACATGTAAACCCATTCAAAGACTTTCAAAAATATTAAAATACTGTATTGGGGAAAAATAGGAACTAGGGGGGCTTTAAGAATTCCCTATGAGCTCCAGGAGTGGAATCATGAGTTTGATATCACAGCCATCTGTGGCTGAGAAGAGTGTATAACTGGAATGACTTTCTTATGGTGGGTAGAATCCCACCACACAGTGTGATGTGACAGACCCAGTGATAGACCCAATGTGATCTGTTAGCTGTCATAACACAACTGAGACCTGTTTCATTTGCACTATGGCTGAAGTATAAACTACTTCTTTGACAGTCATTAGTTTAACATTATTTTTACATTATATAATTCATGAATAAAATTATGAATGGTTATTCAGAATAGTTTAAAAGCACATAAAATAGCATATCGTCCTTGTCCAGTGAAAAACAAATATCTCCAAAATAGTAACTTTACAAGAGAGACCAGAAACATAATTTACTTTCAATGTAAGTCAATGGAACCAGAATGTTTTCTAAGCTATTTTGGAGCACTTCTATTGGTCTATTCATTATGAAATTTTTACACAAAGTAAACATTGGTTTTAAATGATGTAGAAAACTCAAAATCACCAAAAATAAAGATACATGTTTTTCATTGAACAGTGACGATATGTAGTATATCAGTCTTTTATCGTTTTATCATGGAGCAAAGAGAAAACAACAACAAGAAAAAACAGGTAATGGTCCCCCACCAATGTCAACAGCAAATCTACGCCCTTGGTTTTACGAGTCCTTGTTATCTTAAGATTTTGACTTCATTAAACTGAGTGTAAAACAGAGATTCTTGCTCTGTTGGTTGACTACTTAAATGCATTCAGACTCATTTTGGGGCCATTTTTGTAGTGTGACCCAATTTGATCTGTTAGCTGTCATAACACAATTGGAGGTTAGGCTACACTTACATGGTGGTGTTAGAAATTCGGCCTCCAGGAATCATAAATCATGAGACCTTCAGCGTAGACTTGAGTTTATTGACACACACAGGAATATGTGGGTACAGCTTAGTCGATCACAACCAGTCTGTTAGCAATCTTAATCACGTGCATGTCGAAGCACGGGCATATTCTTAGGTCATCTGTCTTTTGCCGGTTCAGTCTCTTGAAGTCCAGTCCATCTCTGACTCAGCCTTTCTCTAACTGAATGGTTTAAGTAGAACCAAAAGGGTCAAATGGGAGGGGGGCGGTTTGGGGTGTCACCAATAAGTGGGGGTTGGTATGTTGCCACCTTGGGGCCGATTGGTATCAGGCAGGAGACAAATGATCATTTAAATACAAACAAAGGATGGGGGATGATCATGGTAGGGGTATGAGATGGTAATAGCAAAAAGTCTACTTGGTAAGTCTCCAAACAGTAGCCATTTTGACCAGTGAGCCCATCAGCAGGGCCTGTTAAGACCCATAACCTCCCCAATATGTCAAGTCAAGTTTAGTTGTATAGCGCTTTTTCAACGATGTCTTAAAGCAGCCTTACAGAGTTTTGAAAACAGACAGTTACAACATATATCCTCCAGTGTGCAAGCCAGAGGCAACAGTGGCAAGAAAACTCCCTCAGACTGGAGGAAGAAACCTTGGGAGGAACCAGACTCACAAGGGGAGACCCATCATCCTCTGGTCAAACAGTATTTACAGTTTAATAAACTAAATACCAAAGAAAAGAGTCTCTGTTTGAAATATGGATAGCAAAGGTAGAGGCAGTCTCTGACTGAGGCAGTCCATGACTGAGTCTTTGTGTAATGAGGGCGTGGGTATGAGCTGAAAGAGTCCCAGCCTATCTCAATGCATCTGTATGGCACAGTGATGTAACTAGGGGGTGCAGCAGTGTACAGGTTCATCCTTGGAGAACTGCCGTTGTAACAGTCTCACAGGCAGAGGGTAGTACCATGGGTTTGGTTGGGCCTGACCAACCAGGGCTCTGCCTGGATGGGAAGATCTACAGAAGCCTTGCAGAAAAATTGATTCTCAGGTTCTAATTTTGCAAATATCTGTTATCATAGAGATAGATCATAACTGCTTATCTGCCCATTTCCTACTGATTCTTTTCAATCAAACGTGTAAGTTTCATCAATAAATCACGCATTCACTAGCATTTCCTTCCTCACATCCTCATCCTAACTCCCCCTATGGCTCGTCAGCCGTCCATCCAGCCATGGAGAGAGATGCATTCCTGCGTGCCTGATTGATTTCTCGCCGTGACTTTTGCGGACGTGCTGCCCGAGTCCTCTGCAATGTTAACATTTGCAGAGGCCTACCCCGGCATGCCTGCTCTATTCCTTTGCCGAAATGAGATTTGAATGGATGACATTTGCAAGACGAGCCAGCGGCAGAAGGAGGGCGGACGTTTGTCGTGCGAGAATGAAAAACGGAGGGTTCCAGCAGACCCCTTAATCACAGAAGATTCCTATCAGAGATCCTGGAGCCCTATCTGCGGAGCCCTCATTTCCTGGTGATTATGAGCGCTCCCCCGTGTCCCTGTCCCGCAGGTATTCCCCTTTAGAATGGAGTCACACTCGAGCGGTTCCATTCGCAGCACTGTTCTCATCTCAGACTTTCCACCATGTAGCTATTCATTAGTACACGGGCGCCAGAAAAAAAAAAAAAGCAGATATGAAGGATGTGTATT
Source organism: Megaleporinus macrocephalus (assembly GCA_021613375.1). Lineage (NCBI taxonomy): Eukaryota > Metazoa > Chordata > Actinopteri > Characiformes > Anostomidae > Megaleporinus > Megaleporinus macrocephalus. The sequence continues at coordinate 41,961,828 of CM038707.1, read as the reverse complement.
GCTGTTCCTTCAGTGCATTTTCACAAGCACAGTGCTGGGAGTCCTCTCAGAGTCAGAGGAAACAGCATACGGGCTGCAGTTAATACTGACCCGTAGACCAAAGCATTGTACTGTCTGTGCACTCTCCGTCAAGCTGCTCGGCCATATGAATGATAATTCTTAACAACCATTAACCAAAGCTAAACCGGTGAGCCCATTTAAGGTAGTCTTAGCTCAGACTAACTTCTTAAACCTGTAGTTTTATCATTTTCAGGTGTTTAGGGTGATCAAATTTACACAAACGTAGTGAACAAACAAAGACACACTTGCCATTCAAAGTTATCTTCTTAAGTCGCGCATGGAACGGTGCTAACAGGCATCAGGATACTCACCAACCATTCAGCACTCAGTACCAGTAATACTAGAGCCATACTGCCCAAAACTGAAAAAGGGATTGGTAATGGGTTTTTTTTTCTTTTTTTTTAATGTAATATATTCTTATTTTTTTCAAAATTAAAGGAAATTTCCACATCTGTCATACTTCTGGGTCCGTCTCTCCACACTACATTTCCCAGAATCCCATGAAGTCTGACCTCATGGACACCAGATTGCAAAGCATCACTCAGAAACTGTTCTGCAGCTCATCATCTCCTGAGTACTAATTATTGGCACCTGTTATTGTTCATCCTCTGTCTATTTAACTGGGTTTGTAACTCCATTGCCAACTGTCCCCTGTGGCTGGCAGACAGCCATAGATAGATAGATAGATAGATAGATAGATAGATAGATAGATAGATAGATAGATAGATAGATAGATAGATAGATAGATAGATAGATAGATAGATAGATAGATAGATAGATAGATAGATAGATAGATAGATAGATAGATAGATAGATAGATAGGGCTACTGCTGCTACTACTATATGGAGCGTTATGCATATGAACCTTGTTGATTAACCCCTTTGTTTTGTTTACCTGGTTGTGTTTGATTTCTGGTTTTGTCTAGTACTGTCACTCCTAAGTCAGCTGGTACTAGATTGGAGCCAGTACATACTGTTCCAGCGGTAGACTAGTAGACAGTTTCAGTACACGAGTTTTTAGTATCCACACAACCTCGGACGCACTACATCCGCCATCTTACCAACATCCTGTGACATAAGATGTCAGACCACCACTATCCACATACCGCTATTCATTAAAAGCCTCGTTTACTGACAGATTTAGATCCTGTTCATGACACTGAGCTGTGTGTATGTCTGGATCTGTGTTAATATGATGTCGAGCTGTAGCTCTGAGAAGATGAATCAGGAGGAACTTAACCTCAGTAGTAGCTCTAACCTCTGTAGCAGCAGTTCACCAGCAGTAGCTACATACACTCAGCCCACGTACCACTTTCCATCTGTTGTTTTCCCTCCCCTTTGAATTCATCTGGGGCTCCAGTTGAATCATGGGATAGCACAGTGGCCTCTGATTCAGGAGGTCATCCTGGTAACATTGGTGTACTTGGTGTACTGAGTAGTAGGCGAGTAGGTGATTTTGGACGCACCTTTTCTCTCTTACTCTCTGGTTTGTGTACAATCTGGCTATTGTTGAACCACCTTCTCATAGTAACCCTAAAGCATAGTTTTAAGTCAGTGAGTGTTCTTTTAAACTAAAATGAAGTGAGTATGCTTTCAGTTTACTTTTTATGAACTAAAATTTGATTTATAAAGATACAAATATGTTTCTTAATCTGAGTGTCTTGTTTATTTTACGTGTGTCCACTTTAACGTTGTTAAAGTTCTATTTTAAGTAGAAAAAAAACCTTAAACCTAGTTATATACTTTAAAGTACAACAATAATATAAGCAGTAAATTATAAGTATTATGTTAAGTTCACTTTAAGAAAACTTACAAGCTAGTAAACTAACAGTAAACCCTTACGTTTACTTTTAGTGTAGTTGCAGTACAAAAAATGGAAACTAGTTGTATACTTGGTTTACTACTATTACACTTAAAGTGTACTTAAAGGTATACGTTTAAAAACTAGAAAGTGGGCCAATTTAGTCCCAAGAAGTATTAAAATAGTACATATACAAATGTACTACTAGTACAATGATATTAGTATAGTAACTACATGAAGTATACTTAATAAAATGAACTATAAGTATACTTATTTTCTGTAAGGGTCCTCATGAAGCTGCTGCCCAGAATGTTCAAAGTATGTAAAAGACACTATAAACATTATTTAAACCACAATTAGATGTTTTATTCAACCAGGGTAGGTGTGTCCCTGATAGTGTAGTTTATAAATGACCCAAAGACACTAATTCAGTTCTGGTGGTTCTCTGTTGGCTTTATTTTGTACTGACATTCTACGTTACGTGTGTGGTGTGGCTTTTGTTTTCGGTGACTTGGTGCAAGTTCCTAGATGTGCTGATGTGTTGTATGGGGTCTGTTTCAAAAGGTTAAGCTGCCTGAGTAGGCATTGATTACATAGGCAGCTGTTTAAGTAGCAGCATTCTCCCCTATTCTCCTCATAACACAGATTATTTAGACGCTCTAGTTAGAGAGAGACTGCATCACAGCTTGTTCCCGCCCACTTCATGTTACCAGTGTTTACTGACCTCAGCCGCAGCATCTCCTCAGAGCTTCAGCTCCATGGTTTCTCCTCTCGTGGTTATTATTGCAGTTTTGATGATTTTTGCTCTGGAGGAGTGAAATAGATGAGAGTTTTGAGGTGCTGCAGTCAGACGCCCACGTTTAACAAGACAAGCACTGCTGCTGGGAACTTGTATTTAAAAAGACTTCACTGCTCGTAGCTCTGCTTGCGTCCACCATGGGAAAAAATCATGGGATAGCCTCAGCGGCTGAGGAACCATTTGATGCTTCAGCTAAAGGAAGAAACCTCAGTGGACAGCATAACATCACAGTCCAAAGAAAAACAAATATCTTCAAAATGGCAACGTTACAGCAGAGGCCAAAACCTGTCTTTACTTTAATTTAAAGTCAATAGAACCAGATTTTTTTTCCAAGCAGTTTTGAGCATTTCTATTGGTCTGTCACGTCCTGCCCTGTTTCCCTCGTCCTCACCTGTTTGTTAACGTTCCCGTTTGTAGTCATGTGCTTGTGTTAACATTTTTCGCCATGTGGTTCTGTTTGTTGTGGTCATGTGATCCGTGTCTCCGCCCTCCACCTGGTTCTCATCCATGTCTCCTCCCATTGTCACCAGCTGTCTCCTATTTCCTCTCGTTATCATGAGTATTTAGTCTGCCAGTTTTGCCCTCTCCTTTGTGGTTCTATGGTTTCTGTCACTCATGGGTTTTGTCTTGGTTTGCCTAGTGTTTCTATTTTGATTATATTTCATCATAAACTTTTCATGCAATAGAAAAGGGAGCTGCTTCATTCAAATGATATAGAAAAATAAAAATCGACAAAAATATTGTTGTGAATTATTACTATGATGTCTGTTAAAAGCTTGTGTATACAGACGACAAACTGAATGCCACAGGGTTTGCGAGATTTATGGTTTAGTGATACCCATCGTTTAGGTTTATAGCCCAGCAAATCCTGCAGTGTTCTGGCAAGCTCCTGTCCAAAAACCAATGCCCCAAGCCTAAGAGACAGTGATCTAGCCAGACGGGTTGAGGCTGGTTGACCTGTTATCAGCCTGGACTTAAATATAGTGTGTTTGCTAGTTTGAAGTTAGACCAGGGTTTGAGAGCTCACAGAACATCTGTACCACAGTATCTTATTAATAAAGCGTATACTCTGAACTGGGCTCCCTCTTTATTCTGACAGCAAGAATAAAGTTACAGCAATGAAGATTCATGTTTTCTTTGGACAGCATGGAAAATTAAAAGGTATAGAGATTGGGACAGCATACATGTCGATATACAGTTCACTAGGTTTTCATACAGACCCATAGATGCAACACAGGAACCAGCACAAGTTACAGAACTACAGTGAAACCAAGACATTTCACTGTTTGCCTGTGAGAAGATAACAGAGTTTAAGGGGTTAATCTTTTGTCTGCAGCTTTTTTGCCAGGGTCTGTTTACCAGTCTGTCAGTACGCCTAGCCATGACAAATCATCCATGGTGTTCAAAAAGCAGGCTGCTGGAGCACACCCTGCCGCGAGGGACCGAGCTAAGTCTGTTCCAGTTGATGTACAGTATTTCTCATGACTCATTTTTTTTTCCCCCCACTGAGCAGCCCACCTACACATGTTCGCTGATGACGGCTTCCCCTCCCTGGCCCAAAGAAATGACTGAGTAATGGCTCTGAGCCATCAAATGTCCCAATTACAATTTAGAGCAGCCGCGTTGGAGAGATATGCCGTGTGTGGCAACCAGAGCGCTAGTTGAACTTTATCTCAACAACTTCGAGTAGTTCTACCACTGCGAAAGAAGAGAACTTACATAATCAACAATACCCCAATCAGTATTCTTCCCTGCCTCTGATAGTGCACTTAATCAGCGCTGTTGCTCTCTCATTAGTTCTCCGAGGCTTGAAGAGTCTGCACTCGACGCTCCTTCTCCACAAACGCTCCATCTTCATCTCCGCTGCATATGATTCTCCAAAGCTGAGTGCAAATCAGAGGCGCGGGGACGTCCTCCAAGCTCCAAATGGTTTTCTTCATACAGCTAGCCACGCTCACACAGCTTGATACGTCACGCTCAGTGTGGGGGTGCAAATCGAACTGTAGGTATTGCTGCTGGGGGGGGGGGGGGGGGGGGGGGGGGGGGGACCATGAACCTCAAACACTGTTGTCTTTTCCTTCATATACACATCCCACATCTGCAGAAATGGGCAGTAAAGCCAAAATCCTACATTCTTAAATCCTCAACTGTTGAAGCAACAGAAGTAATGGATGATATGGAGACGTTTACTAGACACTAGTACTGAGGGCTAATGTGAGTGGTGGCTCCAGGATGGTAGGGGAAGGCGTATGAAGGATGAAGAATCTTTTAAACTGTAAAAACTAAACCGTTATGCATCTAGAATTGGCAAAAGGAAGTTTACTCTGTGCATAATTTTAATAATTTTGAAATGTTATAAGAATATATTGACAGGACAACTCTTTTTTTTACCAGGAGGAGGGTTCAGTCTGAGATATAACTACTATAGTCTCCTGGTCGCTTTCTGCAACAACGCCGTCTTCTGTCCCTTTGCTACATCTGCCATGACATCCATGCTGTCCAAGCCTATAGCTCATAGTTAGCTGAAGACCCACAGTTGTTGACATGTGACGTGGTGGTCACCACCATGAGTATGAGTGAAGACCAAAACTTTTAGTAGTCAAGTCAAGACCAGGACCAGGACACAGTGAGTCAGACTCAAGAGCAAGACTTTTTTAAGTCGAGTCTGAGTCAAAACTGAGACCGGGACACAATGAGTCAGAGTCCATGCCAAGGCTTTTAGTAGTCGCATTCAAGTCAAGCCCAAGACTGGAACACAATGAGTCAAAGTCAAGACCAAGACTTTTTGTAGTCGAGTCAAAGTCAAAAACAAGACTGGGACACAATGAGTCGAGTTCAAGACCAGGACATTTAGAAGTTGAGTCTGAGTCAAAACTAAGACCGGGACACAATGAGCCAGAGTCCATACCAAGACTTTTAGTAGTCGAGTCCAAATCTAGACCAAGACTGGAACACAATGAGTTGAAGTCAAGACCAAGACTTTTCGTAGTCGAGTCAAAGTCAAAAACAAGACTGGTACACAATAAGTTGGAGTCAAGACCAAGACTTTTAGAAGTTGAGTTTGAGTCAAAACCGAGGCTGGGATGCAGTGAGTCAGAGTCCATACCAAGGCTTTTAGTAGTCGAGTCCAAATCAAGACCAAGACTGGAACACAATGAGTTGAAGTCAAGACCAAGACTTTTAGAAGTGAAGTCTGAGTCAAGTATGATTTTGAGACTGGTCTTGAGTAGCACAACACTAACTATTACCAGTGTTTGTTGTTAACATGCTAACCTAGACAACTTTGTCTCTCCATGCGAGTTTAATTCCACCAGTTTTCTAAAATGTCTTCATAATTTAAAGACTCATAAATGAGAAAGCATCTGTGTTCTTAACTGTGGTGGTGATGGGAGCCAGGGTTCTAATGCAAATAGACGACAGAGTTTATGCTCTTTCAGACGTACTAAGAGCCTCATTTGCAAGGCCTTTTTCTGATACTAGCTATTGCCACTATAGACATTGATTATTTATTACTTCATCATGTAAACACCACAGCTGTTGCCTATGTCCGTCTGTTGCAATCTATGAGCTAATGGCTGTGGAATCTTAATTCATTCTTTGCTGACTTTTCCTTGGCAGGGCCGTGGCTCTGATTGATTTTACAGGGCATGTGACTCGTTTGTAATGGCGGAGTGAATTTTGTAAAAGACTGGCTCTGCTAGTAAACCGAGGCACTGCCGCGACTCATATCGTACATCTCTTTTGATTCTTATGCACCAGAAAGCAAATTGGATGCGCACAAATTCATCAGATCCAATAAATAATTCTTAATGTGATCTACGAGAATCCACTTCCACTGAACTATTGATTAAGCAGCAAATGGACCAGAGCATCGCTGTTCTTGAAACAAAATTTGATGCATCAGGCGAGATGGGTCGGCTACCCTCAGATAGCTGCGAAAACATCTCATATTCCTTTCCATGTGGTGGGGAAAAGGCGAGAGCGCTTAGAAAAAGCAGGGAGAAGAAAGCCTTCAGCTTCCAATCCGCTTCACAGCCACCTGGGAGACGAGCGCTGTACGAAGGGAGCAAAGACGTCAAAAATTTAGGTCAGCGTTTTAAACGAATCTCCCCTTAAAAACAGCTCAATGCAAGTTCCCTCTGTACCACCATGTAAAACAAGTGTTCTACGTGGTTCTAATTACTAAAATTCTTGGCGGCACTGCGGACTGATTTATGCCCTGCCTCCTGGTCGGTGATGGCACTAAATCAAACTGTGCATCTGACTCTTTCTGTCTTGTTCTACATAGTAAAAGGGTGACAAAATGCCAGAGTTGCTGAGAGCTCGCTGGCTCCTGAGCCGCTGAGCTGTGCCGCCGTGCGGCTGAAGCAAATTACACTAGCAGCTCCATTTATCGTACCAACACAGACATCAGGCTGAGAGATTACTCTGAGATAGCTCTGTTCTCTTCGCTTTGTGCCTTGGTTGCTTTCGCGAGGCTCCTGTTCATCCTGCTGTTATTAACTCGTCCCTGCAATATGCTTGGAGGGATCCTCTTGATATTCAGCTATTCAATATATTTCAATATGTGCCCATGCTGATTTTTCTTGGCCTAAAACTTCTTAAACTACACGTACACATCAATTTTATTCCTCGCACTTTGTGTATCGGGCCTTCCGGTAAAGTTATAGGAAAGTTATAGAAGCCTGTTCACTCAGAACCTGCCTAATGAACAATTATAAACCTGACACTGAAAGCCTGAATGAAATATATTTGATATCACCAGTAAAGTCTGACAAAATTCATATTCGTGGATTGGGTGATCTTCAGTTTGTTCTGTTTCTGTTGTTTTTTCCAGGGATTTTTATAAGCCAAATCTTCCAAAGAGCATAATGAAGAACCACTGAGAGTCAAAACTCAGAAAAAAAATCTAAGAGTAGAAGGAAGAATGGCTAAAAAGAAACAAGATGCAAGAGGAAAAAAATCCTTTAGAAGGTGAAGAAGAAGAAGAAGAAGCACTGAGAATAAAAATAAAAACTAATAGTATGTATGAACCACTGAGAGGAAACAAGATGCAAATGACAAGAAACTCCTACAGAAGATGAAGAGGAAGCACTAAGAGGAACCAAGCCTAAAAAATTATAGGCATTGAGAAAAACCAAGAGCCAAATCTCCCTTACATTAGGAACCTCCCTAAGAATATGATAAAGAAACACGGAGTGGAACCAAGATTCAAGAAAAGAACAAAATACCCTAGAAGAGCTTAAGAAAGAACCTCTTAGAAGGACCAAACCCCCCAAAACAAACTCCTTAAGAACATGAGGAAGAACCACTGGGAGGAGTCAAAACTCAAGAAAAGAAATGAGCAAGAGGAAGAATAACCAAGAAGAAAAATAATTCCTTTAGAACATGGAGAGGAACCAAAACCCAAAAGAAGAAACTTTAAAGACTCAAAAAAACTCATTCAGAGCATAAAGTAGAAAAAAATACAAAGAATAAAAAACAACTAAGAACAAAAGGAAGAACCACTGAGAAGAAGAAGAAGATCATGAAAAAGAAGCACTGAGAATAAAAATAAAAACTAATAGTATGAGTACGAACCACTGAGAAGAACCAAATACCCCCATGTGTATGACAAAGAAACACCAAGATTTAAGAAAATAACAATTTTCAAGAGTTTGAGAAAGAATCACTAGGAGGAACTCCTAGAAAGAAAAACTCATTCAGAGCATAAAGCAGAAAAATACAAAGAAAAAAACAACAAGGAACAAAAAGAACCACTGAGAAGAACCAAGATGGAAAAGTAAAAGGAGGAAACAGTGAGAAGAACCAAAAGTCATATCTCCCTCACATTAGAAACCTCCTTAAGAATATTTTGAAGAAATAGAGAACCAAAGAACCAAGTTTCAAGAAAATAACCTCCAAAAAGAGCAAGCGGGAGAACCTCTGAGAGGAACCAAGATGCAAAAGAATTAAAACATAAAAGAAAAATATATTTTTTTTAGACAAAAAGCACGTAAAGCAGAGGTCATTATTAGATGTACTGCGGTCTCGGTCCAGACTTAAACTGATCATCTGTAGAGAAGGGTTTAAATCTGACAGAGTTTGTTTTTAAGCTGTGGTATACGGTATACAGGCTTTGCGGCACAGTAAACTCACAGACCAATCACGTGCACTATAAGATCAGATCTGTGGAGATTCAGGAGTGCAGTGCACACACAGAAGAGAAGCAAGAAGCAGCAGTCAGAGAATAAAGTGAGTCAGAGAGAATAAAGCGAGTCAGAGAGAATAAAGCGGTCAGGGTACACCATGGACAGTTTGTCAGTCCATCGCATGGCCAACACTCACTCATGCACTCACACCTACAGGCAATTTAGAGTTACCAATCACACGAACATGCATGTCTTTGGACTGTGGGAGGAAACCAGAGTACCCGGAGGAAACCCACTCAAGCACAAGGAGAACATGCAAACTCTAGGAACCAAGATAAATAAGAAAAATAAAACTTATTCAGAGCATAAGAATCAGCACTGAGAGCAACCAAGACTCAATAGAAAGACTACCTAAGCACATCAAGAACAACCACTGAAGAAGAACCATCCTGAAAGCGTGATGAAAACCACAGAGAGGAACTCACGAAGACTCAAGAAGAGAAACTCTGTATGAGTATGAGAAATAAAGTAGATGCACCAAATCCCCAAAATAGTAACCTACCTACAGGCACGAGGAAAAAATATCTGAAAGCTGATACTAAACTCTAGAGGAGAACCTCTCCTCCTCTGGGCTGCACCAGATAGTGTAGATAGAATACGAATAGGAGAAGTTATCAAGGAAGATCAAACAGAGGAATGTAGATCATAAGAAAACTGTGGACTAATGTTAAAAAATCCTGTAGTCTATTAGAAAATTGCTATGAAATGATCAGGTGGGTTTGGTGGCTATGAGAACATTAGGAGCTGAATGTGGATCTGAGACAGAATTACAGATTCCATGATGTGAACAAAAGCAACTCATAGTTAAAAACTGTAGCAGCTCTTATAACAGCACGCCTTACAATGACAGCCCTTACAAAAAAAGAAGTTTATTCAAGTGTGCCATTAGTAAACTTCTTTTAAACTAAAACTAAGTGAGTATGCTTTCAGTTTACTTTTTATGTACTTCTCAGTGATATACTATACTCACTCTCAGTGGTATACTTGGGTTATACTAACAAGTATATAGAACAGTCTAAGTATATTTGGCCTTTACTTGTACTACTTCTACATCTTTGGTTGAGATATACTTAAGAAAAGTATAAGTAAGTATTCTTGTCCTGATAAAAAAGGCATCCGGTACAATATTTGTTTGGAAATTTGATTTATAAAGATTTATAAAGATATAAAGGTATCCCCCATGGTTGGTAAGGTGTTGCCAGGGTATTTGCTATGATATCCCAGGTGGGTGTTAAGGTGTTGCCAGGGTATTTGCTATAATATCTCACATGGTTATTAAGGTGTTGCCAGTATATGTCTTGTTAATTTTATGTGTGTCCACTAGTGAGTAAATAAATGTTGTTAAAGTTCTATTTTTAGTAGAAAATACCCTTAAACCTAGTCATATACTTTAAAGTATTATGATAAGTGCACTTAAAGGAAACGTATTCTTTCGAAGATGAATTAACAAACTAGTAAACTAACATTAAACCCATACGTTTACTTTTAGTGTAGATGCAGCACAAAAGATGTAAACTAGTTGTGTATTTGAAGTTTACTACTCTTACACTTAAAATGTACATAAAGTATACTTTCATAAACTAAAAAATGGGCCAATTTAGTCCCAAAAAGTATTAAAATAGTACATATACAAGTGTACTACTAGTACAATGATATTAGTATAGTAACTACATAAAGTATACCTGGAAAATGTACTTTAACTTTACTCAAGTTTATTTAATAAAATTAACTTTAAGTATACTTATTTTCTGTAAGGGAGAAGCCGAGACAGCCAGTTCGTTTTCAGATTATTGAACTCTTCGACGCGGTTTGAGGCAAGTGTGTGACAATTTAGGCATGCTCTTAGCCTGATGCTAATTAGCATACATAATCTTTCATTAGCCTACTTGTTAGCTACATTAGCCTTGTGGCTCCAGTGCTAAACTGAAGAAGCAGTCATCAAACATGTCCCGGCTGATCAGCTTAATGCAGGGTAAGAGGAAAATTGCGTGATAGCGTTTTGAGGCCAGGCTGTGGCGTTAAGTGACGAGTGTCGGTGGCGTTGGATGCAGTCAGCTAACCGTGATGTGGAAGTGCTGTCTGGGTGGGGCGGGAGCGGGAGCGAGAGAAAATGTGGGGCGAGGCTTGTGAAACAGGAATGATTAGAACTGCCACATCAATAGGCAGTGGCAGAGGGCCTGTAGGATTTCATCCGTCCCTCTCTCGGCCTCATTAGCACTGCAGCAGCGAGCCTTTAGCGCCAACACCGCTGGAGCTTCATGTTGCTTTCACAGCCCTCATATTCACATCTAGGTGCTTCAGAAAGGAATGTAACTTATTGCATAACTTTTTGCATGTGCAGTATTTAAAGTCAGAAACCATATGAACATAAGATTAGTTAACAGCCCAGCAGAGTTTGGGATATGTGTGTTATGATGAGTTTGCAGTGTGTAGTAGTTTTTACAGTAGAGATTTTAATCCAGCCAGTATAAATCTGGAGTGTGTGTGTGTGGGTGTAGTTGTACAGTCTGACAGAACTAATTGTGGAGTCCTTTTATACCAGTATAGCATACATGTACTGTAGTTCTACAGTTTAAAAGTAATAATTAATAATAGTATGAATATGACAGCAATTAAGTCATTAAGTGATTGTAATCCTGTTTGAATCTGTAGTTTGTCTATTTTATCAGTCTGATTGTAAACATTTGGAGTGATTTTCATCCAGTATGAATATGACAGTAACAACAGTGGAGTGGTAAATAAATCAGTATTTGATGTTTGCAGTGCAAGTAGTTTTACAATCTGGCAGTAACAAATGTGGAGTGATTTTTAATCCAGTATGAATCTGCAGTGTGTGGTGTGTTTACAGTCTGACAGTAATAACTGTGGAGTGATTTTAATCCAGTATGAATCTGCAGGGTGAGTGGTTTTACAGTCGGACAGTAATAATTGTGGAGTAATTTTAATCCTGTATAAATATGACAGTAATAAATAATTATTTTAAGTAATAAATAATTTTAATCCTGTATGAATCTGCAGTGTGATTTTTTTTACAGTCTGACAGTAATAATTGTGGAGTAATTTTAATCCAGTATGAATCTGCAGTGTGATTGGTTTTACAGTCTGACAGTAATAACTGTGGAGTGATTTTAATCCAGTATGAATCTGCAGTGTGATTGCTTTTACAGTCTGACAGTATTAAATGTGGAGTGATTTAAATCCAGTATGAATCTGCAGTGTGTGTAGTGTTTACAGTCTGACAGTAATAACTGTGGAGTGATTTTAATCCAGTATGAATTTGCAGGGTGAGTGGTTATACAGTCAAACAGTAATAATTGTGGAGTAATTTTAATCCAGTATGAGCATGTAGGAATGTAGATCATAAGAAAACTGTGGACTAATGTTAAAAAATGCTGTAGTCTATTAGAAAACTGCTATGAAATGATCAGGTGGGTTTGGTGGCTATGAGAACATTAGGAGCTGAATGTGGATCTGAGACAAAATTACAGATTCCATGATGTGAACAAAAGCAACTCACATAGTTGAAAACTGTAGCAGCTCTTATAACAGCACACCTTACAATGACAGCCCTTACAAAAAAGAAGTTTATTCAAGTGTGCCATTAGTATACTTCTTTTAAACTAAAAATGAGTGAGAATGCTTTCAGTTTACTTTTTATGTACTCCTCAGTGATATACTAAACTCAGTTATACTAAAGTGTACTTGGGTTATACTGACAAGTATAGAACAGTCTAAGTATATTTGGCCTTTACTTGTACTTCATCTTTAGTTGAGATATACTTAAGAAAAGTATAAGTAAGTATTCTTGTCCTGATAAAAAAGGGCATCCAGGACAATACTTGTTTGAAAATTTGATTTATAAAGATTTATAAAGATACAAATATGTTTCTTAATCAGAGTATGTCTTGTTAATTGTATGTGTGTCCACTAGTGAGTACATAAATGTTGTTAAAGTACATACTGTATGAATCTGTAGTATGATTGGTTACAGTCTGACAGTAGTAATTGTGGAGTAACTTTAATCCAGTATGAGCATGACTGTAATAAATGTGGAGTGATTTTAATCCAGTATGAATTTACAGTGTGTGTAGATTTACAGTTTGGTAGTAATAACTGTGGAGTAATTTTAATCTAGTATGAATTTACATTGTGTGTGGTTTTACAGTCTGACAGAAATTACTGTGGAGTTTTTCATATGAATATGGTGAATATGAAAGAGTAATAGTTGCGCAGTGGTATTTTATCCAGTATGGATCTGCAGTAGGTTTTGCAGTGCTACAGTAATATTTGTGGAGAAATTTTAATCTGTAGTGTGTTTAGTTTCTAGAGAAACTACGCAAATACGTTATTTCAAACCAAACAGCCAGATCACACTGAAATTAGACTGTAAATTGTCTCCTGGTGAAATGATTCCATCTCAAAGTTTGTTTTAGCAATCTAGACAAACAGCTGCAGCTTTGACTCAAATTCTCCTTAAGAGCTCTAATCTGTTTTCACTCTGTATGCAGTAAAATCTTCTGTGTTATATAAAAAACTACAGGGCTAACTCGCACTCCCTCCAATCAGGATGTAGATATGCATGTGTACTGCTTTAAATAATATATGAAAGCACACGATACAGAAGCTCCTCCAACAGCTTATTAGTTTGAGGCTTTTTTTGCATTGAGCTTTACATAAAACTCCAACCAGCTCTGACATTTATCTCAGACTGCAGTGGTGGAGGAGACATAATATTATAGTTTATGAAGAGTAAATAGATACATTTTACAGTACCAGCTTCCAGCACCACTCCTCCACACTCCCTCTTTCCTCACTCAGTGTTCGGAGACAGTAAGAGAGCGAGCGTGAGCCAGAACTGATAGGGCGCTGCCTGTAATCTGTATTCTGTGGGCTGCTGGAGAATGAGGAGTGTGTTCCTCAGATTGAAACAGTGTAGATAAATCTCAGTGGATTCTCCAGCTGAGTGTGTCAGTCTCTCAGCACGACTCCCTCTGTCTCTGGAAGACAAGAAGCTTTCATTCACACACCGCACCTGCTTTTCGGCTGTAAGCTCTTTCTTCTCTGCAATGTTTAGAGATATAGTATACTAGGTGAAAAAGAAGCAATACTGAAGCATGGTATACTTTAATATTAGTTATTTATCACACATAACATACTGAAACAGGACATATAATTTCAATCTGTGCCATATTTGCTCTGTAAGCTGACAAGAATATGTAAAAGCTCTTGCAGTTCCAGAATCCTTTTAAACAAAATCTCTTTGGTACAATTATCATTTTGGAGATGCCTGTTTTCCTTTCAACAGCAGCGATAGCTTGTTTTCACTTCAACAGCATTAAAAATCCAGATGGTGGAAGTTAGTGAAGAACTGAATGGAGGAGAGTTTAGATGATATTGATCACAAGAATCACTACATACGCTGGATATGATCCTGATGTTATGAAGAGAGATTTGAACCCAACTGCAAGCTGCTATTGAGGCAGCAGATATAAGAACTACCTTCTCTATTGTGTGTCCTTCTGCTCAGGAAAACAAACGAAATTTTATATTTAATATTGAGGTCCAGCTTGTTTGTTAGCAGTTGGTCGACCTCTGTACCAAGGAGCTCCACAACATCTGTGCTTTGGTTTTCTTTACTGTCCTGTGGACTAACCAGCAACAAACATTCAGCTCCACCGCCGCTCGTTAGGTTTTAAATCTATCCCCAGTGTTCACCAAGTGTACTCAATACAATACTCACTCCTACTGACCGCACCATCAGATCACCAGTTTTCCTGTTCCACCTTAAATGGCACGGTCAACATTCTGTCACCTGTTGCACTATTTAAGGTATAACAGGGAAATGGGTTGCAGAGACAGTGGACCATCATCTTGCTCTCCATCACTCAGTCAAGTCTCTGTTATTGGACTATTGTTCTCTTTGCACTATTGTGCATCTGAGTAGAAATTCTCTGGCAGAAGCATGAACCTCTGGAGCTGTCTCTGACTGCAGCATCGTCATTGTTTGCTGTGTTCTAAGTGATGGCGCAGAAGACGCTTTGAAATCTGATTCGAGTGACCAGAGCCTCCAGACTGAGACCTGTCTATAAAATCCAGTTAGAATTCCTTTTACCTTGAGTAGTTTTTGAATAAATGAGAACAGCTTTATTGGGAGTTATACCGTGTATGTAGGCACACTGAGGAGGAGAGAAGCAACTATAGACAGAATGAGATAATTTAGAATAAGTCACGTGTTTGCACACAGCAGAATTTGACCTCTGCATTTAACACCCACATATACACCCACATATACACACTAGTAAACTAGTGAACTAGTGAACGGTGGGCAGCCCTATCCATGGCGCCCGGGGAGCAGTTGGGGGGTAGGTTCCTTGCTGCCGGTCTCAGGGATAAAACCGGCAACCTTCCAGTCACAAGACCGGATCCCTAACCTTTAGCCCACGACTGCCCCTCGATGCAATGGCGTCAACAACATGCTAATTAGCACAATTAGAACTGCTTCAGAAAAAAATTGCTTTTTGTTCCACACCTGTGGCCAACAACAGCTAGTTAATAAAGTATCACGACTCGTGTGGAAGCTGTCTCTTTGTTAAAACCAGCGTCTGATGCATTTGGTGTCAGAAGTGGGATGCTACCCCAGCAGGAGAGATTCAGACTATTCAGCCACTGCCAGCCATGCAAAGCAACATAGATCATAAGATGGTGTTTGTGAGTTCTTCAAAAGTGCCACTGAGGTCACTAGGATGATGAAAGTCAGTGCCACGCTGTGCCCTGTCTTCATCTATTTGTTTACAATAACGGACAAGACTAAAGACAAATGAGGTACAGGTGAGACAGGCGGGGCTAGAGTAGAGACAAGGGGCAAGTGACAAAAACATTAGCACATGGAAGATAAGATAAGATTATTTTTATTAGTCCCCTGTCTGTGAATTTCCATACTGTGGGACTAATAAAGGATTATCTTATCTTATCTTACTTTCCCCCTTCAGTCCCATGTGCTAATGTTTTTGTCACATGGTCCTTGTCTCCGCCCTAGCCCTGTCTGTCTCACCTGTACCTTGTTTGTCTAGTCTCGTCTGCTGTTTTCCCCTGAGTAGTCTGTATTTATTCCCTCTGTTTTTA
The DNA here is from genome assembly GCA_021613375.1 of Megaleporinus macrocephalus. Classification (NCBI taxonomy): domain Eukaryota; kingdom Metazoa; phylum Chordata; class Actinopteri; order Characiformes; family Anostomidae; genus Megaleporinus; species Megaleporinus macrocephalus. The sequence continues at coordinate 41,945,855 of CM038707.1, read as the reverse complement.
TCTCTGCCCTGCCGGTCATTTTCCATATTTCTTATATTTTGTGTCTTAGTATCTCACCTGTTTGATTCTCTACCTGCCTGTTTGTTTTCCTCTCGTTTTGTTAGTTTATTAAAAGTTTATGTGTGTCACCCTTCGTCCATCCTGCCTCCCCATGTCTTCACCTCTGCTCCACGCCCCCTAGACGTGACAGTCAGCTTGTCACGTCCTGCCCTGTTTCCCTCGTCCTTGCCTGTTTGTTTACGTTCCTGTTTGTAGCCATGTGCTTGTTTGTTTACGTTTTTCACCATGTGGTTCGGTTTGTAGTCATGTGATCCTTGTCTCCGCCCTCCACCTGGTTCCCATCCTTGTCACCTCCCATTGTCACCAGCTGTCTCCTGTTTCCTCTCGTTATCCTGTGTATATAGTCTACCTGTTTTGTCCTCTCCTTTTTGGTTCGTTGTCTATGGTTAGCGTTACGTGTGGACCCTGTCAGTTTGTCTAGTGTTTCTGTTTGTTTATGTTTTCATTAGTGTTTTGTTTTGATCTCTATTAAAGTATTTTACTTAAACCTTGCGCCTGTGTCAGTGTAGAGGGTTGAACTTGTCAATGCAATAACACTGCAATTCATCGGCTCCTTGAAAAGAGCAAAAAGACTCACACAAATTAAGAGGGTTAAAAATTGTGAGTTCTTGTATCTTTACTGCTTTGATTTTTCATGTATTTTCATGTATTGTAGCTAGTTTTAAAAGTTAAAATTGTTAAAAAGGTTTTGGATTAAAAACAAGCTCTTTTGTACAGTGAGAAATTCATCTGTTTTCTGTTAGTAGCGGCTTATATACTGGATTGAGGGGATTTTTGATTGCTCATGCCTGTTTCAACCTGAAAGGGGCGCTCTCGCTGCGTCTTCGTTCATTCGACATAAAGACGTAGAAGAAACGAGACGCTGGAGTGTTTGTCATTTCATTGTTTCCCTGTTTACAGGTAAAAACACATAAAACACGAATGTTTATTTTGAGAAACAGATCAATCCAGTATATAACCCTCTCTATACAGTATTTTGTAACTGGAAAACTGTTTTAAATGAAGCTAAATGTGTTTGTGGTGGCAAGCAGGAGGTAGCTAAGCTCCATAGCTAGCAAGTCACCACGAGGCACCCACGCCATTGTCAAATGATATTGCGTGTGTTAATATAAAGTTAAAAACTGTATTATCATATAAGAATGCTAAAAATGTTAGGTTACAAAGAATTATGTGGTAGAATTTACGTTTTGTGATTTATGATTTGTTAGCTTTTGAATTAGAAATCGTAGATAAAATGTACTGAGTTTAATGTGGAGATTTTGAAAAAAAGACATTTATGTAATGTGTATCTTCGTTCATTCGACATAAAGACGTAGAAGAAACGAGACGCTGGAGTGTTTGTCATTTCATTGTTTTCCTGTTTACAGGGTACTACATCAGCCCCCTTCGTCGTGCCTATTTCCCCCGGCACCTCTCCGGGCCCAGCGTGACACAGCTAGAGTAGTCAGTTGCAATCGGCTGACTCAGACACTAACTGCCATCGCGTGCCTGACTTCAGTGACTTTAGCTAAAAATCTGGATGCAACGTAATCAGCACCATTTCCGCGGCGGGAAAACATTCACTGTACAAGATTGCAAAGTAAAGCCCAACACTCCTGTTAAGACAGAGTTCAACTTCCGACTTCTGGAAGTTAACGGTCGAGTTTTTATGTGTGCTTGCTGCAGCCATTGTATCATACTTGATTCACCGCAATTCAATCCTGCATTTCAACTCACAGCAAACTTGTTTCCTTCCTCATCCATCATGCTTTTGTTGGGGAATGGCTGCAGGAGTTGTCTGGCTCTTTGCTGTATTGATTGAACACAGTGGGAGCAGCCGCAGGCCGTACACCCTGACAGGCGGAAACAGCGCGCTGCTGTTAAAGATAACCTCCGCCTCTCTGCTTCTGGTCAGATCGAGGGCCTCGGCGCACCGTCCACAGCCTCAGCGGCCTCAATAGTTTGCCGAAGCGCAACGCAGGGGACGACCACCCGAGAAAAAGGAAAAAGACATTTTTTATCTCCATATTCCGTTGAAGCGAGGCCTCATGCAATATTGAGCTGTCTGACGCAACACGCGCCACATTAAAGAAAAGAAAAATGATTTTTCTCTCCCTGTTTCACTAAATAAATTTAAAGCATATAACAACACTAGCTTCATTACTTAAGCTCAAAATACATCTTCTCTGAGTCACGTACACCGATCAGCTATACAACCACCTCCTTATATCGACATACACTGTCTGTTTATCAGCTCTACTTATTATATAGTAACAATTACAGACTGTAGTCCATCAAATTCTCTGTATACACTGTTTATCCCTATTTACACTGTTCCTTAATGGTCAGGACCCCCACAGGACCACCACAGAGCAGGAACTATTAGGGAGGAGGATCATTCTCAGCACTGCAGTGACACTGACATAGTGTTAGTGTGTGAGTGTTGGGCTGGTGTGAGTAGATCAGACAGCCGTGCTACTGCTGGAGTGTTTAAACACCTCAGTGTCACTGCTGGACTGAGAATTGTCCACCAACCAGCTACATCCAGCCAACAGTATCCTGTGGGCAGCGTCCTGTGTCCACTGATGAAGGACTAGAGGAACACAAACTGTGCAGCAACAGATGAGCTACTCTCTCTGACTTTACATCTACAAGGTGGACCAGCAAGTAGTAGGAGTGTGTAATAGAGGGGACAGTGAGTGGACACTCACAGTCAGTCCACCACCACATCAGTGTCACTGCAGTGCTGAGAATGAACCCCCCCCCACATAATACGTGCTCTGTGGTGGTCCTGCGGGTGTCCAGATCATTAAAGATCAGGGTAACTAAGTATACAGAGAATCAGATGGACTACAGTCTGTAAGTGTAGAACTACAAAGTGCTCCTGTATTGTTATTGGAGCTGATAAAATGTGTGTAGATACAAACGTTTTAGAACACTATCGGTTAAAGCTTTAAGAACACTACCGGTCAACAGTTTTTCACTATCGGGAAAAAGGTTTGTACACTATCAGCCAAATGTTTTAGAAATAAACAAAACAAAATATTACTGTCCTCTAATGTGAGCTAGCTCAACTGTCTATCTTTCACCCTCACTGGCAAATGCCGAACAAGTTATTTGCAGATACCCTTGTTATAGACTAGGGTTTAGGGTTTATTAGATCATGTTTCAGTTTTCAGGCTTGTCGGTCAGACAAGGGCTGACAAAGATAGCTACCTATGCAGTCCTACTAAAGAAAGAAGTGATGCTGGTTGGTATAGTATAGTGGGTTACATCACTGCCATCCATGCTGTACACTGGGGTTTTGATTCCCCACATAGGCAACCACCCTAAACTACCAATATAAGTCCTTGGGCTAGACGCCTAACGCCACCTGTGTACATTTTAAAAAGTGTCTGTCAAATGCCTTAAAAGAATATGAATAGATAAAACTGTTTATAGTATCTAAAAACTTTTCATTGTCTTGTAGTTTTGTGGCTTGCTGAAAAGTTGATGCTTTCAAAATACCAAACAGAGAAACACATATCAGTATAGTAAACTAATTCTCGAGTATTCAGGTGATCTAGGGCAGCCTTATGACTTTGTTTTTGCCAAAAATGAGTAGTGTTAGCTATAGTTGAGCTGGCCGGTGCAACACCTATCCACTTCACCTTTATATCACTTGAAAATAAAGAGAGAATATAAGCAGTAAAGGTCAGTTAGGATGCTTCAATGAACTAACATCATAATAAGTTGCAATCAGTTCTCATATTTGAAATCTTCATGTGCAAAATAGTTGAATTGGTCATTTAAAATATTACAATGCATTCCATCTAAGAATTAGTTTCAGCACTGACTCATCGGCGGAAGCCTTCAGACACAGTAGAAAAGGAGGCAACATTGTTTGCTTGTCGCTTCGAAGGAACCGACTGCAGATGTTATTTCCCAGCTGCTACTGCAGCCTACAGCTTTCTATAGGTATGTTGAAAAGCCTCCATGTAAAGATGAGCCTTCTTTCTTTCTTTTTTTTTCTTTCCATTTCTCGTCTGCATCAAAGAAAGAGTCTGATTAAACTGCAAAGCGCTGGAAACTGAGCCCCCCGTCTATCCTCCCCCACCACCCCCACCCTTACTGCGTGCAAACTAATTAATCTCTTTGCGAGCTGGTCACCCAAGGCCATGCACTACATTAAAAATGACTGGAGAAGAAGGTAGTGAGCACGAAAGGAAGGAACTGACTAATTATGGCGAATTCTGTTCTACACTGAATGATTCGTGGTCTGGGGCTGCAGAAAAACAATCTGGTTTTCATTTTTTATTTTTTTCTTACATAAAGCAAATCACATACCACTTTGAAAGTGTGCCACGTCTAGACAATAACAATAATAAAAAAAAGGTCTTCAGTGGAATTTCTTGTAATGCGTATCAACACATACCCAAGCGAAGCTAGTTTAAATGCTCCAGGGGTTCAATTTTCTAAATCCCCACCAAGAACTCATTAATCACGCAATCAGTTTCATGCTAACATTCAAACTGAACATCTGCCTGAAAAATTGGATTTTCAAGCATTTTCAAGGCTGAGTCGCTGTAAGAATGCAGCGTTGCTGAATGGTTCCTCGTCCATCAGATTGTCGTACCATGCAGCCCTACCTCGCCCTGCCTCTCCCTTTCTTTCTGTCTCTGGCCACATGTTTCAGTTTGTTTTGCTTTTCCTGCTCCACCCTGGTATCATTCACTGCAGCTATGTCTTGTCTGTAGCCCTGCCTTGTAATTAATTCCAGGTGTTCCTTTTGTGCCATCTTTGTTTTATTTATTTATTGTCTTGTTCATTTATTTATTTATTTATGTGACAGAGGCAATACATACAGTATTCTATACACATATGACGGCAGTGCTCTTGAGCAAGACACCTCAGCCCAACTGCTCCCCAGGTACTGTGGATAGGGCTGCCACGGTCTTCGCCGTGCTTGCAGCTTCCTTGCTCCCTTTGGCCGGGCTCAGTCCTTTCCTGCCTTTGAGTTTATGCAAGCATCATAAGTGGGGTTCTATCCCACTTCTGACACCACTGTGGTGAAGGCATAGGTCCTTAACTGATTCTTAACTGGCTGAAACGCCGACCTGAGAGAAGATGCTGGAACAGGTGATGTCCAGGTTGTGATGGATCACGGACGATGTTCTCTGCCCGCTTCCTGGTTCTGGCCGTGTGCAGGTCCGGTAGGAAGGGTAACTTCACATCGATGGTTCTCTCTGCAGACCTGATGATGCTCTGCAGTCTGTGGGTGTGGTGTTTGATGGCTGAGCTGCCCCACACTGTGATGGATGAGGTAAGGACAGATTCTATGATGGTGGTGTAGAACTGCACCATGAGGTCCTTGGGCAGGTTGAACTTTCTCAGCTGAAGCAGGAAGTACAGCCTTTGCTGAGCTCTCTTGATGATGGTGCTGATGTTGCAGTCCCATTCAAGTCCTTGGAGATTATTGTGCCCAGGAACTTGTAGGAGTCCACAGTCGTTACAGTACTGTTGGGGATAGTGAGTGCTGGAAGGGTTGGAGGGCTTCTCCTAAAGTCAACTCTCATCTCAACTGTCTTGCCTGTGTTCAGCTCCAGGTTGTTGTGGGTGCTCCAGAGGACCTGCTGCTCAGCAACCCCTCTGTAGGCAAACTCGTCAGTGTCCCGGATGAGACCAATGACTGTCAAATCATCTGCGAACTTCAGGATTTTGACTGAGGGTTCGGTGGAGGTACACTAATTTGTGTAGATAAGCAAAACAAGGTGTAATAAAGGCAGAGACCCGGATCCGAGAGCAAACTTGAAGTTTAATAGGGATGCTGAGCAGGAAGACAAGAGAACAGTCCAATGCAAAAACACGTCAGAAACCAGGGAGTAAGTCCACGGAGTAAACAAAACCAGGGGGCAAATCCAAAAATCAGAGTTTGTAAACACAGCTTAAAGTCCACGATACCTAAAGACAGTCAAACAGGGCAAACAAAACAAAGGGAATATCCAAATCTCCAACAAGATCAAAGCCAGAGTAACCAATAAATCAGAAAGAACCGCTCAGAACTGCTTACACCAGTAAAGACAAGGCCTCGCAGTGAGCTTAGATCTACAGGGGTTCATATACTGTGATAGATTTGAGAGAATCCATTCAGTATTCTGGTGATGGTGATTGCAGGGCTGGGATGTGACACAAGGCTTTATGAAGCTTTGAACCAATCAAATAAAAAAAAAGGAAAGTTTTTTTTACATCAGCATTTGTAAATTTAGTACTAGTGTTAGTGCATCAGCCCACAATTCCCATATAGCTCTATAGCTCTCTGTATACATTTCTAATGCAGCATATGGTCCAGTTTTAATTGCTTTCCTTTAAATACAGTTAGTTGAGCTAGTTTTAGATTAGTGCATTCATGGTGGTGGATGGATTTTGTTTTGTTGTTGGATAAGCATTACTTGTTAATTCAGTGCAAGAGAGATGTGTTGGAGCTGGAGCAGAGGTCAGGTCAGGCTAAAGCTTGTCATTTTTCAGGATTCATATAGTGTCCTGCCCTTCAGCCTGTGTCCACATGCGGCTCCGCTGTCTGAGCATGATCCTCAAAGCCTTGTTCCACAAAACCCAGCCTGCTTCCTAATCTTCCACAGATACGGCCCCAGTGAAGAAGCTTTGAAAATAAGCTATATGGTCGATTTCCATTATAAATAAAACCACAACATCTAGAAAAAAATAGAGACACAATGCAATGACCGTTTGGTATAAGCTTGGAAACATTACGGTTATTTCTGTGTTCTTCTTTATTCCTCCCACTCTGGTGGAAATGGAGAAAGAAGGATAATCACAGCAGAGCAGAAGGGGTTGCCAGACTAGGAATTAAAGCAGATTGGACCCTGGTGGCGTAGGAGCCTGAACAATGGGGCAAGTGCCCCTCCCAACCTCTTTTTTCAGAAAAGGAATAAATTAAATCTTGTGTTGTTTTGTTTTTAATTGTTATATATTCAGTTATTCTTAAATCACCACCATCAGTCAGCCATGCCTCACATCACCAGATTTTTCTAAATGAAGACCAGAAATTTCCAGTTTGGCGGTCACTGTATCATTAAAATATATAATAAAAAGAGAGAGAAAGGCACTGCTGCCAGAGGAGCTGAATACTCATATTTACACTATATCACCAAAAATATTCACTCCCCATCCAAATCATTAAATTCAGGCGTTCAAATCATTTCCATGGCCAAAGGTGTATAAAACCAGCAAAAGTCCAGCCATGAAGCAGATCCTGAGGCACAGAGGCCGCCAACTTTCTGCACTACAGACCTCCAAACTCCATGTGGCCTTTAGATCAGCTTAACAGAGCATAGAGAGCTCCGTGGAATGGGTTTCCATTGCTGCATTCAAGCCATACATCACCAAGTGCAATACAAAGCATTGGATGCAGGGGTGTAAAGCACGCCCCCACTGGACTCTAGAGCTGTGAGGACGTGTTCTCAGGATGATGAATCGTGCTTCTCTGTCTGGTAATCCTATGGACAAGTCTAGGTTTGGTAGTTGCATTGTGCTGAATGTAAAGTTTGGTGGAGGGGGGATTATGGTGTGGGGTTGTTTTTTTTAGGAGCTGGGCTCGGCCCCCTAGTTCAAGGGAAAGGAACTCTTGATACTCTTAATACTTCAGCAGACCAAGAGATTCTGGACAATTTCATGCTCCCAACTTTGTGGGTAAAGTCTGGGGACGGGCCCTTCCTGTTCCAACATGACTGCACACCAGTGGATGAGTGAGTTTAGTATGGAAGAACTTGACATGCCTCAACCCAATAGGACACCTTTGTGATGAATTATAGCGGAGACTGCCAATTCCCATAAACCCACCCCTAAACCGTGTGGAAAGCCTTTCCAGAAGAATTAAAGCTAAGGTTGGGCCGATATCATATTAAACCCTATGGATTAAGAATAGGATGTCACTTAAGTGCATATGTTTGTGAAGGGAGCTAATACTTTTGATAATATAGTGTTATTCTTACTATGAGCAGAATGCATTGCACAAATAACAACAGTCCTAAAAAACATTTTTGGTTCTTGCCATCCCCACTGTGGGATTTGACGCTCATCGCTATTGAGAAATGTCAAAAGTCAGTAAGTAAACAGGGTCTTAAAAGACACTAAGTCTAGCTGCTTAGGCAGGTGGTTGTGTCCATAATATACAGTTGAGTCACATTATTATGACTATTATTCCTGCTTCCGATGGCAGCTGTCTGTAGGTGGCAGCGTTATGGTCTGGGGAATGTTTTCATGGCATTTTCTGGACCCACTCATCCATGTGGAAGACACTCTTAACTGTGGGATGCATTGCAGTCAGCATGGCTCCAGATACCTGTGACCACCTACCAGGACCTTATTGAGTCTCCCAGTCCGTCTAGCTGCTGTCTGTGCTTCACACGGCAGTACCTCTGGATATTAGCTGGTGGTCATAATAATAATAATAATAATGTGTATATTATTATTATGACTCGACTGTGTATATTTAATATTTTAAATATAGTTAAAAGACACCAGTGGCTATTAAAAAAAGACCTGTGGCTATGGCCCAATAGCCAGACCCTAAACTTCACCCCTGGGCTAGCTCCAGCTCTGTGTTCCCTAGGGTGGGATCTTCCCGCAAGACTCTACGGCATGTCATACGTCTAGAAATGTCCCACATATTTTGGAAGAGCTAAACAGGACTTCTAAGTGCTACCCTGGACCCCTAATTCCTTAGAACCCAATTGAGCATCTGTGGGACCACCTGGATAGTTATGTTATATGTAACTATCCAGGTGTTCCCTATATATGGATGCTGAAAAAGTAGATTGTATGCCCATACAAATCAGATATCTACCATCATTACTTGATAGTACCACTTTAGTCCCATAAGCCACCCCTGCTTTTAATCCCTGCTTTACCTCATGGCTTGAAAAGCCATTAGTGGTGATGCTGGTGGAGATTTAGACTGCAGTGTTTCCTAAAACTAAAAAAGCAAGTGGTAGAAGTGGTTAGTAGGTAGCAGCAGCCCCCTCTGTTGGCCAAAACAAGCGCACAAAGCGAGGAGATTGCCTGTCTACTCTGCTGCAGGTCTATTTTAGGTCTTTCCGGTGTTTTTTTTTTAAAATTCCCTGTTAAAAATGGGGACATTTCCAGGGACAGGCCACTGAAAACGGAGACTGTCCCAAGAAAACTGTCACAGTAGATGAATGTGGCACTGCGCATAATTGGCCACATTATGATGAGTGGGAAGCAGCTCTTCCATTTATTTTGCTTGTTGGCTAGTCTTTCAGACAGAAGAGGCCACAGTCTGCCTCCTGGTTTTCCTCTGCCTTCACGATTCAAGGCTTCCGGTGTTAAAGTTCCCCCAAAAATGCCCCCAGTCTTAATAGTCACCCTCCCCACCACTTCAAAACAAACATGTCTGTCTTACAGCTCAGCATGATTTAGCATTCATTAGTCTGGGATGACAGTTCACTTTCATTTGATCCAGTAGGAAAGGTATGGATGCTCCAAGAAAAGCCATTTGCCTGCATTGTCCTGGAATATTGGACGTGCTTTGACGTGTATGCAAGCCAAGCTTAATATCTAATGCACTGTGTGTATTTGCAGTGGAACAGAAAGGAATAGCCTGCACACAGTGTGACTCTATTTACCCCACTGGCACTCTCTTCACACAGAACAATCACTGTATCACAATAAACGCAGCAAGCCGCTGACAATCCTCCGAGATAGCAGCCGCACTGTCATTTTGAAGTGACTTTTTTTCCCCCCATCTCTTCCATCGCTGCCGTTTCTTGGGAAATCAAACGGAGATGCAGGGGTGTCGTCAGAGTTATTGGTGCCTCTGCATTCGACTCAGGCTGTTTATGGATCAGCTTACAGCAGACAGGGGGCAGCTGCCACACAGCCACGCAGAGCGATGAGCCGTTCGAGCTAAGCCGGCCGTCCTCCGTACGAGTAGTTTGCAAATGAAGAAAATAATGAATTCCATTAGGATCTTTAAATGGCTTTCCAGCGGGTGGAGGGAGCGCGCACGCCGATGCACATTCTTGGCTTTTAATTAAAAACTCAGTCCACAGAACCGAGCCAGCACCGAAACGTTTACCCTTATATTTTTAATCCACAAAAAAAAAAAACGACTAATGGAAGCAAGGGCACACCAGGGATAGAGTCTCCAGCTTCTTTCTGAATCCTGTCACGCTTAACCGGCTTTGAGCAAGAGCCCATCTCCTAAGCAGGCCGCAAATTTCGGCTCATCATGCCTTCTTGGCCCCAAATTGGCCAGGAGGTGTGCACGGGCCCTCGTATTATTTTTAGAAATTTCATGGTCTCATTTTGGATGCTAATATTGTTAAACTGTGTCAGAGCAGAAAATTAAGTGTAAGAATAATGATGGCCACGTCACTTACCCCCGACACAACATTAGTCATGAGTTTGTAGTGCATTTAAATTATTTAAGACGAATATTAAGACTGGAACTGCTTTACAAACAGCTTTCCTGTACAATTAGCAATGTTGGACTCATCCATGTTGAATAATCTAGTAATTACAATGATACATCAATGAACTCCTTTATACGGAATAATCCAGTAATTACATTGGTACATCTATGGACTCATTCATATTGGAAAATCTAGAACTAACAAGTATACATCTACAAATAATCTAGTTATAATTGTAAGTCACTCTGGATAAGAGCGTCTGCTAAGTGCCACAAATGTTAATGGTACATCAATGGTCTTATCCATATTGAATGATCTAGAAATAACAATTATACACCAATTGACTTATTGATATTGAATAATCTGATAATAGCAATGATAAATTCATGGACTCATTTATATTGACTAATCCAGTAATAACAATGATACATCAATGAATAATCTAGTAATAACAATGTTACATCAATGGTCTCATCCATATTGAATGATCTAGAACTAACAATTATACATCAACAGATTCATTGACATTGAATAATCTGGTAATAACAATGTTACATTCATGGACTCATTTATATTAAATAATCTAGAAATAACAATGTTACCTTCATGGACTCATTTATATTGAATAATCTAGAAATAACAATGTTACCTTCATGGACTCATTTATATTGAATAATCTAGAAATAACAATTATACATCAACAAATAATCTAGTAATAACTATGGCACATCAATGGTCTCATCCATATTGAATGACCTAGAAATAACAATTATACACCAATTGACTCATTTATATTGAATAATCTAGAAATAACAGTTATACGTCAACAAATAATCTAATAATAACCATGGTACATCAATTGACTCATTGATATTGAAAAATCTGGTAATAGCAATAATACATCCATGGACTCATTCATATGAAATAATCTGGTAATAACAGTGTTACCTTCATGTACTCATTTATATTGATTAATCTAGAAATAACAAATAAACATCAACAAATAATCTAGTAATAATTATGGTACATCAATGGTCTCATCCATATTTAATGATCTACAAATAGCAATTATACACCAGTTGACTCATTGATATTGAATAATCTGGTAATAGTAATATTACATCCATGGACTTTTCCATATTTAATAATCTACAAACAGCAATGTTACTTTCATGAACTAATTTATATTGAATAATCTGGTATTCACAATGATACATCCATGGATTTATCCAGATTGAATAATATGCTGGTAATTATCATACATGACCAATATATGTACACTCACTCCTAAATATGGATTCAGCTATTTCTGCAGACTCTTAATTAGCATCAAGTTATGCAAGTCTCTGTAGTCGAACAGTGCTAGTAGAGCAGGCCATATTAAAGATTTTTGTGCATTGGCAATGTCTGAGGATGTCATTTGCCCAGGAACCATGTTCATCATTTTTTTTCCCTGCTAGAGCTGCCCTGGACAACTGTAAGTGCTATTATTTATTATTCATTTAATGCTCTTGCTCAATCAAGTCCTGTAACCATTTTCCAAAATACGGAAGAGAGGGGGCCATTACTGCAGCAAAGAAGGGGCAAATTCTATAATAGTAAAGTCAGGTCAAGTTAATTTCTATAGCTTATATAGCTTTACAGAAGTTTGAAACATTAAAACATGAAGTCACAACATCAACATATATCCCCCTGTCAGCAAGCCAGATGCGAAAGTGGCAAGGAAAAAATCTCCCTCAACACTGGAGGAAGAAACTTTGGGAGCAACCAAAACTCACAAGAGGAGACCCGTCCACCTCTGGTCGAACAGTATTTACTGTTTATTAAGCTACATAGTAGAACTAAGAGAATCTGAGTGTGAATGGTAAAAGCTTAAGAAAGAAAATCTGCACAGGTGGTACATCTGAATAAGACAGTGGTGTAGTTGAGGGTGTAGCAAATGGCACGAATGAGCTGGTTGGTGCCAGGTGAGGAGGAGGACCTGATGGTCGGTCCACCAACAGTATTCAGCAGGACAGGAGGGCAGTCATTACCTCAGAAAGAGCAAAGAAAAAAAGTTAGTTCTGGTTTGGATTAATATAGAGGGTGTGAAGCATTTAATAATGATCCATTGGGCATATGCTCACTGTCAGAACAATATCTTGCAAGTTTAAGAGTTGGTGCTTTACAGGACAAGCAAAAACATTAAAAACGTTCACTGAAAGTATTTTTTATGATTGTTTTTCTTATAATGATGTGGATGTGATGTTTTGTTGTCCACATATTTTTGGCCATAAGTGTGTTTTTCAGGTTTCTGATCCTAAAAACTACTTTTCAAAGCTATTGGAACAGACATTTCTGTGAAATATGTTTACAAGCTAATACTGTGGAGCTGTAGGCCTCCTCTACACTAAAATGCAGTGTTCAGCAGTAAAAAGAGAAATCTGCTTCACCTCATCTTCCGCAGAAAAGGCTTACCATCTTACACAAAGCACCGGCAGGGCCGAACGCTGCCCGAATGGGAATCACAGTGGAGATGAGTGACACAGGGAGGGAGCTGGGCCATAATGAAATTTCAAATGGAGTATTGTGCCATTCAGGGCAGTCGGAGTCAGAGCTGAGATTGAAAGGCGGTTTGTGTTTGGAGTGCTTCATACAAAATCTCCATCTCTTCCTCTCGTCTCCCGCCATGCTAAAAACAAGTGCGGTGACCTCAGGCACCCTGCATGTGAGTCCTCCTGATGTGACATGCCTGTCACTCTGCATTTACTCCTCTATCTGCCTCGCTAAAGACCCCTCGTGCATATCTTCCTTTGACTGACACCTTGCAGGATCACGGACGTGACATGGTAGATTGATTTCTGTGCTTGTTATCGCCAAGGTCAGTTGTCTGACATTATGTTCCCAAGAGCCCAAGGAACTAAAACGATCTTATGATCATAGTTTCCCAACACTGCTACTGATGCAACAAAGCAAGATCAAAAAGAGACCAGAGTTTGTCATGTGTCTGCCCTGCTAGAGTTGCCCTGGACAACAGTAAGTGCAGATATTGTGAACTATATAAGTAACTAAATAAGCTATATAGTCTTTATTAACATATTTTATAATATTGCACTACTTGTAGCTGCCACTTCAATATACAAACAGTATGATTTTAAAGGCTATATATATATATATATATATATATATATATATATATATATATATATATATATATATATATATATATGTAATGTTTTCTCTGTAACACTTTACTGTCTAACTCTACAGAAATGATTACAAATGCTTATTCCAATAGACGTCATCCAATAAAAAGGTTATATTTGGCATTTTTGATCAAAGTCAGCTAACATAGCCTTTGTGACAGATGATGCCTATTGGAATATGCATTTATAAGCATTCAGGTGGGTTTATGTCAGTCATAACAAGCTTTTTTTAGTCATGTAGCCCTGCAAACAGTAGCCTACAGTTAAGTGTTACTGTTTTGATCTTAGTCAAAAATCCTCCAACAATAATTGTGACCTATGGGCGACACTATGGGCAGCTCTGAAGTAAAGTGAAATCCCAGTTTTACTAAGTTTTTAAGATGTGGTTTGATGTGAAAATGCAATTCTAGAGAAGTGGCCTGATAGGCTGATGCTGTGGGTGGTGTTGCTGTGTAGATTTAGCCTGAACTGGCGTGACTAGGGAAACCAGGACTAGGGGTGGCGTGGCTTGGAGACGGATGGCTTGACTGGGCCCGACTGGCTTGGCTTGACTGTACCTGGCTGGCCGGGTTGGCTTGACTTGACTGAGCCTGGCTGGATTGGCTTGACTTGACTGGACCTGGCTGGGTTGGCTTGACTTGACTGAGCCTGGCTGGATTGGCTTGACTTGACTGGACCTGGCTGGGTTGGCTTGACTTGACTGGACCCGGCTGGGTTGGCTTGACTTGACTGGACCTGGCTGGGTTGACTTAGTTGACTGGATCTGGCTGGGTTGGCTTGACTTGACTGGACCTGGCTGGGTTGGCTTGACTTGACTGGACCCAACTGGGTTGGCTTGACTTGACTGGACCTGGCTGGGTTGGCTAGCCTAGCTTAGCCGAAAACAATAACAAGAGGCTTGGTTTGCATGTACAGACGGTATAAACAATACCAGGCAATATGGTGATGAAGTGAAGTGGTTTTGTAGGGAGCAGGTGATGAGAGACAGGTGTAGTGTGTTCTAGGCTAACTAGTATACAGGGGACAGGGACCTCTGGTGACACTGAGCAGGACTGCTTACACCTGATGACTGAGATCAATTTTTTGTACCATTATAAACATTTACACATAAACAAGTGTGGGTTAATGGGTGGTTTTGGATAGTAAATAAAATGATTATATTTGCTTTGTAGAAACCTGAAATGAACAACCAAACCAATCTGAACCACTTTGTTTCCATCATAACAACTTAACTCTGCAGTAAATTTGCCTAATCCCCTTTAAATTTTTAGGCTTCTTTAGGTGTTTAAACGTGCAGTGTGTAAGATTTAGGTGAATCTATGTTGTGTGTTTTAAGTTTCTGATCCTTAGAGCTACAAAGCTATTTAAAATTTCAAACCTGAACCAATGGTGGAAAAACACTGTAGGTGGTAATACACAATCTCACCACTAGAGTTCACAAACTGCTCCTATAACCGGTTCTTCACCTCTTTTCCTAATGGGTTACTTAGAGCAGCAAACGTGGTTCATCTCTGGCACTGCTCAAACAACCGTGTGTGTTACCTTTGCCATGTTTTTGTCGTTCTTTGACACGAAAGCAAACTGCATCATTCCATATGAATCATCACGAAATGTACGTGACGTATATGTTGCTAGACTTAGCAAAGGCTGAAATGCATGTGATTATCTCCACATCAACACTGGATATGCCTGAAAGAGGCGGCTCGGTGACAGAGCGCGGTGGAAACGGCTATTTTCAGGCACATTATTCCTCTTTCGCAAATGGCAGAGCAGAAATGAGTGGGAGGATTAGAGACAGGCTGTAATATGAAGAGTTTAACAGGGTGACGATGACAATAGTTTAATTTCTAGCCCAGCACCAGCGCTCGCTTCCAAGGGGAAATTAGACGCCTCTTTATTCCGCTCAGAAGTTCAGACGGCCTTTTGTTTTCCTCAGATTTCCTCAAACTGTCAAATTTGTGTGTCAGCTCCGACATTCTGGGATTTTTGGATGTGTTTGGAATGTTTCAGGCGGGTTTGGTGAAAATATCAGCGCTGTGCAGAAGAAGGACAAAACCTGACGTCAAATGTGTGATGAGGGTCACGCTGAGGGTTTGCCCACGTGATCTATCAAACAGCTTCAGCTAATTCCTAGTTTCTCCCTAGGAGCAAATGAAGGGAACACATCACCGCCCCCCACCCCCACATTCTTAAACACTTTTAAAGAATAGAGGACTTCAAGGTCCTGGTACTGCTCTCAGTGTCTAAATGGTATAGGACCAGCATATCTATGTGATCTAGTACAGCGATATGAGCCGAGCAGAACTCTTAGATTGTTAGAAAGTGGTCAGTTAGTCCCTCCTAAGGTAAAGACTAAGCATGGGGAGGCAGTGTTTAGCTACTACGCTGCTGTTAAATGGAATCAGTTGAGTGAGAGAGTTAGAAGAGCCCCAACACTGGACACCTTTAAATCCAGACTGAAGCCATTCCTGTCTGAGCAGCTCAGTGTAAGGATTCAGACTCGAGAAGTGATATGCGATCCATTTGCAAGGTTTATTTACTCAGAGCAGTCAATGATAAACAACATAGTCCAGAGCACGCTCACCGAGGGTGTTTCCAGTGCTAATGCTAACTAAAAACAGTCATTAGTGGACCGGCCGGAGCCGTGGAACGAACTTGCGATGGGGAAGGAGTCCGGGAGTCCATTGGTTCACCAACCTCGCTTCACGGGGACACCTATGGGAAGCCTCAACCGGATGGAGGTGAGTGCCGGGCAGGTCAGAGGAACTGTAGATCCTCTTGGGCTCCAGGGAGTGTGACGGGACCCTGCTGTAGAGCAGCCAAGTCTGGTTGGACCTGTGGAGAGACACTTTAAACAATGGCCCAGAGACCACGGACAGGCAAGTGCTAAACCACACAGTGTCTCGGTTGAGAAACAATTCCACGCACTGGGTTGAGCGCGTGGCTAGGCTATATAGGAAGTGCTAACGAGCCGCTGCTGCTAGCACTGATGGGTGACAGGTGTGTGTGTGTCTGGAACTACCAAAAATTTTGATGACAACGGCCTCTCGATTGGCTGAGTCGGTGGACTTACAATCAGTTTAAAGCTCTGTTACTTCTGCAACTTTTTTCTTGTTTTTTAAATCTTTTAAACTAATTTATTTCAATGCCTTTTATTATTTATTATATATTATTTATTTCTTTTATTTTATTTATGTAACTTGAGTTGCCACTGTGTATGAAAGGTGCTATACAAATAAACTTGCCTTGCCTTGCCTTGGGCTCTCTGGACATTTAGCAGTGTTGTTCTGTGGATGAGTTCATTTAAAAAGAAAATGGAGATCAGGATGTGACTGATAATCCCCGAGCTAGTGCTCCATCAAACTCAGCAGCAATTAAAATAAATGCAATTTGGAATTGCTGGGATCTGAGGATAATTAGACTGATGGAAGGTGAAAATTTTATGAAAATAAGTCTGGGAAAGTGATAAAGGCACTTTGCTCAATCTGCTGACACCACTACAATAAGACTCATCATTTTGTTTTATTGCATGCTTTTATTAGAACCTGTCGTGTTTAATTGTCTTTTCCTTCTCTTGTTTTTAGAAAAATTAGTATTCGGCAGAGGTGGACGTATAAAATGTGAAAAATTTACACGCAACTCTCTCTCTCCTCCTCTTTGTGTGTCTAATGATAATGTAATAGGCCACATTACGGAAGCTGAAGGCATCGATGAATTTCCTCCGTCTAAAAGCCTCGCTCTATTACTAACTGTGTGTGGTTTAGCGTTATCTGTGACTTGGTTTGGGCTCAGAAGAAGCAAAAATGATTAAGAATCTTTCAGCGTCTCATTTGCTCTATTCACTGGGCCTGTGTCGCTCCCGCGCCGGCTAAATGAAGTTAAGGCAGACCTCATATAGCAGCCTGTCAATTACAATTAAAGCAGTGGGTTAAGCAGCTACCTCACATTCTCCTGCTGCAGCCCGAGCACAGACAGCACGCAGGCACACACAGAGCAGAGCAGGCTGATTAACAGGCACCTGGACTTCCCAGCCTGTGGAGGAGAGAGGGAGGAAGAGAAAGAAAGAGAAAGGGGAGAGGAATGAGAGAGTGAGGGAGAGATAGAGGGAGAAGGAGGGAAAGAGTGGGGAGAAAGAGATAGGGAGAGGGTGAGAGAGAGAGAGAAGGAGGGAGAGAAAGAGAGAGAAAGGGGAGAGAGACGGGGAGAGTGGGGGAAAAAGGGGGAAAGAGTGAGGAGAAAGAGAGGGAGAAAGAGAGAGAGAAGGAGGGAGAGAAAGGGAGGGAGAGAGAGTGGGAGAGAGAGAGAGAGAGAAAGGAGATACTGATCGAAAGAAAGAGAGAGGGGGAACAGAGAGAGAGACCGGGGGAGAACGAGGGGAGAGAGAGAAGGGCAAAGGGAGGGAGAGCGATGGAGAGAGAGAGGGAGAAAGAGAGGTAGAAAGAGAGAGAAAGGAGATACTGAGAGAGAGAGAGGGGGGAAACAGAGAGAAGGACAGAGGGAGGGAGAGAGAGGGGAGAGAGAGAGAAGGAGGGAGAGAGGGGAAGAGTGGGAGCGAGGGAGAGAGAGAGAGAGAGGGAGGGAAAGAGAGGGAAAAAGGGGGAAAGAGTGGGGAGAAAGAGAGAGGGAGAGAGTGGGAGAGAGGGAGAGAGAGACGAAGGGAGAGAGAGGGAGAAAGGGGGAAAGAGTGGGGAGAAAGAGAGAGAAAGGAGATACTGCGAGAGAGAGAAAGAGAGAGAGGGGGGAAACAGAGAGAGAGGCAGAGAGTGAACGTGGGGGAGAGGGAGAGACTGAGACGAGGGAGAGAAAGAAAGGAGATACTGAAAGAGAGAGAGAGAGGGAAAAACAGAAAGAGGAGTGAAGAAAGGGGGGAGAGAAAGAGTACAAGAAACAGAGACTGCAGGAGAGGCATATAGAGACTGTGAGAAAGAGAGAGTGAGAGTGCAAGAAAGTGAGACTGCAAGAGAGAGAGTAAGAAAGAGGATGCACAAGAGATAAAACTGCATGAGAGATAAACAAAGAGAGAGAGAGCAAGAGAGATTGCAACAGAGATGAAGAGAGCAAGAAAAAAGAGAAAGTGAGAGACAGCAAGTAAGAGATTCTGCAAGAAAGAGAGAAAACAAGAAAGAATAAGATGGACTGTGTGTGTCTGAGAGTGAGAGACAGTGTGTGTGTGTGTGTGAGAGAGAGAGCGAGAGAGATAGCGAGAGACTGTGTGAGAGAGAATGACTGAAGATGTACACATGGAAGAGAGAGAGAGAGAGAGAGAGAGAGAGAGAATGAAAGAATGAAAATCTTCTCAGCTGTGAAACAATAATCATTATAACTAAAACATGTACTGTATGTAAACTGACTGTTTTAATATGTCTAGTTAATAATCAGTGTTATCATGTGGGTTACACTCTGGCAGCTCATAATTTTAAATTTAATAGAATTAAAATTTTAAAGGGGCAACATGAAAGATGACACAGTCTGATGAATTTATACTCAATACATCATCAGAGGAAGCACATTCCCTCCTCCTCGCTCTTCACTCCTTACCCGTCTAGAAGAAACTCTGTGATTTCAGCATCTATCTATCTGTCCGTATGTGATTCAGCTGGAGACAGAACCTTAAAAACAAGAAAACACTGTCAGCAGCGCTACTTCTTCATCCTCTCATGATGAGTTATCTCATCCTGTCAATCATACAGACCTGTCGATTATTCAGAGACAGGGTTTCCTGACCCGTCAATCATTCAGAGCCAGTATTTTCAGACCTGTCAGTCATTGAGGGACGGTGTTTTCGGACCTGTCAATCATTAAGAGACCGTGTTTCTGGATCTGTCTATCATTCTGAGACTGTGTTTCCAGATCTCTCAGTCATTCAGAGACAGTGTTTCTGGACCTGACAGTCATGCAGAGACAGTGTTTCCGAACCTGTCAGTCATTCAGAGACGGTTTCTGGACCTGTCAATCATTCAGAGACAGTGTTTCCAGACCTGTCAGTCATTCAGAGACTGTGTTTCCAGAATTGTCAGTCATTCAGAGACAGTGTTTGCAGACCTGTCAGTCATTCAGAGACAGTGTTTCTAGACCTGTCAGTCATTCAGAGACTGTGTTTCCAGAATTGTCAGTCATTCAGAGACAGTGTTTGCAGACCTGTCAGTCAGGTCTGGACCTGTCTGTCCCTTAGAGACAGTCAATTTCCCTCAGAGACCTGTCAATCATCTAGAGACAATCAGTCTTCTGGGCAGCACTGAAAAACACATTACACAACTGAGCTATTGACTGTTGAGTCGGCAGCTGAAATAAAAGTGCAAATATACAAGATGTGATTGTGGAGCACGGAGGCATGAGATTTATTGTAATTCTAAGAACATTAGTTTGAAAATATTGAAAATATTAAAAATATGAAGTTTTTGATGTATGTTGGTCAGAATGTTCATTTTTTTCTTGATTGTCGAGTTTTGGGAGAACAAACATCACAATCTGAATGTACTGCTCACTTGACTGTGCATTACAGTGTTGAGGTTATATATGCATCATTACACAAACAGACACAGCAAAAAAAAGGCCCGTCAGACCACAAAACCAGACACTGTTCTCTTCTAAAGCAGACATGTAGAGCAGATAATGGTTGGTGTGTGTAACCGGACAGACGCGTGCAGATATTTAAGATAGATTTATTCAACTTAGGTGTTCACCAAGTTAAAAACAACAACATAGACAGACGTATAAACGTATAAGGGCTTAGACAAGTTCAAGACAAGACAAGTTCAAACAGGCAAGGGTCAAAACCCAGTGACGGACAAGATTACCAAAATCAGAAAGGACTAGGCAGAACAGGTAAACGATAAGGCAGGTGAACAGGTACGTTACCGGGCGGACACAGCAAACAGTATCAGATGGGCAAGGCAAAAGGCGGATCCGAAACAGGAGAAAAGGGTCATACAGAAAAATAACAATGCTCGGTAATGATCAGGAAACTGGCTCAATACTTTGCAACGTGCAAGTCCAAACAAAGAGCTTATATAATCTGTGATAATCAGAACTCAGGTGAGCCTGATCTACGGCGGTCAGCTGACCGAGAGTCTGGAGTCATGTGACCCGCTGATGTCTGCTGGGAGCTGGAGTCGATAGAGACTCTGAGGCAGCAGTGTTGTAAATCTTTTATAAAACAGAATATATATATATATATATGATTTAAAATCATTAATCTGCATATTAAAGACAAAACTGCCCACAATTCAGGGGCTCGAGACCCCAAAACAGTTCTACACTAAACTGGCCTGAGCCTTGAATCTGTACAGGCCCCGCCTAGACCTCTGCTGATGAATACATACATAGATCTAATGCTGGCCTTATACCAAGCGAATTTACCGTCACCTCAATTGTTTAGTGTAAGGTGGTCAAGAAACAGGTAGATGTGTCCCACCCAGAAATGAAACCACAGAAAAAGTGGAAACTGTTTAAACACACTCCATTTCAAAAGCACGTTTTGGCAGCGTTCACAATTCAAGCGCTGTGTTTGTTGTTAGCAACTGGCTCTGGTTGTTAGGTGGTCCTTCACGTTGTTAAGGCTGGTGTTGAGATGCTTGTTCAAAAATATCCTGCAGTCAGCAGCTTCACTGACCCGAGCTCTCGCCTCGCTGGAGCGCCGGTAGCTCGGGCCAGTTTAAGCACGAGCTCAGTGATGAGAGTAATGAAAAGCTAAATTTACTGCAATAAAAACTGCTTTAGTGTAATGTGTTGTCATGGTAACAGACTTGGAGGGTTTGGGTTAGCGTTTATAGTAACTTTAGTCAGAAATCACTCTGAAACGTAAAGTTACATTACTGTCTGGCCACGTCCCAAACTGCAGACTGCTACTACACTAAATACGTAATATAATAAAATATAATAAATAAAATAAATAAATTAATAAATAAATAAAAGGACATCATTGTTAGAAGTGCTGTCAGTAGTGCAGTATGTAATGTTCCAGAGGGTGCTGTTTGGGACACAGCCTTACTGTCTAACATTAATGTTAGTCTAGTCTAGTCAGTTATATGTGTATATAATCCAGACACTGCGTGTATAATTTAGAGTTTTTTTTAATAACAGTACTATGTAATGTGGAGTATCTTGTTTAGTTTGTAAAATGATCTTTAATTGGATTTATCTAATAATAAACAGAAGTCCAAATAATGTTGCATTTTATTTATTTATTTGTAATTTACTGTAATTCCACAAATGTTGTTCTACGTCACTAAACATACAGTGATTTACTACCTTACCTACAGTGGAATTGTCAAAAGTGTAACATATTTTAGCTGTGTTTGTGTAGCTGTTAGGAATCAGCTTATAGGTAATATTTAGGGGATAGGGTGGGCTTTGATTCATATTAGTAAATGTTTCCCCCCCCAATGTCCAACCTGCTCCTACGCCCTTGAATATTATTGTAAGTCTTGAGTCTTTGGCTTACGCAAATAGTGACAAGAACATTGTCGACCACCAATAGGAGAACTCTGTTCACCACCAAACAGGAAGCCGCAAGGCAAGTCCAACGGGGGTTCGTAAACTGCGGTTCTCCTGGACTGTACAAAAGGAGGGGAAACTGCTGGAGCTGTGGAGTGAGCTGTGGAGTGAGCTGTGGAGTGAGCAAGCCTACCAGCGAACTGTAACTGAATATTGCTTCAATTATATACATGGGAGATAGTCTCAAAAGGAACCTAGTTCAGTATTTTAAACAGTGACTCTGAAAGACCCCCAGTCTTTTCAAAATCATAGCCCATGACTAGTCTGTGACTAAAAGTCTGTGACTAGTCTTTAGATGTGAGAGGGCGTCAGACTTTAGTCTATTAAATGTCTTTTAAAGGTCTTCTAGTGTATGATCAGCATTAGATGCCCATCTTTCCAATTCAAAGGGCAATTCCACCAACATTTAAAAAAGTGTTCAAGCCAACAATGTCAGAAGTGCTGAATGTCGATACCGAATGTAAATGCAAATCATTATGTATGTAACGAATTGCATAACAGTGTAATTATATTTAAATACTACTCCGTAATGACACTTCAGAGGGTTGAAGTATGTGAGCGTGAAATGTGCACCTTTAGCTGAAGGCTACTTCTGTTCAGTGTAGGGTAAATTATATTCATGGCTTTTACACTTGCTGTAGTGGAGGCTCCAGTCAAACCACAGTGGAATAAATATTCTGCTTAATTAGCTTTTACATCCAGAGTGCAGGGTACTGCCTGGCATGTGCTGTGTGTTGGCTCGCTCCTTTCACTGACACAGAGGTAGACAATTACTTCCAGAGGCTGCAAGTAGATTGTGGAACAGGGAAACAACATACCAAACATATGTTGATTCATTCATGTTTCCAAGCGTGTTGTGTTGTTTTCCTCACGCAGAGCAGCAGATGGTGAAGCGGCTGGTGAGAACGCAAATAAGCATCTGTTTGTTTCCTCGCAGATTCAGACAAGAATTGCTGCGTATGAGCTCAAAGTGGCAGACCCACACCAGTGCTCTTAAACAAGATCACCCAACTGAGTTTAAAATCCTAATACAAGTACAGTGTTTCTGTTAAAGAGGCCAGTTAGAGAAAGTACAAGGTAGGTGTTTCTAATAAAGTGTCTAGTGAGTGGAAGTACAAGGTAGGTGTTTCTAATAAAGTGGCCAGCGAGTGGAAGTGCAAAATAGGTGTTTTTAATAAAGTGGCCTGTAAAGTGGCCAGTGAGTGGAGGAACAAGGTAGGTGTTTCTCATAAAGTGGCCAGTGAGTGGAAGTACACGGTAGGTGTTTCTAATAAAGTGGCCAATGAGTGAAAGTGCAAAGTAAGTGTTTCTAATAAAGTGTCCAGTGAGCGAAAGTACAAGGTGGGTGTTTCTAATAAAGTGGCCAGTGAGTGAAAGTACAAGATGGGTGTTTCTAATAAAGTGGCCAATGAGTGAAAGTGCAAAGTAAGTGTTTCTAATAAAGTGTCTAGTGAGCGAAAGTACAAGGTGGGTGTTTCTAATAAAGTGGCCAGTGAGTGGAAGTACATGATGGGTGTTTCTAATAAAGTGGCCAATGAGTGAAAGTGCAAAGTAGGTGTTTCTAATAAAGTGGCCAGTGAGTGGAAGTGCAATGTAGGTGTTTCTAATAAAGTGGCCAGTGAGTAAAAGTGCAAAGTAAGTGTTTATAATAAAGTGGCCAGTTAGAGAAAGTACAAGGTAGGTGTTTCTAATAAAGTGACCAGTAAGTGGAAGTACAGTAGGTGTTTCTAATAAAGTGACCAACAAGTGGAAGTACACGGTAGGTGTTTCTAATAAAGTGGCCAGTGAGTGGAAGTACACGGTAGGTGTTTCTAATAAAGTGGCCAATGAGTGGAAGTGCAAAGTAAGTGTTTCTAATAAAGTGGCCAGTGAGTGGGAAGTACAAGGTAGGTGTTTCTAATAAAGTGGCCAGTGAGTGGAAGTACAAGATAGGTGTTTCTAATAAAGTGTCCAGTAAGTGGAAGCAAATCTGTGACCCCTGATGGAATTTGATGACGGCAAACTCATTTAAATCTGCAGGTCTGAGAAGTTACGGGCTGGTCATCACGTTAGCCAGTGAAATATCAGCATGTGGAATTGGAGCCTTCTGTGAGCTAGTGTGCTTTTTTATCTGCGTATAAAAGACGCTCAGTGTTTCTTTCTTCTCGAATGCACTGTGACTTCCACTATGAATGAACGCACAAGCTCATTTAGAGAGCAGTTTGGATCAGTTGCTACTAATTATTGTTTTGTTTAATCAGAGTAACAATAAAACACAACTCCAGGGCATCCTGGACCAATTAAAAAAAAGAACAGATTAAACGAGAGGGATGGTTTTAGGGTCGGCCCTAAAGTAGAGGTTTCTAATAAAGTGGACAGTGTGCATGGGCTATGTTCTCACATTAAATTAAGTGCTGGCATATAGTGAGGTCCAAACATCTGACCTTCCACTAAAGCTTAGGAGGATATGATCTGTTCATTAGAGAAGATCACAGATCACAGTTTGGGGTAGCGTAAGAGAAGGACTTATCGGGTACTAAGAAATTCAGAAGACTCTACTTTTCATTGAAGTTCTTATGCTGATAATGGAATTTCTAAGTAAGATCATTCTGTTTCTTTTTTAGAAATGACTAATGGTCTTAATTCCACTGTATCTTGTTCCAAAGTAGGGGTGGACAATGTGATGATATTAGATCATTATAATGATAAATGTTATTTATTATCAAGATGTGTATTCTGACTAACCCTGAGAACCCAGAGTCTGCAGGATGTTTGCATGGCTATTTTCTCGGCTTCATACACAACAGGAGCGGTTTTACTTACATGCACTCACAAACGAACGCACCATCATGAGTGTTTACAGGGCTGCAGACTGACCTCTGGCCTACTCTTTCTCTCTGCTGCAGCGCTGCTTCTGTGCGACAGATTAGTTCAACTAAAAACAAATAACACTCAGCTTTTCATTTCAGCTTCAATCCATTTTAAGCATTTTAAAAAGCTGAGTGTGGGTAATAGCACCATTTCAAAAGTACTCGTCTTGGCTCAGAGGAACACATTCTGAGGCCTGCATAGCTGGCGATCAGAGTTTTAGTGCTTAGTGTGTAGCCAAGAGGAGAAGAAATCAATAAAATGATGGTGCTATTCATATGGTTTTTTCATCACATCTCCTTCTTTGCCAGAACATTGGCGGCACAGAAGCTAGATCTAGTCCTTAAGGTACAAAAGCTCGAGTGGCATATCAAAGAATTCTGAGACAGACAGCAGCAAAGAAAAACAATCCCGGCTGAGTACAGTGGAAGAAGCAGCGCGGTGAGGACGGAGAAAGAAGACGACAGAGCAGGCGGCGTGCGGCTCAGTGGACAGCAGCTGTTGAGGACCTGCCAGCACAGCAGCATTACAGCGTGGACCAGGACCCTTCCACCAACACTTTGAGCAAGTGCCGACGCCATGGATGCACAAGGTCTGAAGTCGGGCCTCCAACGCATGACAATGTTGGCCAGCAGAGGAAGCAGACAGTGGCTGAGGGATCACTGCTGTTGCCCCCAGTAATGGAAGAAGTGATGAAAAGGAGATCCACTGCAAATAGGGAGGAGGGCCTAGTGCAAATTACACTCCATTATCAGTACTTTCTACTCCTTACATTTACACTCCATTATCAGTACTTTCTACTCCTTACATTTACACTCCATTATCAGTACTTTCTACTCCTTACATTTACACTCCATTATCTGTACTTTCTACTCCTTAAATTTACACTTCATTATCAGTACTTTATACTCCTTACATTTACACTCCATTATCAGTACTTTCTACTCCTTACATTTACTCTCCATTATCTGTACTTTCTACTCCTTACATTTACTCTCCATTATCAGTACTTTATACTCCTTACATTTACTCTCCATTATCAGTACTTTCTACTCCTTACATTTACACTCCATTATCTGTACTTTCTACTCCTTACATTTACACTCCATTATCAGTACTTTCTACTCTTTACATTTACACTCCATTATCTGTACTTTCTACTCCTTAAATTTACACTCCATTATCAGTACTTTCTACTCCTTACATTTACACTCCATTAGCTGTACTTTCTACTCCTTACATTTACACTCCATTATCTGTGCTTTCTACTCCTTACATTTACACTCCATTATCAGTACTTTCTACTCCTTACATTTACACTCCATTAGCTGTACTTTCTACTCCTTACATTTACACTCCATTATCTGTGCTTTCTACTCCTTACATTTACACTCCATTATCAGCACTTTCTAATTCTTACATTTACACTCCATTATCTGTACTTCCTACTCCTTACATTTACATTCCATTACCTGTGCTTTCTACTCCTTACATTTAGAATCTGTTATCAGTACTTTCTACTCATTATATTTACACTACATTATCAGTACTTTCTACTCCTTACATTTACACTCCATTATCAGTACTTTCTACTCCTTACATTTACACTCCATTATAAGTACTTCCTACTCCTTACATTTACACTCCATTATCAGTACTTTCTACTCCTTACATTTACACTCCATTATCTGTACTTTCTACTCCTTACATTTACACTCCTTTATCAGTACTTTCTACTCCTTACATTTACACTCCATTATCAGTACTTTATACTCCTTACATTTACACTCCATTATCTGTACTTTCTACTCCTTACATTTACACTCCATTATAAGTACTTCCTACTCCTTACATTTACACTCCATTATCAGTACTTTCTACTCCTTACATTTACACTCCATTATCAGTACTTTCTACTCCTTACATTTACACTCCATTATCTGTACTTTCTACTCCTTACATTTACACTCCATTATAAGTACTTCCTACTCCTTACATTTACACTCCATTATCAGTACTTTCTACTCCTTACATTTACACTCCATTATCAGTACTTTCTACTCCTTACATTTACACTCCATTATCAGTACTTTCTACTCCTTACATTTTAAACTAGCCTCGTTACTCCTATTTCATATCAGCTTGTTTTCATTCATGTACATTTACATTCCAGTAAAGATTATTGATAACATGTCTTTGAAGACTTTTTGCTCCATTACAATACTATTAGAC
Organism: Megaleporinus macrocephalus; assembly: GCA_021613375.1. Classification (NCBI taxonomy): domain Eukaryota; kingdom Metazoa; phylum Chordata; class Actinopteri; order Characiformes; family Anostomidae; genus Megaleporinus; species Megaleporinus macrocephalus. The sequence goes on along the minus strand of CM038707.1, from coordinate 41,918,626 downwards.
AACTAGTCATCATATCTTCTGCTCCATGAAACACATGTTAACGCTCAGTAGTACACGGATATGCTTCTTTAATATATTTACATTGTACTAAACTACATTCATTTTCAATGGGCGTATATGCGGCTGAAACAGGAAGCCTAGCGCATCCCAAATTTATCAACATTAACATTTTAACATAACATTATAATCATTATGGCTTTTAGAAGAATGTTTTAGGGGAGGTGGGCTAGTGCACTATAGACCCTTGTGGTGCGGCATAAGCTTTTGTCCTTAATGGCTTTTCCAGCCCTACATTACTTTTACTTATATACCTTAAGTAGTTTTGAAAGCAGTACTTTTACACTTTCACTGGAGTCAAAAGCTTGAGTTGAACTTCTACAGAAGTATTTTTAAACCCTAGTATCACGACATAACAGAGAAAAGGGCTGGATTTCCAACAAGGCAACTCAGGCAGCTGAGGAAAGTGGTTTCTTCCTCTTGTGTTTACATTGACCTTCATGGTTTCTGTGCATCAAAAGCTGTGACAAACTAAAGGAAAGGCAAAAATTAAAAAGCATGACCCCTTTTAAATTTTCTGATACTTTGTACTACTTGGTATTGGAGAATCTCCATCCACTGTGTGTAAGAGTTAACGTAACTGACCTGCGCAGACATCCAGAATTCACATGCTACTCTACCCATACGATCAGCGCAGGCTGAGAAGTTTCAGTCCGAATGAAAAGCTGTAGAAGCTCCATAATGACCGTCCAATAATGGCGAGGAAACAGCAGTGCACCACTTTAAGTTAAGGTTGTTAAGTGCTGTTCCCTGTGGCGCACCTGTGGATGTAGCCCCCGCTGTCAGTATGCAGCATAGTCGTTACCTGACCATTCCAGCTCCAAAAAAGAAAACCTCCTGCAGCTGCTTATACTGAAAAAGGGGTTGAAAGGCCCACAATGCACGCTGAGTTCAATTCAGGTGTCTCCTCTGAATATAAACAAGTGTCTAGACACACTTGAACAGCCGCACACCTCCCCCGTCAAAGCCTACACCTTCGCTTTCGCTTGGTCTCATGAAGCTATCTCGCCCAGCGAGGCCCTGCACTGTTTCCCCTTAATGAAGATGGCCTCTTCATCACCATGTGTGATTGCTCTATGGTGCATTCTGCCTGATTGGTAATGGAATTGATTGTGACAGCATTTTGACTCGCCGGATAATTACGGCGCCTGGCACTCCACGCACGCAGTCATCTCTCGAGCTCCGGTCCCTTCACGCCGGCCCGGCCGCCTCCAGCCTGGCACGCCACGCTGCCCCGAACGAGCTTAAGGCAGCGTCAGCGTCCCCCAGACACAGCTCCAGGGGCCGTGTAATTGATTGGCCACGGCTTTATCAAACATTAATAATTCCAGTGATTCATTCTATTAGCGCCGCAGATGCTAGCCATAATAGCAGCAGACGTTTCCGCAGCCAGGCAGGAGACCGAAACCCAGCGGGCCTTTACTCAGGAGAGCGCTGCTGTAGACGTGTGATCATGAAAGCGATGGAGAATTTATGCCTGGATGTTCTCTTCTGAAACACTAGACGTTGATAACGCTAAACACAGCTGTAAAGTCTAAAACGCTCCACCTTTCTGGTGAACAGTTAGAGGTAGTAGTAGAGGTCTGTATACAACTGATATTTCTAATGTCGGCCAGCCAATAATCAGCACGTCCAAATATTTCTAACCTGCAATCTACCGCACATGCTGTGCTTCGTTCCTAATGAATGAATCTGAGCAGACTCACCACTACAGGCATATACATGCAGTTTATTGTCACTGTCCAAAGAAAAACATGTACTGTATCTTCAGTCTTGTCTATTTTTATTTTCCTACATCATATGAACAAGACAGCTGCTGTTTACACTCAGTGAAAATTTCATGATGAATGGACCAATAGAAATGCCAAATTATAACCAAATAATTCTGGTTCCATTCACTTCCATTAAAGGAAAAAAAGTTTTTGGTGTCTGCTTTAAAGTTGCCATGTTGTAGATATTTGTTTTTCCTTGGACGGTGACAATATGAGACCTCTATTATATCTTTTCACAGAGAATACAGCATTTATTTGTAGCACAAATAATGCAAATCATGTGCTGTTCAAGCAATTAGCTGCTATTTAGAATGAGTTTATTATTTTTATCATTTTTCATTATTTAGCTGTATTTTGCCTGTTAATTATTGTATGATTAGTAATTTTTAAAAAATATGTCACTTCCACTTCCGCAAACACTGGATTGGTTAACCGTCTGCTCCTGTGTGTAACGATTCAGACTCAACGTTATGATCCATATGCAAGGCTTTATTAACTTAACAGGGATATGAAATGTGAAACAAGGCACAGAGCTAGGCCAACAGGCGAGGAATCCCAGGAGACCAGGTGAGATGGAGTCAGAAGCGCCTGGGGAAGCGGCCACTGGAGCAGGTGGTTAAGGTGGTAGCTGCTGATGGTAGCCTTAGTGCCCCGGTGACTCCAGGTGTTGATCTCCCATCTGACCAGTGGAAGGTGGAGAGGTCCCTCAAGCGCTGGGGAGAAAACCAGGAACTAGGTCCTGTCTGGATAGTTCAGACAAAAGGGGCGTTATTCCTTCTGGAATAAGGGGCGTTATTCCTTGTCATTGCGGAGCTTGCCAGAAGAGTATTCCTGTGCTGGTTTTCATCACTCTCTCCGTTCCCGGAGGGAGCATAAGAACACAGTTTATATATTCGCTAAGTTCAAAGTCAACTGAGGGCCAACAGGTGCCGGGGGAAAGCTCGCTTCAGGGTACGAGCACAAATACAATGTCCGATGGAGACCCGTGAGGGATAGACGCCAGGGGTAAGCTCAGACGACAGGAGGTGAGTGTTTAGGCAGATCGGCGAGTCCAGTGGCCTCAAGGGCTCCAGGGAGGACGGCAGGTCCCCGCAGTGGAGAAATAGCATTACTGGACCAAATGGGAAGTGGGCTAGCCAGCTGATTGATGTGTGTGAGCGCGTGCATGAGGGTGCGTGTGTGAGTGTGTCCAGAGCTACCTAGTATTCTGGAGACAGAGACTTCTGCAGGTGCTGGGAGGAAGTACACTGAGCATGATGCTGAAATTTAGTCCAAAGTATTAAGGTGTGACCTAGCAGTTGATATAGCAGTTGTATAGCTGCTGTGTTGTTGTTGCGCAGTTGCTATATTAACCCAGTTGGTTGCTAGTGTGTTTGCGTGTGGTGTCTTTGATGTTCTGTATAATTGCTTTGTTTTTGTTGTTGAACAGTTGCTATAGTATCTCAGGTGGTTGCTAGTGTGACATCTTTGATAATCTGTACAGTCACTGGGTTGTTGTTGTTGCTATAATAACCCACATGGTTGCTAGGGTGTTCTTGTGTGGTCTCTTTGATTTTTTTGAATAATTGCTTTGTTGTTGTAGCTCCTTTACTCTTGATGTTAAAACATTGCCATGAAGGTTTGATTGCATTCAGCCACAACACCAGTTCAGTCCTGGATCACTCCAAATCATCATAAAGGTATTAAATGGATTTCTATCCCCCACAGTTGCACTCTTCCACACCCCAGTGCTGGGGTGTAGCCAACACTTATCACTGGTCATGGTGACCTTAGGCTTATATGCTGCTGCTCAAGAGCATCACTTCTGCTGGTCAGTGCTTTTCTATGGAGATGATGTAACTTATGTATATGTATATTTTGTATATATATGATATATATGTATACGAATATGTAATTGTTTTAGCATTGAGTGTGTATTAAATAGAACTGGTGTCCACAGACTTTTCCACAGCTTCACAGAAACTCTGTAGTTACAGTTAAGGTCTTTCTGAACTTTGGAAACTAACAACAGCTTGTGCTGCTGATAGTCCTCAAAACAAAAGGCAGAAAAAAGAGGGAACGCCAGCTGCAGCGTGAGCTGTTTGTACCTCTGTCAGTCTCTGATCGCAAGAGGAGGGCCTGTGTGAGCTCAAAGGCCCTGTCCTCTTCCACCATGTCTGCTGTGTCATTAAAGCCTTCCTCTGTGCAGAGGGGGAGCGAGCCAGTCCCGTGACATATATGGCTTATTTTTCCACAGAATCTCTCTGCGTGGAGTCTTTGCCTTGAACAAAACTTCAAGATGGCCCAAAACTTTGTGACTGACATGCAGCGATCTGCTCTCTGCCATCTGTGATCTGATTTTTCTAATTTATCTATGTACTTGTATCTACTTTTTATTTATCTACTTTAATTTATCTACCTCTACCTACATTTAGATACTTTTATCAATGTTTATTTATCTATTTTTATCTTTTTTATCTATCTTTACTTTTGTCTATCTACTTTTCTCTGGAATGTGTATTTAACGAAATTTATCTGCTTTTAACTTTGTGCCAACTTTGGTTCACTGTTATCTATTTACATTTTTCTATTTTATCTATCTACATGTATCTGCTTCTTTTCTAAAACTGAGGTAAGAGTTACACTAATATAAACTTGGTGGTATTTATTGGCCTGTGGATCTGTGGCTAGACTGGTCAGCACTGGTTGACAACAAAGGAATTCCCAGTGGTTGTATGATGTATTTGTGTAGTATATGCTGGATATTGTAGCGAGAGTTTCATGAATAAAAACATGAAAAATAAATAGCCAAACCAGTCAATCATCTCAAACTCCTGACTGTATTTTCAGGTAAATTTCCAACAAGCAAGAAAACACAACATACACAGATCAGCCATGACATTAAAACCACCTCCTCGTATCTACACACACTGTCCATTTCATCAGCTCCACTGACCATATAGTAGCTACACCTACAGACTGTAGTTCATTTCATTCGCTATATACTTTGCTAATCATCGGGATCCCCTAAGGAGCTCCACAGAGCAGGTGTTGTGATGATACAATTAGTAAGCACAGTAATGCTGCTGGAGTTTTTAAACACTGTGTCCACTCACTGTCCACTCTATTACAAACTCCTACTGTGCTGGTTCACCATGTAGGTGTAAAGTCAGAGACCGTAGCTCATCTCCTGCTGCACAGTTTGTGTTGGTCAATGCCTAGTCTTTTAACAAATGGTCACAGGACGCTGCTCACAGGACACTGTTGGCTGGATGTTGCTGGTTGGTGGACTGTTCTCAGTCCAGCAGTGACACTGAGGTGTTTAAACACTCCAGCTGCAGCACTGCTGTGTCTGATCCACTCACATCAGCACAACACACACTAACACCACTGCCATATCAGTGGAGTGCAATGGAGAGCTGAGAATGGCCCACCATCCTGTTAGTAGCAGCTCTGTGGTGGACCGGTGGGTGTCCTGATGGGATAAACAATGTATGCAATGCAGAATCAGATGAAATACAGTCTGTAAATGTTGAACTACAGAGTGCTCCCATATGGTACATGGAGCTGATGAAAAGGACAATGTGTGTAGTTATAGGTGGTTTTAATGTTATGACTGATTGGTGTACTTATTGATTGTTGTAATGTTGATTATCTCCATTGTTAAACATATTCAATCATATTTATTTTAGTGTATTTTGCTCACTTTGCGTAGAATTTCTCCATAGCAGTGCCGCCATAACCTGAAACCTAAGCCTCCAAGTCAACCGAGCGCTGTCCAATGTACTGAAAGAGGCGACCAATATATTGTATATGGTGCTGTAAGTTAGCTATATGATCTTTAAGTACTGCCTTGTCTCCGGATTCTATTAGATGACTAACACCACCGTCTAAACATTTCCCGACTCTATCTTCTCTCTCTGGACGAGATCTCCCCATCACTCTCCATTGCGCTGTGAGACAAGCTTCATTGCTGTCATGATATACATCTCTCACGGGAGATCCATCATCAGCCAAGAAGGTGATGGAGATTGCACCTTGAATTAACTTCATCAGTCTTGTGACAGGAGCTTGATTTCTAAAGCTATTTCAGACTTTTGCCGTTTTATTTTGTTGTAAGCCTAAAAGCTGTTTGACTGCTGCACAGTGCACCCAGAAAATATTCACAGCGCTGCACTGTTTCCACATTTTGTTATGTTACAGTCTTACTCCAAAATGGATTAAATTCATGTTTGCCCTCAAAATTCTACACACAATAGCTCATAATGACAAAATGAAAAAAGCTTGTTTTCATTTTTTGCAAATGTATTAAAAATAAAAAACAAAAAATCACATGCACAAGTATCTACAGCCTTTGCCATGACACTCAAAACTGAGCTCAGGTGCTTCTGTTTCCACTGATCATCCTTCAGTTGTTTCCACAGCTTGACTGGAGTCTACCTGTGGTGAATCCAGTTGATTGGACATGATTTGGAAAGGCACACACCAGTCTATATGAGGTACCATAGTTGACAGTACCTGTCAGAGCACAAACCAAGCCATGAAGTCCAAGGAATTGTCTGTAGACCTCTGGATTGTATGGAGGCACAGATCTGGGGAAGGGTACGGAAACATTTCTGCAGCATTGAAGGTCCCAATAAGCATAGTGGCCTCCATCAACCGTAAAGGAAAGAAGTTTGGAACCACCAGGACTCTTCATAAAGTGGCTACCCATCTGAGTGATCGGTGTAGAAGGGAGGAGAATCTTCCTGAAGGACAACCTTTTTGGCAGCACTCCACCAATCAAGCCTGTATGGTAGATTGGCCAAACGGAAGCCACCCCTCAGTAAGAGGCACAAGACAGCCCACTTGGAGTTTGCCAAAAGGTACCTGATGGACTCTGAGACCATGAGAAACAAAATTCTCTGGTCTGATGAAAGGAAGATTGAACTCTTTGGCCTGAATGCCAAGCGTCATGTCTGGAGAAAACTAGGCAGCGTCCATCACCTGGCCAACACCATCATTACAGTGAAGCATGGTGGTGGCAGCATCATTCTGTGTGGTTATGGAGGAACTGGGAGACTAGTCAAGGTCGAGATGGATGAAGCAATGTACAGAAAAGAAAGAAAACCAGAAAACCTTGAAGAAAACCTACTCCAGAGCGCTCTGGACCTCAGACTGGGGTAAAGGTTCATCTTCCAACAGGACAACAACCCTAAGAACACAGCCAAGATAAGAAAGCAGTGGCTTCTGGACAACTCTGTGAATGCTCTTGAGTGGCCCAGCCAGAGCCCCGACTTGAACATCTCTGGAGAGATCAGAAAATGGCTGTGCACCAACACTCCCCATTCAACCTGATGGAGCTTGAGAAGTTCTGCAAAAAGAATGGGACAAACTGCCCAACAATAGGTGTGCCAGGCTTGTGGCATAATACTCAAAATTGCTGCCAAAGGTGCTTCAACAAAGGCTGTGAATACTTGTACATATAATTTTTTTATTTAAATTTTTAAGACATTTGCAAAAAATTTAAACAAACTTTTTTTTCACTTTGGATTATGGGGTATTGTGTGTAGAAGTTTGAGAGAAAAAAATAATTGAATCCATTTTGGATTAACAAACAAAATGTGGAAGATGCATTGTAAATATTCTTAGTGTAAATCCATGTAGATTTTACATTAGTTACATTACAGTGTAGTTTGTTTAAGATTGATTATGGGCTGAGAGGAGAGGGATGAGAACCCCCTGCAATAAAAACACTTTTCAACACAGATGGATGTGTTAAGCTGAATGCAGTGGACTACGCAGTGGACATCTGCAGCCTGTTTACATTAAAAAACTGCCCCAATAGAAACCACAGCATTTAAACATAATAATAAACTTTGGAAAGGTTTTACTTGATTTCCTACAATAACAAAATACAGTTTGCTTCCTTGCATGTACATCATTTCCATTGTGATACATACACGGTCTGGCCTTTGATTGGCTAATTACTACAGTGATCGATATCTGGGAATATTTTAACCCTAACTGATGCAGTAAATAGTTTTCAATTCCTTAAACAACTAAGTTGGAGGTCGTACCCTGCGGTTGTGGAAAAGATTACTGTGTTACTGAGTTTCAGAAACAGTCAAATGATTGTCCTGCATCAAGCAAAGCAAACACAAAAAAACAAAAAGAAATTGAAACAACTGGAATTGGGTCCAGAACTGTCCAACATATTACTAACGATGGGCGCATAAGAAGGAAAGCACATTTACATAGTTCCCACTGTACAAGCCTCTGGAGGCAGTGCTATGATCTGGAGGTGCTTCAGTTGTTCAGGTTGAGGTCCAGCAACGATATGTGAATTAAAATGAAGTCAGCTGACTTGCTGAGTATACTGAAGGACCAGATTATCCGATCAATGAATTTTCCCGTCCCTGATGGTGCAGCTGTATTCCAGAACCCCTGCATTGGGCTGTGAAGCAGTGGAACTGCGTTTTCTTGAATGATGGTCCTCCAGCCAGTGTCTTTGGATGGAGTGACCCAGAACCGATCATCCAACATCTCACTAATGCTCCTGTGGCTGAGCTTAATCAAATCCTCAAAGTCTTCCCAGAACAGCAGCACAAACTTCCTGTTAATGCCTTTATTTCAGAAGAACCGCTGGATGAGCAGGTTTCTGTAGGTTAGCAGGTCTGGACATACTGTGTATATATAGGCATTAATAAGATCTGGTAGTCCTGTTTGGCTGCTTTGTATAAGACTTTTTGGAGCTTGATCTAAAATAGCCAAATAAGCAGACAGAAAAAAACACTTAACTTTGCAATTATCTTATTTATATAAACAGATTGCCATTTACTTTAAGCCCTTATATATATGCAGAAACAAACAAGCGTTAATAAGCACGGGGAGGTATCTGACCTTCCTGTGGGCACTCTGTCCGCATGCTAATGTCTCCAGGCGTTTACCTGAGGTAAAGGTCATTCTTCCCAGCCCATTTTATGATCGGCCTTAAAGCAGAGGCTCTCTCTCCGGCCGAGCGGGGCAGGACATCTCTTTCATCGGAGTGAGATGGCATGCGCTGAAGGTGCTGACCTTTGGCGAGAGCTAAATGGCTCAATCCAGCCCCCAATTAGAGGAGCAGAGATGGGGGGGTGCAAAGCCATTTCAGTGGGAACCAATCTCTATCTCTGATCTAACCAAGGGACTCCAGCAGCTCCCAATTATCAAAGAGTTGTGACATCGGAAGACATGATATCAGTATCATGATCAATTATGTCACAATAGGCTCAACTGAGCAAGTTCTTGGATTTATTTCATTTTTGGAAGTCTAAACTACAACATGTTTCATAGACTGCATGTAAATTTATGTAAATGTGTTTTACATTCATTGTTATAAGAATATTCCGAAAACATTTCTAGCTTGATTTACATTAAATTAAAATAAAAAATTAAAACAAATGCTATCATTATATGGCAGTGGGGACCCGTCATGGCAATCAACAACATCTCAAAGGACAATTCCAAATGACAGTAAAACTGACCAATCATATCTTCCGTCTAAGTGGGCGGGCTTAACTCATCATTTTCACCCCCTGTGGCGACGCTAGCTGGGGAAACAGTTAGCTAGCACTAGGCTACCACCACCAGCTGGTTCGCTGAGTAACGATGAAAGCCGAAGCTAGCAGTACCGCTACAGAGGAGGACACCGTTGCAGGTGCCATCAGCCAATAGCGTTCAACCCATGTCCTGCCCCCAAACTGTCAAAACTAGTTTGAGGGCGAGGGCCGAGGCTTAAGGGTCACGGTTCGCTACTGTTATTTGGTAAGATTTGCTACATGACTAGTCGATTTTACTGCTCGGTGATTGTCAGTCTTTTCACAGTTTTTTGTCTTTCTGTCTTTGTTTTGTGCTAGCTGTGCCTGCTAGTCCCGCTGTTTGCGGATACTCACTCTATTCAGCGTCACGTTCAGTAAAACACTGCCAGATGGACATGCTTTCTATCAGCACATGCTTTTCTCGCGAGGCCGCTGCTTTATTCAGTCTGTGGAAAATGAAAGAGTATGTATTTCCACCTAGTGGTTCAGATAGGAATTGCTGGGAGGGAGTTCTCCTCTTCCTAGATAAAACACTAGCTGGAAATACAGAAATTAGGCTCATTGGTTTAACACCATCGATCGGCTCTCGGGATCGACTAAACTGGAGAGATATCGGCCAATTTTTTATCAAAATATGTGATCTGTGATCTACCGATATTTCTCCAATTTAGCCGATCCCGAGAGCCAATCAATGGCGTTAAACCAATACATAGCCAATGGATCCTTCCATCTCTAATAAAAAGTCATGTGTGGTTGAAATTGGGGCTAAACGCCCTATAATCCTGCAAAGTTTTAGCTCAGGTCACTGAGAAATAACGCTTTACAATTCTCTGGCTCTCCAGCGCTGCATTGCAGATGAGCATTTTGGCAAGTCGGATACAAATTTACAGATTTCAGGGTCCATATCTCTGGTTCGCTAAAGGTTAGTAATGCAGTTGGCACCAGTTCATCTTATTTCCGTACAGTTACAGCGCTCTAAATTTCTATGGCTCTACTCCAGGCAAGCATCTTGACAAGGGGACCCAAGATGCGCCTAGGATGAATATCTGAATAGAATGGATTCTATATCTCTGGTTTCCTGAAGGTTAATAATACAGTGAGCACCAGTTACTGTTATTTCTGTACAGGTACAGCTCTCTAAATTTCTCTGGCTCTGCAGCAGGTGAATATTTTGGCAAGGGGACCCAAGGTGCACCAGGGTTGAACACAGATTTGTGAGATTTCAGGGTCCATATCTCTGGTTCGATAAAGGGCAGTAATGCAGTAAGCACCAGTCTCTGGGTCTCCAAACCTCCTCCACTGGAATCCATCTCCGGTTCCCTGAAAAGACATACTGGGGTCTACTGACCTGTGGAGTTTATTCATCATGGATTTTTAAAGTTGCTTGGTTTTATTCTTGATGTCAACAGCGATTAGCCAGTGTCAACTCAACTCACATTACTGTTGTCATTCAAAAATCGGAAGTCCTGCAACAGCTATATTATGGCCAATTAAAACCACTGCACTCTGCATCACTCTGATCATGCAAAGTATAAGTCCATCAGTGCACCAGTGTGTGAATGTAAAGCTCCAGCTGTAACTTGTGCCTGAGAGTCCTGAGATGGCATTCCTGATAGAGAACGTTTCTAAATACATTGTAAACGTTGCTTTGTTGGTACAACCTAAAAAAATACTTCATGTGATAACAAGCATCTAAACCAGTTTTATTCAGCCTAAAAAAGTAGTTTGAATTATTGATGCTTTTAATTAAAGTCATTTGTTTTTGTTTTAAACATAGTTAAATTGCGTGTTACCAAAAAACATATTGTTTCAATTTTACCAGTTTTTTAAAGTGTATTTCTGAGGATAAAAACAAGTTTCAAACATCTTTGTTTTGCGAGTGTTCTGTAAATCTTTTACCACAAAAGCTATAATGGGCTGTTTGAAAATCTCAAAGACTAATTAGACACCTCAAAGGTAAGCTATAAATGGTCAGTGTTCAGTTTTATAAGTGTAGTTAATTCTGTATTGGTACTGTTATAATGGCTGAAGAATAATTTTCTTGATACAATCTTACTTGTAAATCCTTTATTGCAAAGTAAGATTTACAGTATCAAACAGACATTTTTCAATATCTGGAAAGGCTTCTAGTGGAAATGTGAAGAAACCCCTGGCGTTCTCAGTAGAATCTATTGTTCTTATACCCTGGTTCTGGACATTCCAGACAGGGCAATGTTTTTTTTACCACCTTTTTTTGCTGGGGTAAACAGAGCCCAAGATAGAAGAGCTTTCCTATAGAATCAATAGCATATGTCTAAAAACAGCATCACCTCTCATACCATTAGACTAGTTGCTTTCCAGACATACTCATTGTAAAATGTTTGTCTTCCTTATAAAATGTGTCAAATTAATAAACAGGAAAAGAAAGTAGTCTCTCTAGCTCTAGAACATTAATCCTAATACACTTCACAAGTTCTCTGTATTGATTTTCCTCATCTTTGTGCATCTCAGCTGTCTGATTTGTCACAGGTTGTCTTCATTGGGTGAAAGTTTGCCTGTGGTGAGAGGCTGCATGATTTATAGTGCTACGGTGTTGCTTACGTTTATGTAAATCCTGCATTCTGGTGGAGGTGCAGGCAGTGCTGCTATGTTTTCGAGTCATCATGGGACACGAGCGTTGAATTAGATATAAAGATGACTGCACTGCTGTCAGCAGTAGGCTACAGCCTTGCGTGATGACTTTGCAAGACGCTGAAGCACATGCGGAAAATGCTTCTACCCACTTTTTCACAGGCCTACACAAAAATGTATTTGTGTCTATGCCACCGCCTGTTCCACAGCTGTTTCAGTGCATTTGCATTATCGCCGGGTTTATACTATTAATATATTGTTGCAACCTACTGCATATTCAATATGGCCCACTCAAATTCTTATTTATGGGACAAAGGTTGGAGGCGTTCGCAGTTTTACATTCCTAGGCATTGAGATATCACAGGATTGATAATGGTTTAATATTAATGATAATATTCTAAAATAAAAAATCTTTAAGAAGCTTGGTCTGCAAGGTCTAATGAACTTGTTTATTGAACTATAGAAGGCAGGTGAAGTGTCTCTGTTGTTGTTTGGTATGGCTGTGTGACTATTAAAGTCTTCACTCAATACCGAACCTACACCACTGTGCCAAAGTCTGAGGCAGGTAAGCTGTTTAAAAGCCTTTAAGTGTATTCCCACCAGTAGGAACACAAGATATCATTAGAACATATATAAATAAACATAATATAAATATCTCTTCTGAAAGAAGTCAACCATATCTTGAGCTCCAGTTTGGAGAACAAAGTGTAGTTCCAGATTTCTCTTGGTCGCCCCAGACATTGTATGAATGTATTCAGTTCCTTCAGCAGCAATCTTGATTTAGCTTAACGAAGTACTGAGCAGTCAAAGCAGGTATTAGATGAGAACTGTAAATAATACTGGGTTGTTTCCACAGGGGGGTTAAATAAACACACTGATGTATGTAAAAGCACTACTTACTCTATTAATACTATATGAATAATTAAAATAGAAATAAAATAGAATAATAATAGAAAATAAAACTAAAATGTTTTGCTGAGCATATTAATTTCCTGTCTGCAGCTTTATAAATATAATAATGTTCTCAAATGCCTAAAACTTTGTTTCAAGTTTATTTGTCATTTACACATCATATCAGGACATAACATGCATTGAAATGATTGGGGTGAGGCTCAGATAACACTCTACAGCAGGGCAGCATTATATATATATACTAGTAAAAACAGTGCAAACATACAATAAATAGACAATAATGAAGTAGAAATAAGCTAGAATATATACATTTAGTAATAACTGAAATATACAAGGGAATATACAAAACATTCAAAAGATATACAGGAGGACATATGTAGAAACTTTTGTATAGGCAGGTTATCTAAGAAGATATATCTATTTAAAGTGACTTAGTGATATTGTCCATAGCAGCGATATCAGAATAAATAATATAATAGTATAATATAATGTAATATAGCAGGGGCCGAGTGAACGGTATTGGGGTCTCTCAGTCTCATAGTTTGTTCAGAAGCCTGACAGCGTGTGGGTAGAAGCTGTTCAGTAGCCGGGTTGTTTTGGTCTGGATGTGGAATCTCCTGCCTGATGGCAGTATAGTGAACAGGCCTATGCTGGATGGCTGCTCTCTAACCTGATCGTCTGGATTATCCTCAGGCAGCGGGACTGATAGATGTCCTGTAAGGCTGGTAGTTTGTTCCTCAGGCAGCGGGACTGGTAGATGTCCTGTAAGGCTGGTGGTTTGTTCCTCAGGCAGCGGGACTGATAGATGTCCTGTAAGGCTGGTAGTTTGTTCCTCAGGCAGCGGGACTGGTAGATGTCCTGTAAGGCTGGTGGTTTGTTCCTCAGGCAGCGGGACTGATAGATGTCCTGTAAAGCTGGTAGTTTGTTCCTCAGGCAGCGGGACTGGTAGATGTCCTGTAAGGCTGGTAGCTTGTTGCCTACGATGTATTCTGCTGTCCTCACCACTCTCAAATAAGGAATACATGCCTCTTGTCTACACTCTACTACAGTCTGTAATTGTAGAACTACAAAGTGCTTCTATATGGTAAGTGGAGCTGATCAAAAGTGTAGATACAAGGAGGTGGTGAATGTAAGGACCACTCTCCTCAGAGCTTCACCAGCCAGCTCACCTGTCCATTTACTGCTACACCCTCAGTTACATCACTGTGCCATCCAGATGCACCAGCACTGAGATAGGATGGGACTGTTTCAGCTCACGCCCACTTTACATAAAGACTCAGGCATAGACTGCCTCAGTCAGAGACTGGCTCTATCTGTGCAGCTTCTAAAGCTTTGCTATCCAGATTTCAAACAGAGGCTCCTTTCTTTGGTATTTAGTTTAAACTGTAAATACTGTTTGACTAGAGGAGGATGGGTCTTCCCTTGTGAGTCTGGTTCCTCCCAAGGTTTCTTCCTCCAGTTGAGGGAGTTTTTCTTGCCACTGTTGCCTCTGGCTTGCTCACTGGGGGATATATGTTATAACTGTCTGTTTTCAAAACTCTGTAAAGCTGTTTTGAGACAACATCGTTGTAAAAAGCGCTATATAAATAAACTTGACTTGACTTGACTTTAGGTTCTTAAACAGTCACATTGCCATAACTATTACAGAGTTAGTGTACATGCTTTGTCTAGTACATTTCTAAATGTTCTTTAAAGACCTATTTTCAATCTTAAAAATGTGTTAGTTTTATTAATTAGAATATTACAAATAATGTGATATCCCACTGCCTAGGTATCTTAAACCGTGAACACCTCCAACCTCTGTACCATAAATAATGGCAGTGGTTCATTTTGAACACACAGTAGTGCACAAAGTGCTTTTTTCAAATGTTCATAGCATCTCTATGGGGTTTGCAATGTTGTTTAAGTGTCAAGCTCAAAGGTAAGATATAAATGGTCATTGGTCGTAATCCCAGTGAATAAAAAAGTTTCCATGTTGGAAATGACCTCCTGCCTCAAGTGGAGGAGTTTAAGTATCTCGGGGTCTAGTTCATGAGTGAGGGAAGAATGGAGCGGGAGGTTGACAGGTGGATTGGTGCAGCGTCTGCAGTGATGTGGGCTCTGTACTGGTCTGTCCTGGTGAAGAGAGAGCTGAGCAAAAAAGCAAAGCTCTCGATTTACTGGTCAATCTACGTTCCTACTCTCACCTGTGGTCACGAGCTCTGGGTAGTGACCGAAAGAATGAGATCACGGATACAAGCTGCCGAAATGAGTTTTCTCCGTGGGGTCAATTATATGGGGGAGGCTCAGAGTCGAGCCACTACTCCTCCACGCCAGGAGGAACCAGCTGAGGTGGTTCGAGCATCTTGTTAAAACATGCCTTCTGAACGCCTCCCTGTGGAGATGTTCCGGACATGTCCGACCGTGAGGAGACCCCGGGGAAGACCCAGGACACGCTGGAAGGATTATATCCTTCAGCTGGCCTGGGAACGCCTCGGCATCCTCCCGGAGGAGCTAGAGGAGGTGGCTGGGGAGAGGGAAGTCTGGGTTTCTCTGCTTAGACTGCTGCCCCCGTGAACCAGATCCCCGGAAAAGCGGTAGATAATAAATGGATGGATAGATGGATGGTTCTCTGTTTTGTTCTTCCCCCATCTTGCACATATTGCTCACTGATTTGGAAGTTTGCCTGTAGTGAGAGAATGCATGATTAATAGTGCTACAGTCTTGCTTACGTTTATGTAAATCCTGCACTCTGGTTGAGGTGCAGGCAGTGCTGCTATGTTTTTGAGTCATCATGGGACACGAGCGTTGAATTCAATATGAAGATGACAACCCTGCTGTCAGCAGTAGGCTACATACAGCCTTGTGCGATGATATTGCAAGACACTGAAGTGCTAATTACGTCCATAGCATCTCTATGGGGTTTGTAATGTAAACTGCCAAGCTAGTGGTGAAGCATTGCACAGTTTACGGTGGCTCTAAATTAACCATGCACATATTTTTTGCCACTATATTGTGTTGGTTGATTTCTCTGTCTCTTCCTGATTACACTGATAGTCATTCTAACTTGTAAGGCCTTCAGTTCGGCTCCTGTGGGAGCCTAACGAGTGGGAGAGCTTGCCTGGTCCTATCTACCTAGATAGCAGTTCATCTTGACCCCTTTTGTTTTATGACCAATGAGATTAGGTTGTTGCTTCAAGAGAGTAAATTCAAGCATGAAGATTCTATTAAATAAAAATGAACTGATGCATCATTTACTTTCTCTAAAGCTCTAAAAGGCCCATGAGGTCCTCTCTGGTAAAAAATGTCTTCGGCTATCATGATGTTGTACCTTCACTGAACTACGTCCACTCTAAACTCCTTCTTTCATTCTTTATCATTTCGTCTTCTCACTTCAGTTTACGTTAGACAGGAGCAGTCCTCCACTCGGGTGATGGTAATGAGCAAGGCTTAGAGATAGAAGGGCAAATTGCTTTGGCCTGGTGGACGTGATGCAATCACTTGAGGCTCTAGAGGGTGGAGAAGAAGCGTAATGGATTGTCATATATGGGACCCTGTGCCATCTTTCAAAGGTCATTAATATTGTTTCTACTGAACCGAATTGTTCTGAAATAGTTTTAGCATATTGTAAATTATTAATTGGGCACTGCATTTCTGTTTTTACCCAATATTTATCGTGTTTTATTAAGCAGAGATGAACATGGATGTGTAGGATGTTCTGTGGAAAGAAAGTGGTGTAATAGTCTTTTCACAACAGCTATAAAACCAGCAAATAGCAGTCCCGGCCAAACCATTCTGAAGGTTAATATAGAGGTTAATGGCTGAGTGGTTTAAATTAAATTGAATTTAATTGTAATTCAGAAGACACAGGCATTTACTGGGATCATATTCTACTATAATCAAGTCTGGCAAAGGTTCCAGAACTCTGGGGAGAAAAACATATGCACACATGTTCCACCTGAATACTCAGCTATTTAGATATTCGTTCATTAGGTATTCAGGTTTTAATTATGGGGTTCAGATTTATTTGTACCGCAAGGTACTGTAGTGATATGCTACTGGCTCACACTTCTTCTCTAAAGCTCTGGAGCACAGCCATGATGCACAGAGGCCTCATGGTAGGCACATATACTATTATGACCTGGTCTAGGGTTAGGCTGTAACAGAAAATGAGAGTGGGCTGTCTCCCCAGACCTGCAGCAAGACACCATCTTTACGAGAAACCGACTTCTATTTATTTATATTTTGTTAATGGCAAGAAGGTGGTTATGGGATAGTGAGTTCAGTGATGAGCATGTGCCAAAATAACAAACACAACCAATACAGGTTATAAAAAGCCATAAAAAAACGAAACCTGAAAAACCAAAAGAGGGGTTTGTGTTTTGGTTCTCAGGTTTAGTTTATTTTATTTTTGCATCATACTAACAATCCTTTCACAGTTTTAACAATCAAAGTGAAGCGAAAAATGAAGCTGGGTGAAGAATCCCAGGCTGGTCTAGACAGGTGTACTTGGAGGCCAGGTCAGAGGGGAAAGAGCCCTGAATGCCCTCCTGAGATGGTGGCTTGATAGCCTTTTACATAGGGGCGCCCCTTGTGGCCAATAATAAATCTGCATACAATGAAACCAATGACACACATACATAAAACTATTATGACTGGTGGTCGTAACAGTTGCCCTGTGTATGTGTCATTTATTGTTGTTTTATGTTGTTGGTTGCACCTTGACTTGTAGCACCTGTGCAGCTTCTCTCCTTTTAGTTCATTCTGTTTAGAATCAGATCTGTCAGAGTCGCCAGCTACACTCTGAAACACTCCTCACCCTCTGTACTAATCCAAACCAGAACTAACTCTGTTTTCTCTCTCTCTCTCTCTGAGTTAATAACCGTACACCTGTTCTGCTGAATACTGTCGGAGGTCCGACTATCAGAGACTAGTCACCACCTGGCACCAACCAGTTCTCCTGTTTCTGCTACTCTCTGTACTAACCCAAACCAGAACCAACTCTGTCTCTCTACTAACCTAAACCAGAACTAACTCTGTCTCTGTACTAACCCAAACCAGAACTAACTCTGTCTCTGTACTAACCCAAACCAGAACTCTGTCTCTGTACTAACCTAAACCAGAACTAACTCTGTCTCTGTACTAACCCAAACCAGAACTAACTCTGTCTCTGTACTAACACAAACCAGAACTAACTCTGTCTCTGTACTAACACAAACCAGAACTAACTCTGTCTCTGTACTAACATAAACCAGACCTAATCCTGTCTCTGTACTAACCCAAACCAGACCTAACCCTGTCTCTGTACTAACCCAAACCAGAACTAACTCTGTCTCTGTACTAACACAAACCAGAACTAACTCTGTCTCTGTACTAACATAAACCAGACCTAATCCTGTCTCTGTACTAACCCAAACCAGACCTAACCCTGTCTCTGTACTAACCCAAACCAGAACTAACTCTGTCTCTGTACTAACACAAACCAGAACTAACTCTGTCTCTGTGCTAACCTAAACCAGAACTAACTCTGTCTCTGTACTAACCCAAACCAGAACTAACTTTGTATCTGTACTAACCCAAACCAGAACTAACTCTGTCTCTGTACTAACCCAAACCAGAACAAATTTTTTTTTCTTTTACTCTTTCTGAGGTAATAATCACCCACCTGTCTGCCGAATACTGTTAAAGGACTGACTACTAGGGGCCCCCTGTCACCCGGCACCAACCAGTTCTCCTCTCCATTCATGCCATTTGCTCCATCCTTGACTGCATCGCTGTATCATCCACCTGATGTAGCACCTGTGCAGTTTCTAAAGCTCTTACCTTCAGACTCAGCTTTAGTTAATAAACTGTAAACACTGTTAAACCAGAGGAGGATGGGTCTCTGCTTGTGAGTCTGGTTCCTCCCAAGGTTTCTTCCTCCAGTTGAGGGAGTTGTTCTTGCCACCGTTGCCTCTGGTTTGCTCACAGTGGATAAAGTGTTGTGATTTCATGTTTTCATGCTTTTAAACTCCTGTAAAGCTACTTGTTGTAAAAAGCGCTATACAAATAAACTTGACTGGTTTAAGTTGCTCAGTGTTGGGTGGTGGGCTTACTCAGTGTGGGAAGTGGTTACCGTCAGCAGGAATTGTGTGGCTAGAGGTGACCTACCTGCTCTGATGCTTTTTCATTCCACCGGTGATTCTACTGAAGAGCACTTCTCGTGGCAGAATCACGGCATCCCCCACGTCTTACTATACGCTGATGCTACAAAACGTTTTGTCAGCACATTCTTGTACTATTTTTATGTGTTTTTCAAGTATAAAATATTTAAATATATACCATCTCAACGCCTGACATCCCACTTTCTCGCGGCAGTGAACTGAATGCTTCAGTTTGCGCTAGTCGTGTTAACGGGAAAACCAACGAGCTCCTCTGTTTGGGAACACTAGCAATTAAACTATGGTCAGGGTGCGAATTATACAATGGCATTTGGTGGGTCAGGGTTTTCTTCAGGGTGTAAAGGGAAACCAGTACAGTGTAGGCGTGTGCTTCAGTGAACTGGAGTCTTACCATCCTTAGTGTCTTGCTGTAATGTCTGGCACATGCCATACAAACAACCTCTGTAGCCTACTGTAGCCTTACACTCATTTTCTAGAGCAGGGGTATTTAATTAGAATTTAGTAAAGTCCAGTTGGTGGAAATTTCTTCAGGCCAAGGTCTGGAGCATCATCATTTCTAACGTGTGTTCTGATTCAGTGTCCTGTTTACTAAAGTAGTCTAGTATCAGCATCTTATACCATCAGCTACTGAAACACCAACACATCACACATACCGTTCAGTATATTTACTGTTTAAATGCTGAACTGAATTAATTATTTATAAAACTTTTTTAAAAGATTTTTTTTTTAAGTGAGAAAAATAAATATAATATGTGTCTTCTTGTTAACTCGGTTTAACATCTTAACAGTTTATCTCTCTCTTGTATTCTTCTCTCAGACTTTCTCTTGTTCAGTGAGAGAAGTGAGCTCTTTGTTGTTCAGCCAGGACTTTAAACCTGGGCTGAAATGGTGTCAGGGTCATTCTCACACACATAAGAGATAAACGTGGCTATATTTAATTCACCACGGTCTCAGAACATATGAGACGTGTTGGTTTGGAGCTGCATGTGGGAAGAATAAACATATATCTCAGTCCATTCCTGGTTGAAAATTTGTTTTTCGCTGCAGAGTTTCTTTTTTTTAGCACACTGTTTGAATGAGCCTTTCTCCAACTGCTGCTTCCCACTTCGTACCTCGCCTGTGTGTGCTGATCTGCACAGATCTGATCTGATCTTGCAACGCACGCGATTGGTCAGTGAGTTTACTGCACCGCAAAGCCTGTATACTGTCGAAACACTGTTTGGGTCCGCATTTGACAACATCTGGGTCCGCCTATTAGTGACCGCTGTTCTAGAGTGTGGCTGTTGTGTCACTGTAAATATATTGTAGAAATACAGCAACTCATCCTCTATCATCAGTTTTACTGCAAAACTAGGCATTATTTTTTCTGAAGCTGGAAATAATCTTAAGCAGTAAACATTAACATTGCTTTGAACTTTAAGTTTTCAGCACATTACTTTGTATTAGAACAGCCCATAAACTCTATTTTAGCTAATCATGTTCAGTTACAGATTGTTATCTTCAGTGTACTGAGTCACAGCATGAATATTTGAGTTTGCTGTAGAAACTAAAGCTTTAGCGAAAGTTCTGCCAGGAAGACTCCAATGCTACGTCACTCTTTCATTCATTATTCCAATCAATCGCAGACTGCCACCTGTCTTTAAAAGGATTCAACTTACGCTCCCTCTTTGCTGCCTTCAGGTGCTGACGTTTCTACACGCTCCACCCTCCTCCCCTCAACCACCACCAGCAGTTGGGTCCCAGTCCTGCCGTCCTGGGAGGTGACTTCGCCCCTGCTGTTCATATCCAGCAGGATCTACAAGGGTCTGCACGCTTAAAAACCTGGGCCTAGGACTGGGCTTATGTCCTACAATAACTAACCTTTCAATTGTACACCTTATCGAAGATTAAACCTTGTTTTACATTCCTCTACTCCTGGAGTCTTTTTGGCAGAACCACTCATTTGAGTAACTAATTCTTCACTTCAGCCGCCAGAGTATCAAGAGTTCACGTTTCCAACTTAAAAGACATTCACCTTAAAATGGTACATACCTCTCAGTGCCCACAGGGCGCACACACATACTCCCCTGCACTCTTCCCAGCATGCCATCACCTGCACCTGGTTGGCGTCTCACCTGCGGCTCATTAGCCAGCCCCTCATAAGGGCCCCCGGCACAGCAAACAGTGCTGGATATTGTACGTGGCTGTCTTGTGTGAATAAAGTCCTGCTTATGGATCTAACTACTATGCCCTTGAGTCGTGAGAAATTGTTACAGTTACACTGAGCTTTAGTAGTTAAGTGTTTTATGAGTTTTATACATTTCTTCTCATGTTGTGCAGACATTACAATCAGCCCACCTAAAGCTAAACCTGGATTCCTGATCGAATCTTCTGTTCCACCCTTAAAAACAGAAGACCTACAAAGCACACCTTCAGCCTGAAGCTTGTGTTGCTACAGCAGCATTTAAGGTGGAATGATCAGTTCTAACAATCTAATGTAACATATTCAGGTGAGTGATTGACTAAAGGGAATAAAGTGTATGTAAGAAAGCTAGACGGCAGCTAGACAGCACCCCCAAATATAGTTTCTACCCCCTTTTGGGGGGTCAAACCCTCCATTCGTTTCACAGCACCTCTTGAAACAAACCAGAACTTTAGGAAACTTTCTGAGAAGCATATCTAAGGAGATCAAACACGTCTGTGGAAACTTGTGTAAATTAGATTTCACCCCATGCTATTCTTTTAGCACACCATGCCGACTTATGAAGGACTTGTTAATTGGCTGTTTAGCTAAAACTGGGAAGCCATAGGAGAATACTTGCCATTGATCCCTCTAGAGGGTGATAAAGATGGTGTGTTCTCTCCTCCCCACCCTATCACTCAGTACAATGCTAAACATATGGGTGTGAGTAAGCTGTGGTGACCGAATTGGCAGTAAGGGTGTTTTCACACTAGAGTTTGCTCTGCAAGAGCTTTTCTTCAAGCCCGGGAGCAGTCCAGAGATCCCATCTCTGGTCGCTCTGAAATCGGTGGTCTAGGGTTCGATTGCAGCAAACTAGTGTGTGGAAGCTAGCCACGCTTGCTGTCGTGTGTGTGGTTGCACGATCGGTTAATTTTGTACTGTGACAGCTTTGCTTCATCGTGTTACCTCCCTTTTAGTTTAGTGAAGGGGCGAAAGAAGTGTTGTGGACAACAAGCGTGTGTTTGTGCTGCTTGAGTGTTTGTGTAGATGGTGAATAATGGAAAGCAGTATATCCTCCAAAAAAAGTTTGAGAATTTCAGTCATTTTAACATAAAATGATGAAAAATGAAAAAAGTCAGTGTTTTTTCTTTTTCAAAATCATTTATGATTTTTTTTTTTAATTATTTTTTGTGGAATGTCCTTTACAGTGCACAACAGGACATTGTTGATGACAAATGTCTTCTGCATCAGTCCAAAAACTCTTCTTCTACAACATCAGCACCAACTCAATCATAGACAAAATGCAAATGAAAACAGAGTAAACAAACATTGTTTACCTTTTTTATATAATTTCCACTTTTGGTAGTATAAGAGATATTTCAAATGCACTGTATATAAACATAAATAGGAACAAATAATAACAAATGCATATTATTTGATAGCTTATCTCTCTTGCTTCCATAAAATGTGGTTACTGAGAGACAGCCATGTTTAAAAAGGCAGAACTTCTGTTGTGAATGACACACCCCAACACCTGTTACATCATTGGAAAGACCAGGATGTCCTCTACATTTAGCAAGGTACCTTATTTAGTTTTTTGAAATGTCTTTTGAAGACTCATGTCCCCTCCAAAGGACAAAAATGAATTACCAGGTCTTACAAGGATATAACACATTTTTTGAAGCATATAATCAACTCGGAGCAAGAATGGGAGTCCAAGCATAACTAAGTCTTACTTTCTCCAGCATGGGTAGGATAGCCCTCCCTCTCCCACCCGTCATTCGTGCAATGCTAGCCATCATGGTCGTCTCTCCACCAAGTGTGTTGAGGCAGTTTGAAAAGATGTGGTGGTGCTTCATATGTCTCAGAGAAAGCTTGTAAAGTATAAAGTGTGTGACCAGTTGTAGAGAGTGTGACCAATTGTAGAGAGTGTGACCCGTTGTAAAGAGTGTGACCAGTTGCAGTAAGTGTGACCAATTGTAGAGAGTATGACCAGTTGCATAGAGTGTGACCAGTTGCAGGAAGTGTGACCATTTGTAGAGACTGTGACCCATTGTAAAGAGTGTGACCAGTTCCATAGAGTGTGACCAGTTGCAGTAAGTGTGGCCAATTGTAGAGAGTGTGACCCATTGTAAAGAGTGTGACCAGTTCCATAGAGTGTGACCAATAGCAGAGATTGTGACCAATTGTAGCTCCTCCTTTGCTCCACCCATTTCCTCTGCCACTCACCTGTGTGTAATCTGTAGCCCCACCTTCTCTTTAGCATGTTAGCTTTCACCCTCCCTGCTTGGTAATGTGATCATAGTGTGATGTCTGGGGCACCCAGTGTGCAGGAATGAATTGGTAAATTGAAGGGAAACAATGATTTAAAAAAAAAAGACAAGCCAGACTGAAGTACAGCCTTCACTTGGTGGGGTTAATTGAAACAGCTAAAGGTCTTATCAAACTGGGTATTGTATTTCTTACTGGTGTGGCAGGATCCATCACGTTTCTCCAGAATGAAGAATGGATGATGAGGGACAGGGAAGAGTAGCCTGACGAACCAATATGTGACAATCAAGAGCACTGATGGAATGTAGAGTAGAAGCAGCTGGTGCTTCATATCTTCCAGTAACCTTGCGAGAGTTGCTTTGTCCAATTATGCAAAAGCTGGTAACAAGCTAACCTCCTCCGTAGAAAGACAGCTGGGTAACATCTGGACAGAGATACAGCCGTGAATGAAACTTCACCCACCGCTTTCTCTCAGCTCTGTTTGTGTTCATTGCTTCAGGTCTGAACTTGAGTAGCAGAAGAAAAATCTACTGATCAATCAGTTTCCACACACTTGTGAAGAGAAGTAACGACCTTTCCGCTTCCCACCAATCAGCGTGCTCTTCTATCGTACGTAACCAAAGGCCTCGTACAAAACAGACCACCTGCCTATATATTTAGCATCCCTTTGATGGTGAGTGCAGACTTAGCCTGACAGACTAATGAAAGAAAAATACGGGGATCATCATAAAGACGAACCAAAGCCATATTTTAACAAAGTTAGCGAGCACCATATGTTTCCTGTTTCCATCCAATTAGTCGGATGCGGTAGCAAAAGGAACTTCCATATGTGGCAATTACTGAGTTGTCGATGGGTCTCAGAGCAGTAGCTCATGCAAATCCAGCCACAGATAAGCTATTACAAAACCAGTCCCAGGCGCTGCACAGTGTTTTCATTGTGTCTGGGCTTAGGCTAGTTTTCTGGCCAGTAAGATTTCAGAACTAGGACACACTGATTCTGGGTTTATTGGCCAACTGCAGAGAGTGTGACCAGGTTCAGAGAGTGTGACCAGTTGCAGAGAGCGTGACCAGTTGTAAAGAGTGTGACTAATTGCTGAGAGTGTGACCAGTTGTAGAAAGTGTGACCAGTTGCAGAGAGTGTGACCAGTTGCAGAGAGTTTGACCAGTTGTAAAGAGTGTGACCAGTTGTAGAGAGTGTGACCAGTTACAGAGTGTGCCCAGTTGTAAAGAGTGTGATTATTTGCAGATTGTGACCAGTTGCATAGTGTGACCAACTGCAGAGAATATGACAAATTGTAGTGTGACCAGTTGTAGAGAGTGTGATCAGTTGCAGAGAGTGTGACCATCTGCATAAAGTGTGACCAGTTGCAGAAAGTGTGACCTGTTGTAAAGAATGTGATCAATTGCAGAAAGTGTGATCAGTTGCAGAGAGTGTGACCACTTGCAGAGAGTGTGGCCAGTTGCAGAGAGTGTGGCCTGTTGCAGAGAGTGTGACCAGTTGCAAAGAGTGTAACCAGTTAATTGTTTTTTTGTCTTGGATCACAATAAACCCTTAGATATAGCCTCCTCGTCCCCTACATATTACAGCATGTTTTAATGAAGCATACAATCAACTTACAGAAAGATTGGTGGCGCTACCGTAGAGAGTTTGATCCCCAACATTGCTACATCCATCCGTGGCTAGGCTTCCAAGCATAACTGAGCCTTTCTTTCTCCGGCAGGTATATGCCCCTCCCTCTCCCACCCAGCACTCTTGTAATGCTAGCTATCATAAAAATCTGTTAGCTGACACACCAGAATTGGCAAATGATATTCTCCACCGAATGTGTTGAGGCAGTGTAAGCGCTTCCTCCCAGCACCTACAGAGGTTGCAGTCTCCAGAACACTACTTATCTCCGGACACACACCCCTCCTGCACGCGCTCACTCATCCATTCATCACACACTCCTGACAGTCATTACCGCTAACAGGAGTAGCTCATTAGCGCACCGCTTAAATCCCAGCCACACACAGCATTCAGTGCGTAGCATTGTTTATAACAACAGTTTACCTGTTCCATGGTCCCAGACCAGCATCTGACGAGCCTCCCCGTAGGTCCAGACTAACACTTTCACCTCCACAGTGGGGTTCTGTCATACTCTCTGGAGTCCTTGAGGCCCGCAGACTCACCGAACTGCCCGAGCACTCGGCTCCTGTCGTCTGATCCTTCCCCCTGGCGTCTTTACCCCACAGGTCTCCACGAAGTAGGGTTGATGCGGCCATCAGACTTTGTGTTTAGCTCGCTCCTTCAAGCGAGCGTTCTCTCCGCAAGTGACTCTTGAAACTAGAGACTCTTGGTGCAGGGTGTGGTGCAAACCCCCACAGGAATCCTCTCCTGGCAGGCTTCGGAACGACGCAAGGACTAACCTTTGTTTGTTTGAACAGTTCATACAGGGCCTAGCTCCTGGTTTGCTCTCCAGCTATCAAGAAGCTATCCTGTCACCCACTGCTCAGACTGGAGAACCACGCCTGGGGTCCTTGAGGCTCAGTGGCTAACAACAGCGGCTACCCTGACATTCACCATCCGACCTGCTCCAGTAGCCGCTTCCCCAGGCTGCCTTGGAAGCCAGTTTACCTGGTCTTCTGGGACTTTCCCCTCTGTGGGCCCAGCTCTGCGCTTTGAGTTCACACTTTCCGCCCTTGTTTGATTTAATAAAGCCTTGCATATGGATTGTAACGTCATGTCCGAGTTTGATTCTTTACAGGCAGTTTGAAAAGACATGCTGGTGCTTACTGTGTCTCAGAGGAAGCTTCTCCTTTACCCTCACAGCTAGGTAGCATAATCTGAGGCGCAGGGCACCTAGTGTGCAGGAATGAATTGGTAAATTGAGGGGAAACAATGGATGAAAAAAATTTAAGCGAGAACAAGCCAGACTAAAGCACAGCCACCATGCAGTGGAGTCAATTGTAACAAAGACGGACCTAATCAAACTAGATATGCTTTGCCAGAGGAGGTCCAATCATGTTAAGTACCTGTGTAATTTCCCCGGGGTAACGTTTCAGTTGATTAGGCTAGTAAAGTGGGCTCATTCACTTTAACAAATATCAACCCAACAGGCCAAAAATCACTCTGCGTAGTTTCACATATCTTCAGATATTTCATTCTTCTTCTAATTAGCCAGCTCATTATCCAGCTCCAATGTAAACAATGAGAGCAGTCCATGTCCCTATCCCCACCCCCCACGCCTTTAAACCCACTTTTAGAATTGTTTATTTCTCGTTGGACAATTAACAATACACTACAGATATATTCACAGTTCTATTGCTTGACACAGTTCCTTTACATTAGTAATGCTTCTTCTGAGTGCTCTTTTATTGAACACCACCAGCATTACTGAATGGCTGGGACACAAAGCTCTACTTGAGGGTAGACTGACAGACACACACTGTTAAATTAAGTCAAGTCAAGTTTATTTGTATAGTGCTTTTTACAACCATGTTGTCACAAAGCAGCTTTACAGGAGTTTAAAAACATGAAAACATGAAGTCACAACACTTTATCCACTGTGAGCAAACCAGAGGCGATGGTGGCAAGAACAACTCTCTCAACTGGAGTATTTACAGTTTATTAAACTAAAGCTGAGTCTGAAGGTAAAGGCTTTAGAAGCTCCACAGGTGCTACATCAGGATGATACAGCGATGCAGTCAAGAATGGAGCAAATGGCACGAATGGAGAGGAGAACTGGTTGGTGCCAGTCCTTGGTGACAGTATTACATAACAGTGGTGGTCAGTCCTTTAACAGTATTCGGTGGGACAGGTGGGTGGTTATTTCCTCGGAAGGAGAAAAGAGAACAAGTTAGTTCTGGTTTGGGTTAGTACAGAGACAGAGTTAGTTCTGGTTTGGGTTAGTACAGAGACAGAGTTCGTTCTGGTTAGGTTAGTACAGAGACAGAGTTCGTTCTGGTTAGGTTAGTACAGAGACAGAGTTAGTTCTGGTTTGGGTTAGTACAGAGACAGAGTTAGTTCTGGTTTGGGTTAGTATAGAGACAGAGTTCGTTCTGGTTTATGTTAGTACAGAGACAGAGTTCGTTCTGGTTAGGTTAGTACAGAGACAGAGTTAGTTCTGGTTTGGGTTAGTATAGAGACAGAGTTCGTTCTGGTTTGGGTTAGTATAGAGACAGAGTTCGTTCTGGTTTGGGTTAGTATAGAGACAGAGTTCGTTCTGGTTTGGGTTAGTACAGAGACAGAGTTAGTTCTGGTTTGGGTTAGTACAGAGACAAAGTTAGTTCTGGTTTGGGTTAGTACAGAGACAAAGTTAGTTCTGGTTTGGGTTAGTACAGAGACAGAGTTAGTTCTGGTTTGGGTTAGTACAGAGGATGAGAAGCGTTTTAGAGTGTAGTTGGCGACTCGGGCAGATCTGATTATAAACAGAATGAACTACAACCCAGCAGGGAATGATACTAATAACATGTGCATGCACTAATAACGTCTATAACAACTTCTGTTTAACTCAAAATTCTCTGGTACTGCAGCATCTTCTGTGCATTCATGGGTAAATGAGCCTGTAACAGGATGCTACAGTACAAAAAAGCTACTGATTGATTCATATTATACCTAATTTGCTCATCTGTTAGTGGAAAAAACAACAATGCATGTATTCGGTCATGAATGTATTTGAATTCGTAGGAATATGCTTAATGAAATGATGTCAGTTGTAAGTGTTTTAAAATAGACAACCGTTTACAATTATGGCACATCAGCTTATACTCCCTCAGTTCCACAGCTATTAAAAGTTATCCTCAAATACGGTTGTCCATAATCAGTGTTGGGGGTAACGCGGTACAAAGTAATATGATTACGTAAATGTAATGTAACGCATTACAGATAAATATTTTTGCAATCACATTACAGTTACCATCTTAATAAAAAATCTGTTACTTGCATTGCTCCCGTTTTTCTATATAAATATTATTTTAAATGCCCAAATATAAAAGAATTCCTGAAGCTGTTTTCTGCTTTGCTGCAGCGGACTGCCGGGCATGTCACGTGACTGAATGTGATGAGCGCGGTGCAGGAGGAGCGTGAATGTTTTCACAAATGGAGATATTCTCCTTATTTAGAATTTGTTTCACGCAAAGATAAAAACATTACAGTGCTGTGTGAGTTATGTCCAAGCCGAAACACCTTTCAACTGCAGCAAACTCCACAAGCAATCTGTTGAAGCACTTAATCAGGGGGCACGGTAAAACAAAACTCGTTAAAGACCCCTGCATCGAAGAAGAGCGTGCCCCCAATAGCACCCAAACAAGGATTTCCATCGAGCGCTAGGAAGGAAAGTAACAAGTGCCAGTAGTTAGTTTAAAAAGAGCCCCTTTAAGATCTGAGAACTAATTTCATTTATAAAGAGTTTATTTTTGTGATTTTAGTTCTTATACTCTTATACTCAAGTCGTATATGCCTGTGGTGAAATGCTGACATGTTAGTTTTGTTTTGTTGGACCACTAAAGAAAGCTTTATTGGACTTTATTTTTCTAATGCTAAAATACACTGACTTGTTTTGAAGAAATAAGTAACACCAAGTAAAGTGAAGTCCATTTTATACACTTTAAGTACTACTGATACAATCTGTTTATAAATAAACTACTGAAAGATTAGTTGATGTGTACTTTCCAGATATGATTGTAGAATTCATTCCAGTTTATTTAAATAGGTTTCAGGATGTAACTTAAAAGTAATGAGGTATTAGATTACATATTCCAGGAATTAATGAGTAAGGTAATCCCATTGCAATTTTTAATGAGTAATAAGTAAATAGTAATGGATTACTTTTTTTAAGTAATTACCCCAACACTGTTCACATTTGTACTGATCTTACGTTCCAAGCATCACCTCTGAAGCTAACTGATTGCTGTATTGGATACATGCCTTATTTAACCAGGTCCTTATAGTGATATAAGAGTGGAGCTCAAAACTAAATACAAAAAACAAAAACAAATATCCAAAATATTAGATTTCTTTCAAATTCCAATATTGATAAATGTAGTGAATTCGGCTCATTTGGTATTAATTAACAAACTAAAAGACACAGAATGTGACTAAGTAGCATTAGCTGAGCTTAAAAAAAGACAATTATCTCTGTAAATGGTCTCCTGTCTCAATGTCAAGCCCTGACATTGACTTATAGTGGTCTGGTTCTGGGTGTGAGTTAATGGAGAGCTGATAAATGGCAGTGCAGGAAACTGCACCGTCATTAGAAACAAAGGTTTTGAGTTTTTGGAATGTGTGCACTGGAAGCACATGTCCTGCTGATTGTTAGCCATGTGATCTCATTCCATGTTTTCTAACTTTGGTGTAAACTGTCCACAGGACAGCGAATGTGTCGTGGGCTGAGTTGTACAAGTTTAATTGATTTTAGACCTATAGGGTCTATGACCACCTGAAGCCTCAGGGCCCACCAGAAACACTGAAGCTAGCTTTTCTCAGCTTTGCTGCTTAGGCTGCGGTGCTCTGGTTTAAACTGGCTTCAGTAGAGCTGGAGGAGAAAGAAAAGTAAGCAAATTTTAGATACATGATTCAAAGTTACCAGCAGCTATGAAGATGTTGAGCTTGTAACATTAGAAAACCACTTTTTGGTATAAAACAGAAAAATTTTCTATAAAGAACCACATTCATATTTACATTTACATTGACAGCACTTAGCAGACGCTCTTATCCAGAATGACGTGCGTAAGTGCTATGTGTTCAGTCAGAGTATGTATCTCTATCTAGTACTAACAGGTTTAAGTGCAAACTACTCTTGAGCTCAAAAACTGCCATAAACAAAGGCCAGTGCTGATACCTAGAAAGAAGAAAACAAAATATGAGGTTAGATACAGTATAAGTGCAATACCTAGCAAGACAGGAACACCTACAGAGAAGAGAGTAAATAGAAGACTACATACAGTATACGAGCTATACTTAGCCAGTGTTTCTAGAAGATAAGGAGTTATCCAATTAATACCAATGCTTCAGTAGATTAGTGCTTATAAGTGCTTCACAAAGAGATGGTTGTCTTCAGTCTGTGTTTGAAGACTGTGAGAGAGTTCGCTGTTCGGACAGCCAGTTGAAGTTTGTTCCACCATCTGGGTGCCAGGACAGAGAAGAGTCTTGTCACTTGTCTTCCATGAATCTTGAGCGATGGCGGGTCAAACAGATGTGCAGATCGACTTTTGAATATTGCCGTAAGGTAAGGAGGAGCTGGTCCAATCTTGGCTTTGAAGGCATCAGAGTTTTATTTATATTCAGAACCATTTCACAAAACAAGCCATTTTAAGGAGCTTTTTTATGTACAATATTCCAAAATAAGCTTAAATTACCAAGAAAGTGTGAGGAAAGTTGTACTGTATGTAAGATTGTTGTGTTGCAGAGGTATGTAATGAAATTAGTATGTTAACCAGCTAGCCCCAGCCCATCCTGACAAGAGGTGATAGTGACTCACTGTGGTTTTGTGTCTGCCATCAGTCTAACAAGAGAGGATGAAGATGTAGCATTGGTGTCCTGACAGTGTATTCTTGTTAATCATGTCTAAGGTGCTGCTCATGGTTAAATCAACAGGTAGCCAGTGAAAGGTTCAGTCAATGTAATGATGATTGAAGTTGTTGTCAAGCATCCGCTGCTGCTAGCTCCCATCAATAAACCCCGTTCAGCAGCAAACCACAGATTAGATATAAAAAGAAGTCAAACATAAGTTTACTGTGGCAGTCCATGAGCTTCCGAACGTATGGTCCATTTCAGTTGAGTCCTTGGACTTAATTTCCCAGAGTACCCCTCAACAACAGACCACTATTACATGTCCGCTTATGGCCAATCACAAGAGCTCCTCACCAGAGTATTTGCTCTGTACACCAGAAGTTCATTATCTGTGCTTCTATATATATATCCGTCTGTTTGAACAGACGCTTCCTTGAAATTTCGATTTCAAGATGTTCAGGGGGTTCAAAAAGTTAATTAGGGGTACCCGCACCCCCTGAGGACAGCCTGCATAATTTGGAAGAAATTACACAGATCCTGTCTGACCAGTCAAATCATCCACTGGTTACATTACCTGACCTCCTCTGGTGAAAACTGCAGCAGCTCAAATTGGCCTTCAGACCCCGTATCCAGAGTCATTGCGCCAAACGAGGTGATGATCATGTAGAAGAATCAAGCACCTGATCTACGCTCGCAGAAGGACCTGATGTAGGACTGTCTGATCTCCCTGGTCATGGTGTTCCAGTGCAGTGTGCGTGGTCTGAAAGCTCTACAAATAATTGCCTCTGTTCATTCAGGCATACTGAGCGTTTGTTCTTGTCTGATTGTCTTTTGGTTTATGACACATTCGTTTCCTGTTTTTTCCCGTTTCACTTTGCCCACTTTGGCTAGTATGTCTGAATACTCAGTAGCGAAATCAGTAGGCGAGCGCGGCTAGTATGTCTGAATACTCAGTAGGTATTGAGTAGTAGGCGAACGGTACCCGGATCACCTACTGAATCAGCAGCCATTTTTATGTAAGCGAACACAGCACACTGCACTATCCCATAATTCACCTGGAGTGGCGGATGAATTCAAAGTGGAGGACAAAGCTGTGAAAAGCTGAACGTCGGCTGTGTGTACGTAGCTACGGCTAGTGAACTGCCGCTACAGAAGCTAGCACTACTGCTGAGGTAAACATTGATTACATTCATCCCGTTTCATCTTCTCTGAGCTACAGCTCGACACCGTCTGATACATATTCAGACAAAAACACAGATCAGTGTCACAAACAGAATCTAAATCTGTCAGTAAACGAGCTTTTAAATGAATAGCAGGACTTTTACGGTGGTGGTCTGACGTCTTGTGAAACAGGACGTTAGCAATATGGCGGACGTAGTATGTCTAAGTTTGTGTGGCTACTAAAACTCGCCTACTGAAACTGCTCTACTACTAGTCTGCCGCTCAAGCAGTACGTACTGACTCTAATCCAGTACCTACTGACTAGTAGGCGATTTCAGACGCACCCATTGTTTCAGTCGCCTTACATGCATTTCCTTGTGTCACACAATAAGAGTGGACACCACCACTTTCTGGTGACAGGCTGCCCCCTAATGTTTAGGGGTGCATTATCTTACAAATTGCTCCTTCAAGCGCAAACTGGTTTCTACACAGAACTTTTGGTTCTAAACTGAACAATACCTCTTACTAAAGAACCATTGGTTATAAGAGTGTAGCTAACATTTCATATATTGTGTTAACACAGTTTATGCTAGTATGGATAATGTTACATGACCAGAACTGTATTCTGGCAAACTGAATCATTACCAGATAAAAAAAAAAGGTAAAATGTGTGTAAACAACCCAGAGCTCCTTCAGTGATGGCAGACCTGTTGCAATATAATGGAAAAATCAGTCCGGGTAACAGAAAACAGCATCTCTATTTTTTTTTCTGACATGTAAACACGGCTTACTGTTAACATGGAGCTCAAGTTTATCCAGTTTCTTAAGCCCCAAGTTCATCACAATGGGCATCACTCCACACTGAAATCTGCTTCGTCGTCACTCTGGGGTTTCTTTTGGCACCACATTTGGCATTTAGCCACGCAGTGTGTTGTTGTTCGGAAGCCTGGAGCCTGTTGTCTCTGTTTGATCCGGGTTATCTGCAGTGTACAAAATACCCCCTGATATTCGGGAGGTCCCATGTTGGATCACTAATGCCAGTTTGAACTTCAACAGAATGCTTTTTTTTCTGGTTTGGCAGGTCTTCAACACATTAATTGAGATCTTGCACATCTTCTCTTACATCCTTGATTTGAGAAATGAGTACCAATTCATGCATCCCTCAGAAATTCCACTAATCTCTTGGATAGTTGGGCATGTTTTTGGGTTTACATATATGCTGTTGCATATTGTAAAGTTTTATAGAGGTATCCCGGGCATGGTTACAATTATTAAACTCTGAAGGACCAACAGCGTGAACCAATTTGCTACAGCACCACCTTGAGGCGGACCAGTGCTGCAGCTGTAGTTAGTCAAGAAAGACAGAAGTTTGCCGATTGTGCTTGAAGAAGGCCAAATAATGACAGCATAAGATTATAACAGATTTATTCTCACTGTCCCACCCAGGAATTTTGATTTTGTTACATTGAGAGGGTTCAAGAGGTTAATTACGGGTACCAGACCACCAGTGGGGAACCGTCATGGCCCTCTACACCCTAAAATATCCTTAACACACACACACACACACACATACATACACACACACACACACACATTATATATATATATATATATATATATATATATATATATATATATATATATTATATATATATAATTTTATTTTATCTAGTTAGAGTTTGACAATCAACATCTAAACAATTATAAAAATATAAGCAAATAAATTATTCAAACGTGTCTATTCAATCTGTGTTGGAATGTGAGGGGTTAAGTGAAAGCCTGTGAGTCTGTGTCTCCCCCTATAAGGACTGTGATGCCTTCGCAGAATGTTGGTGATTGGTGGTCCCGCTGTTCATGTACAGGGGGGGCCAGGCAGTTATAAATCAGTGCGATACCAATTTCAAATGACAGTAAAATTGACCAATCATATCTTTCCTCTAAGTGGACGGACTTAACTGTATGATAATTTGTATGATAATTTGTGGGAGAGGGCTGAGGCTTAAGGGTCACCCTAAAGGGTCACCTTAGGATACCCTAAAGAAGAAAGTACATGTATCCTATATGAACTGACCAGTCAAATCATCCACTGGTTACATTACCTGACCTCCTCTGGTGAAAACTGAAGCAGCTCAAATTGGCCTTCATACCCCGTATTCAGAGTCATTGCACCAAACGAGGTGATGTTCATGTAGAAGAATCAAGCACCTGATCTACGCTCGCAGAAGGACCTGATGTAGGACTGTCTGATCTCCCCTGCCGTGGTGCTTCAGTGCAGTGTGCGTGGTCTGAAAGCTCTGAAGAGGGCGTTAAACACGCAGCACCTGCACTCCGCTGAGTTTCGTCTCTAAACGTAAGTGAGCTGGAGGATCATTTCGTGCTATTCAGAGCGATAAGCGATCCGCCAACAGCCCTCTTCACCGCAGCCCGGCTGAGCTTCAATAAGGCTAACGAACCGGTGAGCCTGTCTACGCCGTCACATGTAGGAATTTATTCACACTGAGAAATAAATCCCTGAAACAACAGAGGCACGACCTGCAAGAACAGGATGAGCCCTGCAGCTGTGATTGATGACCCCGACCTGCCGTCATGGGCACGTCCTCGACAGCGCGTTCTCGCCTCCCCTCAGAGCTAACACCTGCTCCCAATCAGGACCATGGCCGTGTTCCAATCTACATACTCTGGCTGCCTTTGGTTATGTGTTCCAAATCGTTTCCAATTCAATTGTACGGCAGCGAAATTGTACGGCTGGACTTTTCATTCCTAGTATTCCATTTTCCAGTAGCTGCGCTTGTTTTTGAATCAATGCTCAGAATTACAAATCCACTTCCAGAAAGCTGGAAGCAGAAAAGAACAGAAAGCTATATTCATCCAGTTTGACTTGAGTTTTAACAAAAGAGTGCAAAGAGATAATATTTTATGATGGTGTTGCAATCATGTCTGGGTATAAAAAAGCATTCAGGAAAGGATGTGAGCAAGGATGGGTTGCGGCTCACCACATGCAACAGCTTAAATACCCAGCAGTTTAAATATAATGTTCTTCAGCAGGAAATTGCAAAGATCTTAGTTATGCGCATGATGATGGAGAAAAGATCCAGAAAAATCTATGTGCGTAAAGGAAAAGGCCAAAAACCACTGACCCTCAATCCTTCAGATGGCATTGCTTTAAAAACTTGGATGTCACCACATGGGCTTGGAAATACAATTCGTCAATCAACACTGTTTATAACTGTATCCACAAATGCAAGCCAAGACTGCACTGTGAACAGCAGAAGCCATATATCAGCAACATACATGGATGCCACCAACTTCTTTGAACTCGAGCCTATATAAAATGAACTGATGTTTGGTGGAAAGAAGCTTTGTGGTGTGATGAGTCAACCATCTATGGATATATGGATGAAGGAGCCAAGGACCATGCAGACTGTTGCCAGTGTAAATTCCCAAAGCCAGCATCTGTCAGGGTATGAGGAAAAAGCAAACATTTTGAGCAACATGTGTACAATCTGCTGCATATTTAGGTAGTGCAGGTGTTAATACTGGCCTGTATACTGCCCAGAACAGTCTCCCATTGAAAATGTGTTGAAAACACAACAACAAAGGCTCTCTATGGTTGCATGGGTAAATACCTGTATAACAGAAAATAAAACATTTTCTTCTTCAAACCTGGATTAGTTTGTGTCTTCAGTCCCCAAACGATTATAACTGCTGTTAATAGGAAAGCTAACAACTCTATAGTAAGCATGATCCTGTCCCAACGTTTTGGGAATGTGTTGCAGGCATTAAATTCACCTTAGATATGATGCACCAACTTCTCTAAACTCGGGCTCATATGGAATGAACTGATGCATGGTGGACAGAAGCTTTGTGGTCTGATGAGTCAAACATTTATGGATATATGGATGTTTTGCTCTCTGAGCCAAAGAAGCAAAGAACCATGCCATGGTATGAGGAATATCTCTGAAAGCATCATTAATGCTGAACACATTTTGAGCAACATCTGCACAGCAAGGCTGCATATTCAGAGAGTGGGTGGCCTGCATACTGTCCAGAACTGTCTCCCATTGAAAACAACAACAAAGGCTCTTCACAGTTGCAATGGTGAATACCTGTATAAAAGAAGAAAGGCAAAACATTTTATTTTTCAAACCAGGATTAGTTTGTGTCTTCAGTGCCCAAACAATTACAACTGCTGTTAAAAGAAAAGCTAATGTTTAAGTTCGTAAAATAAAACATCAAATGCTGTGTTTTCAATTTTATATGCATAAAAAAAACTTGTTTCTGTTTTATTAGCTTTAATATCATGTTCCAACTTCTCTGCAACCGCGGTTGTATCTATTTAAGTCTGGAGTGTTGAATCATATTGTGGTATTGTTTGAAACAAAGATAATCTGAATAATAAAACAAAACTTTGCATGCAGCTAATAGCACCCCTTTTTGGAGAATCTCCAGCTTGCTAAACATGAGTGTTGCCAACCAACTTTATGAGATGCTTCAAATCTAACACATAGGTTTCATATTAGATGTCAGAACATTACGGTAAGGATTTGATTGCATTTAGTTAGGTCAGGTACTGATGTTGGAAGAGTTTGGGATGAGTTCTAGATCTCTCCAACTTATCCAAGATGTACTGCATGGATCTCCATCGCTTCAGAGATGACAGGTTCAGTGCCGCACAGCTCAGTGCCGAGGGGGGCTTTATACCCCTGTGGCCAATGCTTATCAATAGGCATGGTGACCCTAAGCTCATGTGAATCCCACTCTATTGTCAATGCTTTTCTATAAAGATTATGCCCTGAACTTAATCTTCACAGAAAAGCATACAGTTTCTCAGTATGATGCTTAGATGCATCACGGATGTAGCCTGAACTGAAACGTTGACGAACATATTAAGGGAAGTAGGAATTTTGCAATTTCCAGCCGGCAAAATCTATTTCACATAACAGAGCCACAGGAATGTGGTTATTGCCCCCCATTTGGGTTGTGGGAACATGCATCAAACACAAGCCAGTGTATTAAATAAACTATGGGACATGACAGGGCAGGATTTACTGCCTTCTTCATTTTCACATGCTGAATGCAACCAGATACAGAACAAACCAAATCCATCTTCGGCTGTGAAATGTACAACAGCTGGGACTTGTCAAGGCATTAAACTACACTGTGTGTTGTTTCTTATGAAGACGGGATCTCTTTAGAGGGATGTCAAGACAACAGTACAGGAATTAAAAGGCTGCTCCCAGTGGGCCACAGTTCAAGTGTGTGAAGTTTTAGACCATAAATGAGCTTCTTTAAAAACATACTCAACTATTTCCCAGTGCAGAACCACATCAGACATATCTATCTATCTATCTATCTATCTATCTATCTATCTATCTATCTATCTATCTATGCAGTGGTCTATCTCTCTCTCGCTACACATCTATCTATCTATATATCTATCTATCTATTTATCTGGGCAGTGGTCTTTCTCTCTCGCTATCTATCTATCTATCTATCTATCTATCTATCTATCTATCTATC
Organism: Megaleporinus macrocephalus; assembly: GCA_021613375.1. Classification (NCBI taxonomy): domain Eukaryota; kingdom Metazoa; phylum Chordata; class Actinopteri; order Characiformes; family Anostomidae; genus Megaleporinus; species Megaleporinus macrocephalus. The sequence goes on along the minus strand of CM038707.1, from coordinate 41,880,995 downwards.
TATCTATCTATCTATCTATCTATCTATCTATCTATCTATCTATGCAGTGATCTCTCTCTCGCTACACATCTATTTATCTATCTATCTGGGCAGTAATCCATTTCTCTCTCGCTACACATCTATTTATCTATCTATCTGGGCAGTAATCCATCTCTCTCTCACCACACATCTATCTATCTATCTATCTATCTATCTATCTATCTATCTGGGCAGTGCTCCATCTCTCTCTTGCTACACATCTATCTATCTTTCTGTGCAGTGGTCTATCTCTCTCTCTTGCTACACATCTGTCTATCTTTCTGTGCAGTGGTCTATCTCTCTCGCTTGCTACACATCTATCTATCTAAAACTTGCAAACGTTTATTAGATACAGTTTTTCTCAGTCGCTGATTCTCAAATCAGGATTAATATTTGCACCACAGTGTGTGCATTTCTCAGAACAATTTGTTCAAACAGCACCACACAATGGTTGGCCACCTAAAGGCTGTACCTCACTCACAATCCTTTGTTCATTCCCCAAAGGTAAGTATTTATATCTGTAAACATATCAGAGTCATCAGAATTAGAAGTTCTTCAATCATTGATTACGAACAAGACAGTCAAAATGATTAGTCCTGTAATCATGTTTACTCTGTAAGGATTTCTCAGTGTTGGACTTTTGATGACAGATTGAACATGCTTTATAAAGCATATGTCAGTTTTAGCAGTATAAAATTACACATTACTGTTTATGGGAGCATGATTGTAAGAAAATGGAAAGAAATCCATTGATGCATTCTTTGTTTGTAAAGAAATGTATTGATGGATCATGTCATTGTAACAAATAAATAAACAAACAAAAGACAAGTTTGGAAAAACATTACTTTGCACAAAGAATAAAATGTTCAGAAATTTAAACCTAGGAAACAAGCAGCATTGTACAGTGCCAATCACAGTGCTGTTTTCTATACCTCTTAACGTTCTTGTCTGTTGAGCCACATATTCTCATCCACATCACAACGGATATCTTCCCTTGCAATGCAGCGTGAAAAGAATCTTTTGGAATGTCTAATCCAGCCTCTGCAAGCTTCTGCTGTGATGTCCTCACAGGCTGCATCCATGGCTGCCAGCAGAGTCATCTGAGTATGAGGCTGCCGATCATAAACCTTCCACCTCCATGCAGAGAAGAACTCAATTGGGTTCAGGAATGGGGAATAGCATCCTGTTGTGGGTCGCAAACCATTGCCTGATGGTGTTTGAATGATGGAATCTCACATTGTCCCAAATTACCACATACTTTGTTAAATTTGGAGCATTTTCACGATCATTTAGAGCCATCTCACCATCTGGGATGAGATCCCTGTAGAGTGTATCTATGAATGTGATGAGATGCTGTGTGTTGTATGGCCCTAAAGTGGGAGTATGAGTTCACACACCCAGTTCTGAAATGGCTGCGCACATAGTGATGTTCCCTCCTCATTGGCCAGGTACATCAACAGTGGCTCTTTGTCCAATAATATTTCGACCAAGCCTTCTGCCTTCTGCCAGGTTGAAGCCAGCCTCATCTACGTATATGAATCGATGAGGTTGCTCACTTGATTCCAGCTCCATTATACTCTACATTTCAGAAGATACAAAAACAATCCTAACAGAATTCACCGAAGATCACATCAAATGTACATGTTAGGCAAATTTACTGTACTGTATCATTACACCATGAACTATTAACTGAAATGGGTAGTTACTGTATGCACGTAGATGATTTATCTGCACATACTGATAGCGAAGCTCCTTCACTCGGTCACCATTCCTTTCAAATGGTCTGCGGTACAACTGTTTCATTCTCATCTGTTTTTTTCTAAGCACTCTGTCAATAGTTGAGATGCTTACTGACTATGTTCTCTAAGATGTCATGGTTGTCTATAATGGCACTCTGGATCTCCCTAAGTCTAATAGCATTATTAGCTATGACCATTACACTGATGGCATTCTCCTGCTGAGGTGTAAAAAGGGGGCCTCTGCCACCCCTGTGAGGTAGCCCCACAGACCTGTGTGGTACACAAGTAGGAAGGCAAAACACAAGACTGAGTTGAGTATACTTTTAGAAAATATGTACAATTGTAATATGAAGTGTTAGTGTGTACTGTAAACATATAGTATTGCAGTATAGAGTTTTTTCCTCTCTACGGAAAGTTTGGATTATTGAGGACAAAGTTGATCTTCCAACATTTGGCTGCACCCTACGGCCAGCTCCAGCCATTGTTAGGCCATGATTGACAACATGGTCTATAAGTGTGGCCCTTATTTCATCTGCAACATGCCTATGTCCATGGCCTCTTCTACCTCTCCCTCTGTTATGCCTCCTTACTCTCCTTCCACGCACTCTTACTGCTCTTCTTACTTCTGGCCGTTGGGCCTGGTCATTTCTTTGTGGATCTTCCATTGAGCATCAGACACTCCCCTTCATCAGTAAAAGTCATGATTTAACTGAGAGCTAATAAACAGTTTAAATAAACAATATTTACAAAAAAGTCCAGTAGAAGTGTATAAAATCTGCTTATTAGGTCCTGACAACTGGCTTAACTATTTTGATTATAATGATGAATACAATGAACTAGGTGTTTTGGTGGGGTAGGTCCGTTTAGTAGAGAAAAGTATAATATATTATGATTTGCATGACAAAAGCGATTGAGAATTTGGGAAACAGCAGACAGTTGTACAGAATCATTTGCTATAGTGCTCCACATAATTTGCTGTTTGTATAAAGGAATGATAAATGATGATTTGATGTGCACAAGTGACTAGATGATGTGCAAGTTGAACGAGAAGTTCTAAGAAATCTAATTCTGATCTGAGAAATGCTCCAAAGCGACTGAGAAAAACTGTAATATTCTTTCACTGTATTGTTCGCACTGCAATTTGTTGACAAACTAAATCAGATAGAAATTCAGGAAAGACAGACGACTGTTTGGCAGCACCCAATAATACAAACTACACAATTAGCAACTTACTCTAAACATTCAAAACAGCCTGAGACAAAAACTTAAGGAATTATAGTGCTTTCTTTTCTATACATCCTGACACTCCTCTTTGCAAACAGAAGATTGAATAACATTTCAGAATTTATGTCAATGTGCAGCATTACAGCGGAGTGCACGTTTCTAAATTACATACCTGTTTTCTCTACGAAACGTTTGAACAATTGAAGACACAGTTGTTCTTCCAATATTCAGCTGCACCCAGCGACCAGCTTCAGACATTATAAGACCATTGCAAGACCAGCCATTGTAAGACCATGATGTACAACATGGTCCACAATTGTTGCCCTTATTTCATCTGGGACAAACCTATGTGCATGGACTCTCCTACCCCTTCCTCTGTTTTGTCCCCTCAGCCTTCCACCAGGCAGCCTTACCCCTCTTCTTGGCTGTTCACCATGTACAAGGCCTTGTCTTTCCAATGACTTTGTGACACTGTATTGTTTTGTGTCTATATATGTTTGTCAACTGAAAGTTTATGAGATGCACCTCTGATCAATGGTTAAGAGCTGTTGGACCATTGGTTGATCTACACCTTCATACATTCCCCTTCTTAACTGAAAGCCAAGATTCAACTGAGAACAATTGAATCAATTTAGGATAAATTCCCAAAATGTAGCAAAAGTTTTTTTTTTAAATGTACAAATTCTACCTGAGAGATTATGACAACATGTTCAGCACTTTTGCATGTAATGACCTAGACATTGATCTAAAGTCTAAACGTTTTGGAAGGTAAGATAAAAAGGTAAGATAAGGAAGGAAGGTAAGCAATTGATAATGCAAAAAACAGCAGACAATTGTATATGACCATTTGAAAGAATGTACAAAAGCATTTGCAAAATGTGGAACACAGTGAGAAATGCTATTATGATGCGCACAAGTGATGAGGAGATGTGGAGATTGAATTAATAGTTTTGAGGAATTCAATTCTGATCAGAGAAATGAACCAAAGTGACTGAAGAAAAAACGAAAAAATAATCTGAAGTTGTGAAACTCCTAATTAGGACTATTTCATCATACATGAAATAGATCATACATCATGAGCTGGTGGGACTCCATGTCATCCAGTAGGTGCTTTTTTTTCATTTTTTCACCTCGCCCTCAAACAACTGCCACTGTTGAGTGGAACAGAGCTTACAGAGCTTACAGGCTGCTTCCCAAGATGAGCTTTCTAAGATCAGCGAGCTAACAGTGTAGCTTGTGCAGATGACTGAGTCATATTGAAATTTCTCTGTATTTTAGTCTCAATGTACCTTTTTATGCAACCGCAAGCGGCATAACAGGTTGTTTACCACCCCAGATATGTTCAAGACGGTTTCAACATCGTAGACATCGTAAACTACCTCCTCTGGCGCCATGTGGCCTCGGATTTTCAGACCCTACATTCTGCCTTTTCTCAGAGCCACCAGCTGAGGTACTTTACACCATGGCTAAGAAAGTTTCCCAGGACTGGAAGTGAGACCCTAGCAAGTATATCTACTAGAAAAGGCTCTGTTGTATTGGTAAAGAAGGTACAGCCAAGTTCACAGAGTACACGTTTTTACAACAGTCTGTTTTTTTCTCTCTTAATGGACACCAGGCAGTAGCTGCCCACTGCTGTGTGTCCTCTATACTTGAGTAGATGTTTGATTTAATTGTTTCTCAAGGTTACTGCTGAAGCGTAAATCTCTGTGGCATGGCCATCAGTCACAGGTGTGTTTAGACGAGTGGTCAGGGAGGTGCTGGGAGTAATGCAGCTGAGAGCAGAAACCCTGTCCTGATCCAGAGAGCTGAAGCAGGACCGATGGCCCACTGCGTATAAAGATGAGTGATGTGTGGAGCGAGCGCCGGTGTTTTACTGCCTGTACCAGCACTCCATTTAAGTGCACATCAAATTCATTGCCAGCTATAACTGACCCTTGTAACCACCACAGCACACACTGTTATTTGCCTGCACTGCAGAATGAAACCGGCTGAGGTTAAAGTACACCAAACTGCTGCTGTATTTCGTACTTGTGCATCTCTAGCCAATCAGTTACAGGAATCAGACCAACATGTTTTATAGTGGTTTAATCACTTTATAGCAGTAGCTCTCAACCAGGTCCTCATGTTTTGCACTAACTCAGCTCTCTATACACCTGAACCAGGAATTCAGTGTTCTTAAGGCCATTTTCAAGGCAGTACACGAAGACAAGCAGCAGTGAAAATGCTCATGGCTAAATCTGTAATGGCTGAGCAAGGTTTCACTCATCTCCTGCTGTGTGGTCACTAAAAGTTAATGTTATTACTGAGAGAGCAGAAGGGCCTGACTTACCCTCAGCATAATGACGGTCATTAGCCTTCTTTAGTTAGCCTTTAGCTTAGTAACATGCTAGCTGGGCAACTGTCATGCTCCTGTGTTGGTCAGCAGTAACACTTAACACTTTAAAATACTACATACTGTAATATATATATATATATATATATATATATATATATATATATATATATATATATATATATATATATATATATACACTGAGCTGGCGTATACTTTGTGCATTCAAACTCACTTGGAAAAAAACGTCTGGTTCCATTGACTTACATTAAAACTAAAGACTATTTTTGGCCTCTCTTGTAAAGCTGCCAGTTAATCTGAGTATGTTTTAATTGTGACACAGATTTTAATAAAAAATTTAACAAAAATATTTAACTGTGTAAAGGTCAGGACTTTTCAGTAAGTTTATGAGGTAACATATTTAGTATTGAAATCTGTACTTAATATCAGCCTATATTAAATTATGGCTTTCCACAGCATTAGCCAGCTAGTACATTTACATTTACCACCATTGGCAAACGTTCTTATCCAGACCAAGTTGCAGTATATCTGTACACAGGTAGGTGAAGGTAGTGTTACAGTTTATCTGTACACAGGTAGGTGAAGGTATGTTAGGAGTCTTACCCAAGGACTCTTATTGGTATAGTGTACCCTCACAGTTTAATTAGGAATTTGTTAGGAAAATATTTGATTAGATTATTTGCCTATGACTGATGACAAGTATCTCCAACATACTAACTTTACAGGAAAGATAAAACAATTCTTTACTTTCAGTTTAAATTAAGGACAAGGTATTTTTCAAAGGAGTTATAGAGCATTTGTATTGGTCCAATCATCATGAGAGTTTGACACTATGTAAAAAGAACTGTTCAGTTCATATTATGCAGAAACACTGCACACTGCAAAAAACGGAGATGCTTAGTTTGCACTGGACAGAGATGAAATGTAACTAAAGGAACACAGTATTGCAACATTAACAATGAATAAAATAGTAAAGCCTTTTCTTTTTTACCTTTTATAAACATTTAAATTTCATTTTGGCACAAACTTTATTGACTGGTACTACATTATAGTCATAGTTACAAAAATTCCAGCATTACCTGATTCAAGAAATACTCACGTCCACCTGCATCTCCGCAATCCATAGCGATTCCTGCTCGTTCCCGCCTGCAAATACTAGCCATGTCCATCCGCGCCTGCAAACTTTGGGTTATGACTGTGGTCCTCGTCCACTCCTGGCTGTGGTTGCTGTTATCTGCTATGCTACTGTAGGACTTGTCCGCACAAACCCCATGACATGGCCAGGCAGCCTTCTGAAACCCCCCCACCACTATATCAATATATCAAAATTCACTAAGAGCTACACATTTTACATTTATTAAGGGGGCAAGAAGTGAACACAGACCCCATTTTTATTAGAACCTATATTTCTATGTATTTCAGAATCAGTGTGGTTGAACTGTCACCTTCAGATCGATGTATTGCTGCAGTGCTAAAACCCTGAGGTTTTGTCGTTAGCCGACTAAAATAAACTTCAAGTGAGAGTTTCGCTTGCGAGGCGCTCGCTGCGCCGCCGCAGGGTTCGGCGCCTGTTGCAGCTGCTCTCGCGGTTGTGTTTGATATTGTTTCTGAGTGGCGGAACATGCATTTATATGTACTTAGGAGGTTCTCTTTTGTCTGTGCTGCGTTCTGTCGAGCAGAGTGTCATTAATAAAACATCAGCTCGCTCCATTAATACAGCATGACGGAGCAGAATGTAGCTATTGATCTATGTTTAGGATGAGTGACATCTCTTGAAGGATCCGCATCTCTGCCTGCCTCTCACTTCTTTGCCAGCTTCTCCATTCTCTAAACTGTTGTCTTTCTCTCTCTCTCTTTCTCTGCTACCTCTCTTCCTTCTCTCCCTTCGGGTAATTGTGAGAGTTGGGCGAAATCCCAGTGGACCCAAAGTGCTTTGGGACAGATACTGTGTATAAACGTGTATATATATATATATATAAGCACATGGACGCTCAGAGGAGGTATATATCGTCACAGTCCAAAGAAAAACAAGTGTCTCCAAAATAGTTGGAGAGAATTTAACAGAAAGTCAATGTAAAGAGGTTTTATTCCAAGTGATTTTGGAGCATTTCTATTAGGGATTTCTATTAGGGAACTTTTTCAGTTCCAATACCGATACAATACTTTGCATATCGGTTGCGGTGGCAAACCATGACCCTTAAGCCTCTCCCCCCCGCCCCCCCAACTCACCAATTTTCATAAACACGTGCTCAAGCTGTCTTTTTTCCTCCTTTAATGCTTAATTTACTCTCGCGATTTGATATTTCTCTCGCGTGCGAATTGAAATACCGTCAGCAAGAGAAATGTTTGTGCAGATTAGAATAGAGATTAGTTGAAGCTGAATTTTGCATGAGTTTTCCATTCCACCTTATATGACGTGGCTTGAGACACTGATTCAGTGTAACTGCTGCTCTATTTAAGGTGGAACGTGAAGTGAACCAAGAAGCTAGCATCAGCCTTGCTAGATTAGAGTATATAGTATATAGTGTATATAGAGCTTATTACTGTTTTTGCATTCACGATGTACGTATGACCCTCATATACGAACTGTGTGAAGATAGACAACCGCATCAAGAGTGCAGAAAGATAAAGCTGAACCAAGAAGACAGATAAAAAGCTACATGAGGTAGATGAGGTCAGTTCAGAGTGGGCAGTGAGATATGCTGACCCTGATGGACTTAGAGAGCATTAATTTGTAGCACATTGACTGCCATGATTAGGTCACCTTTAGGGTAAAGACACACATACATGAACTCCAGAATAGACTTGAACACGCGGCCCAGTTACTTGAGACAAGACGCCAACTCAAACCCCAGAGACTTGACTTAGATTTGGATTCCAGAGACTGAAGATTTGACCCAAACTTAAGCCTCAGTGACTCAAGACTTAACTCAAAATCAAACCCCAGATAGTAAGGATTAAACTCAGACTTTAACCAAAGAGACTTAAGAATTGACCCAAACTCAAGCCTCAGTGACTCAAGACTTAACTTAAAATCAAACCCCAGATAGTAAGGATTAAACTTAGACTTTAACCAAAGAGACTTAAGAATTGACCTAAACTCAAGCCTCAGTGACTCATGACTTAACTCAAACCACAGATATTTGAGATTCAACTCAGACCTCAGAGACTCAAAACCTGACCTAGACTTAAACCCTAGAATATTAAGACATTACTCAGATTCGAACCCCAGAAACTCAAGACTTGGCTCATACTTGAATCTCAGAGACTTAAAACTTGCTTCAAACTCAAACTCCAAGGATTCAAAACATAAATTGAAACCCCAGAGACTTAAAACTTAACTTGTACTCAAACTTGATTGCAACTCAAACCCCAGAGACTTAAGACAATGGGTGTTAAGTTCAAACCTGAATCTCATGTTTTTGAGAATGTTTCTTTTCAGCTACCCAAGACCTGACTCTGATTCACACTTCAGTCGAGACTTGACATCTTGTGAACTTCTCTGATGTGTCTGGAATAATGAACTGAGCTGTGTATGTGCTAAAACAACTGAGAAAGCTGTAAAACATTAACAAGGTTCTAAAAATAATTACATTGAGAATGCCTTGTATGCCAAGAAGCTAATGTAAAATAATATGATCAAATATTTACAACATAGTATTTACAGTTTAACAACTTTATGATGTTCTTGAAATACTAGGTTATTGCAAAAAAACTACTACTAATATATTTGATGTTCAGTTTATCAATAAATCTACAATTTTTTTAGTGTAACGATTTAGACTGAGACATATGATCCATAAGCAAGGCTTTATTAACTCAACAGGGATATGAAATGAAAAACAAAGCACAGGACCAGGCCTACAGACGAGAAAGTCCCAAGAGACTCCATATGCTGATCCTCCGCCTGAGCAGTGGAATGCGAGAGGTCCCTTGAGCGCTGGGGAGTAAACCTGGAACTAGGTCCTGTCTGGACAGTTTAAACGAGAGAGGAAATTCTTTGCGTCGTTCTGGAGCTTGCCGGGAGAGGATCCCGGCGGGGGTTTCACCACTCTCTCCCAGAGAGAGCATAAGAACACAGTTTATATATTCGCTAAGTTCAAAGTCAAACTAAGGACCGGCAGACACCGGTGGAAAGCTTACTTCAGGGTACGAGCACAAACACAGTGTCCAATAGCCAAACAAACCTCACCGCATGGGGGATAGACAGCAGGGGTGAGCTCAGACGACAGGAGGTGAGAGTTCAGGCAGATCGGCGAGTCCAGTGGCCTCGAGGGCTCCAGGGAAGACGGCAGGTCCCCGCTGTGGAGATATGGCGTTACTTGACCTAGAGGGAAGCCGGCTAGACGCTGGCTTGAGTGAACAGCGGAGGTAAGGGTTGTCACAATCCATGTCCCAATTCAATACCACGCCCTGAGTGCAGTGCGTGGAGATACTATATTGGCCTGCTGATGAGCTACAGGCGTGTGATTGTGATGGTGCTCAGGTGTGAGGGCGTGTGTGTGTGCGCTGTGGGTGCTGAGAAGCGGTGCTTACATGTAGATTTAATTACAACAATGTAGATGTAATATTGTTGTGTTACTTTATATCAGTGGGGAACCGTCATGGCCCTCTACGCCCTCTAAGAGGGCCTAAAATATTCATAACAAACACACACACACACATGTAACTTTTATTTATCTACTTACAGTTTAACAATTAATATCTAAACAATTATAAAAATATAGTCAAATAAATTATTTAAACGTGTCTATTCAATCTGTGTTTGACGTGAGGGGTTAAGTGGAAGCCTTTGAGTCTGTGTCTCCCCCTATAAGGACTGTGATGCCTCCACAGAATATTGGTGATTGGTGGTCCCGCTGTTCGTGTACAGATGTTTCACATTTACGCTTACGAGTGAAACATTTAGGTGCGCGAATGGGGGGAGGGGTTGTGGGGGGTTTGGGGGAGAGGGCCGAGGCTTAAGGGTTATGGTTCGCTACTACTTTATATATACCTGTATAAACAATTCTCAGGTGGTTCATTAAGATCAGACAAACAATTCACCTTAGAGGATGAAGTAAATGACTAAAGCTGACCATTAATTAAAGTGTGTTGTTGCTTTAAAGTAATTATAATGGAGTAGCAAGAAGCTACTACTAATATTAGTGTTTGTATTGCTTTCCTGGCAGCATACTAGCACTAGCAGTGCTCTTAATTCACAGGTAACGTAGGCTTTAGTGTACTGCAGTCTGTTTATCAGCTCCACTGACCATACAGGAGCACTTTATACTTCTACTATTACAAACTGTGGTCCATCTGATTCTCTGTATACATCATTACCCTGTTCAGGACCCCCACAGGACCACCACAGAGCATTTATCTAGTCATATATTAGAGGGATGGATTATTATCAGCACTGCAGTGACACTTGGTGGTGTTAGTGTTAGTGTGTGCTGCGTTGGTGCAAGTGGATCAGACACAGTAGTGAGTTTTAAAATACTCACTGTCCACTCTTGGTGGGCTATTCTCAGTCCAGCAGCAGCACTGCTGTGTCTGATCAACTCCAACTAGCACAGCACACTAACACACACTCACTGCAGTGCTGAGAATGATCCACCACCCAAATAATCCCTGCTCTGTGGTGGTCCTGTGGGGGTCCTGACCATTGTAGAACAGGGTAACAAAGTATGCAGAGAAACAGATGGGACTACAGTCTGTAAGTGTGGAACTACAAATGGTGAGTAGAGCTGATAAAGTGAGTGTAGACACCAAGTGTACTTAATCAAGTGTCCATGTTAGTGTTTGTGTTGCTTTGCTGGCAGCCTATTAGCATCAGCAGTGCTCTTAATTCACAGTTGACGCAGGCTTTGATGCGAGCGGGAGCAGAGGATGCTGTATGTGTTGCATTATGGGCCTCACCTTCAGCTGTAAACTCACACCCACTGAATGAGTCACTCAAACCTAAATTCCACTAAATTACCTGTCTGCTCTTTCAACAGGGCCCCTCTCTGCTTCTCTCAACGTCTGTCAACAACTGCAGTCTCTGAGATAAGACTGTCCTCAGTCCACAGTGTGAAAATAAACACATTTCAAGGCTTTCCTGTCTAGTCCACAAGCCCATGCAGCAAAAAGCAGAGAGCTTTCACGCAGCGGCGTCACAGACGACCAACGAATATTTCCCGATTAGTCGACTAATCGACCGTTATTGTTCATGCAGTCGTCTCTCACTTCACTAGTTCTCTTTACTGCAGTCTGTCAAAATAACTATATGACCTCCACTAATCATATAGGAGCTCATTGTAGTTCTACACGTACAGACTGTAGTCCATCTGATTCTCTGTATACTTTATTTCCCTGTTCTACAAAGGTCAAAACCCACACAGGACCACCACGGAGCAGGGATTATTTGGGTGGTGGATCATTCTCAGCACTGCAGTGAGTGCGTTGATGTGTGTTGTGCTGGTGTGAGTGGATCAGACACAGCAGTGCTGCTATAGGAGTGTTTAAACACATCATTGTCCCTGCCTGACTGAGAATAGTCAAAGAAGAGAATCCAGAACATCTTCTAAGATGACCTCTTGATGATCTTTTATATCACAAGCCTCCCCCTAGTGGTCAATCATGGCCCTGCACAATATCACATAGAAAAAACACACACATGGCCGCCAAACAGACATCAACAATGGCTACTACAACCAGGGGTCATAACTAGAGATCGACCGATATGGGTTTTTCTTTAGCCGATGTTTAGAGGTCAGGGTCAGCCGATGGCCGATATGTGCTGCTGATTTTTAGGACCGATATCTAGAAGTTTTCTGCTTTATTTGTTGCTAAAATATCACACTATTAATAACAAGAAGTTGATGCCCTTACAGAAAATAAGTGTACTTAAAGTTAATTTTATTAAATAAACTTGAGTAAAGTTAAAGTATATTTTCCAGGTATACTTTATGTAGTTACTATACTAATATCATTGTACTAGTAGTACACTTGTATATGTACTATTTTAATACTTCTTGGGACTAAATTGGCCCATTTTTTAGTTTATGAAAGTATATACTTTAATGTACATTTTAAGTGTAAGAGTAGTAAACTTCAAATACACAACTAGTTTACATCTTTTGTGCTGTATCTGCACTAAAAGTAAACTTATAGGTTTAATGTTAGTTTACTAGTTTGTTAATTCATCTTCAAAAGTGTACGTGTAAGTTTCCTTTAAGTGAACTTATCATAATACTTTAAAGTATATGACTATATTTAAGAGTATTTTCTACTTAAAATAGAACTTTAACAACATTTATTTACTCACTAGTGGACACACATAAAATTAACAAGACAGATTAAGAAACATATTTGTATCTTTATAAATCTTTATAAATCAAATTTCCAAACAAGTATTGTACTGGATGCCTTTTTGTGCAGGACAAGAATACTTACTAATACTTTTCTTAAGTGTATCTCAACCAAAGATGAAGTACAAGTAAAGACCAAATATACTTAGACTGTTCTATATACTTGTCAGTATAACCCAAGTACACTTAAGTATAACTGAGTTTAGTATATCACTGAGAAGTACTTAAAAAGTAAACTGAAAGCATTCTCACTTAGTTTTAGTTTAAAAGAAGTATACTAATGGCACACTTAAATAAACTTCTTTTTTGTAAGGGTGCACAACATTTCTGAACTTAACATCATTTATTGAACACTGACTGAACAACTAAATATTTCTATCTGCCTCCCAAAAAATACAGTATGACCACATTACTGCTGAAAGAGTGTAACATACATCTCTTCATACCTATAAGTAACAAGATATTAAGAAGTGCATTTAAAGATACTTCCATACAGCCCACATGTTTGCTGCAGTTACAGAGAGAGCCTCACTTCACGCTTGGGATTTTATCGCATTGTAGTAAAATTGCGGTTCTTTAAGGTGGATGAAGCGCTCTGAGCGAGAGAGAGAGAGAGAGAGAGAGAGAGAGAGAGAAATAGAAACAGTGCCACGACGCAATAGAGAGCGAGAGATACGAAAACGCCGTGCGAGACACAGAGGAGACGCTGATATGCTGTACTGACTGTTCTCTTTACTGTTCTGTTCAGTGACCGACTGCTCCTACCCAAGTGCAGAACCAACAGACTCAAAAACTCCTTTGTCCTTCATGCCATTACACTGTACAACTCCTCTCTGCAGGGGAGGAGGGGTCACAGGAGGACAGAGGATGGGATGGAGCAGTAGACTGATAATAACACAACCGGACTAAGTGCAATAACATTAGTTAACATTAAAAAAGTGCAATAACATCGGTAACATTAAACAAGTGCAATAATAGTGTGCAATACCTCCCCAGTTAGATTTTTCTTTTTCTTTATTTTGTACATTGGATTTCTTAATTTATATTCCTTTCATATGTTTCTTGAGTGTTTACTGTGATGATGCTACTGGAATCTTAATTTCCCTGAGGGAACTCTATAAAGATCGATCTATCTATCTATCTATCTATCTATCTATCTATCTATCTATCTATCTATCTATCTTTAGTTCTGTTTGTCTCGATTACTGGAAGCTGAGTAATATCTGGGAGACTCTGGCTGCTCCGGAGAGACTCTCTGTGTAACAGTAGTGTGTTAATGTGTGTATTACACTAGAGCCGTTAGCTTTAGCCCCAGAGCTAAGCAGTACAACATCCGCTCTGGTTCACGTCTACGGCCGAGACTAGAAACACATAACCACCTCAATAAAAACGTCACTGTTCACTATAAATTATTCATTTTCACTTGTTTGGCCGAACAGTTTCGAAGGTTTCCGCCTGGGGTCCTTTACATGTGGCAGCAGCACGTTTCACCACACCAATAACACGGGGCTGCCCGTGGACGTGCCTGACTTTAAATTGCCGCTGCGAAACACTGATATCAGCCGCTGCCGATATATGAAAAATGCCAAATATCGCAAATATTAATTATGACTAGAGATCGATATAGAGACCGATATATCAGTCATAACGAAATGATCTTCAGTAACCAGTAACCAACGCTACCAGATCTCACAGAATAGATTCATCAGGAAACCGTCACTGGCATTGCAAAGAACCAGTAGGTTTTTTGAAAGTCAGTCTCCTTTATACACAATATGAAATGCTTTAACTTGAACCCTTTTCATCGCTCTGTGCACCAAATGAAATTAAAGATTTCAATTCAAATGCTAACTGATTGCAGCTATGCATCTGCAACGTGTGCCACCCCCGTGCTGTCCCCCACCCCCCCATATCACAGCCTTTTTAGGAGTGTTCTATTCAGTTTTCTTCTAAAACAGCTGTATATAATTGCAAAAAAGCGAAATCACCACAGCTGAGGCAGAAAGAAAGAGAAAAACATACATACGAAATGAAGCGACTGGTACTGTATAATGCGGCTGATTCATAAGCGTCTCTGAGCATAACATAATTTGTAGTTTTATTAGTCCCAGCTGCCTGTGGATTGCTCTCCTGCTGTTTCAAAGCTGTAAATCAGAAGAGGCGACGGCGCTGAGCTGCGGCGTGTGACATGGGGTCACACCGCTTTACTGTATGTGTTCTTTCTCTCTCTCTCTCTCTCCTCTCTTTTCTCTCTCTCTCCCCTCTCTCTCTCTCTGTCTCTCCTCTCTCCTCTTTCTCTCCTCTCTCTCTCTCTGTCCTTTCTCTCTCCTCTTTCTCTCTCTCTGCTCTCTCTGTCTCTCCTCTCTCCTCTTTTTCTCATCTCTCTCTGTCCTTTCTCTCTCCTCTTTCTCTCTCTCTCTCTGTCTCTCCTCTCTCCTCGTTCTCTCTCCTCTCTCTCTCTCCTCGTTCTCTCTCCTCTCTCTCTCTCCTCTCTCTCTCTCTCTCTCTTCTCTCTCTCTCCTCTCTCTCTCTCTGTCCTTTCTCTCTCTCTCCTCTCTTTCTGTCTCTCCTCTCTCCTCGTTCTCTCTCCTCTCTCTCTCTTCTCTCTCTCGCTCCTCTCTCTCTCCTCTCTCTCTCCTCATTCCTCTCTCTCTCTCTCTCCTCTCTCTCTCTCTCCTCTCTTCTCTCTCTCTCTCTCTCCTCTCTCTCTCTCTGTCCTTTCTCTCTCCTCTTTCTCTCTCTCTCCTCTCTCTGTCTCTCCTCGTTCTCTCTCCTCTCTCTCCTCTCTCTCTCTCCTCGTTCTCTCTCCTCTCTCTCCTCTCTCTCTCTCCTCTCTCTCTCTTCTCTCTCTCTCTCCTCTCTCTCTCTCTCTCCTCTCTCTCTCTCTGTCCTTTCTCCCTCCTCTTTCTCTCTCTCTCCTCTCTCTCTGTCTCTCCTCTCTCCTCGTTCTCTCTCCTCTCTCTCCTCTCTCTCTCTCCTCGTTCTCTCTCCTCTCTCTCCTCTCTCTCTCTCTCTCTCTCTCCTCTCTCTCTCTTCTCTCTCTCTCTCTCCTCTCTCCTCTCTCTCTCTCTCTCGCTCCTCTCTCTCTCTCCTCATTCCTCTCTCTCTCTCGCTCCTCTCTCTCTCTCGCTCCTCTCTCTCTCTCCTCTCTTCTCTCTCTCTCTCCCTCTGCCTCCCACTGCAGACAATCCGCCGCAGTTCTGACAAGAAAATTATTTCCAGTAATTTTCATCCTTTTGGGGGGAAGCGTCTCCCGCTGGTGCGCCAGGGCAATTCGTGAGGAGATCGCATTTTATGCCCAATGTTTCACAACAGGCTCTGACTGCATCGCGCAGGCTCTCCACTGTTCCCCAAGCCCAGCGGCGCGCACACACTCTTTCATAGCCGAGTGAGCGTGGGCCAAAGATTTGGCTTTGACATACCTGTTGGCGATCGGGGATGATGATGATGTTGACGATGATGATGTCATCCAAGCTGGCACCGTCCGAAAAAGCAAGAGATGGAGACATCATGAGGTTAGGTTCAGCAGACTGAGCCCTACAGCCTCTGGGACTGACTGCAAGGAGGACGAGCAGCTGATGATCAGGACGGAAAGCAGATTGGGGCAGAGCAGAGCCTGACCGCACCGCAGGGGCACTGGGCAGCTGGACGCAAGCGGCCTCCGGCCAAAGCTGCAGGCCAGAGGTTCCTGCCATCTGTTCACATTAATATGGGTCACTTCAGCCCCTGAGTTTAAAGAGAGACTTGGCGGGCCGAGACACATGGGGGACCTCAAGTGGGCCTAGACTGGAACCTTGCGGTACACCCAAATGTCAGCTCAGGGAAGCCATCCGCAGAGCAGGCGGTCAAATTTGGCCTGAAAGGAGCTCACAGGGGACTTCAAACGGACCAGACGAAGACATCTAGGACAGGGTTTTCAAACCAGCCCCTGGGAACCTCCAGAGAGTTCTTATTTTAACATAGCGTTATAATGCCAGACATGCCTCAGTGAGAGGAGGAAAGACTTGCCCTGTGCTAAAAGTCACTCTTGCCTGAATATCACATTGTAATGGTATTGGCCTACATATAAAAAACTCATTTCCACATACTGGAAATGTGATGACATTGTTTTAAAAATGTTGTAGAACATCAGCAACTGCCTCTCCTACAAAGCACTCACACATGTTTAAGTAATTCAGAATTAAGCAAAAACTAAAAAATGTGGACTCAAGAAACGGGAACTCATAAATGGGGCATAAATGGGAACTGGTTGTGGTTCTTGATTACTGGATTAAAAACACCTGATCTCCAGGAGGATAGTCCAGATTTGGCCCACCAAGGAACCTAGATGGGAGCCATGTAGAGCTCAAAGAAACTACCCACTAAACAAGCCCTTAGACTTGGCCCAAAAGAATTACAGAGGTAATTAAATGAACCTAGACATCTAAGCTGAACCATCCAGACTATCAGGCACAAGTTTGGACACACCTAACCATTTTTTTCTTATTTGTACTAATTTTAAGAGTAATAATATTAGTGAATAATAGTGAAGAGATCAAAAGTATAAAATAAGAGGTATGGAATTATTCCTGGAGCAGAGTTAAACATCTGGTTGTGGTTTAAAGAATGTTTATAGTTTCTTTTAGAAATGAGCTCACTTGGTGTTCCTGAAATACAATTTTGGAGGCATTTTAAAAAATATGCATTATCATTTTTTTATATTAATGATTGTACATAAGCACCGACTTCAACTTTAGATTAAAGACTAAAACTGTCTTTATATACATGCAGATCAAATGCAAAAAAAACAATACTCTGAAGTACTGAGCTAAGCATATGTACATATACAATATATATTGTTTCAGAAATATTGGGGAATAATATTAGCTGCTGTCTGTCCCAGATATGGTATAGTATGGCTACATATTAGCAAGCTTGTTTCTCAACAAATGCTGTGGAAACTATAGTATTAGTATCAGTGCTATTAGTAATATTTGGTAGGTGCACAGGGAAATGATTGAAAACTCATTGTTTGCAAACTTTCTGCATAATTCAGTACCTGAGATATGAAAAAAGTCATTCAGAGTGATTTGATGTGAAAAGAAGTAGACCTGCTCAGATGCCTTAATAATGGCAGATATGAAACAGGAGTCACAATGTTTACAACCAAATCCATTAAAAAATGTTTTGCGACTTCATGCCTAATGTTTTTTTCTTTTTCACCTCCAACATCATTGAATTTTTTTAATGTCCATATTACAGTTAAAATGATTCAGGCAGCAGACATTGTCCATCCATCCATTATTGGCCGCTTAATCCCACTAGTCGGGGTCACGGGGGGCTGGAGCCAATCCCAGCGTCATGGGGCGAAGGCGGGGTACACCATGGACAATTTGGCAGTCCATCGCATGGCCAACACTCACTCACGCACTCACACCTACAGGCGATTTAGAGTGACCAATCAACCTAACATCCATGTCTTTGGACTGTGGGAGGAAACCGGAGTACCCAGAGGAAAACCACTCAAGCACAGGGAGAACATACACACTCCACACAGAACCACCCGGACCAGGAATCCAACCCGGATTGTCTTGCTGTGAGGAGACAGTGCTGACCACTACACCACCATGCCGCCCATCAGGCATTGTATTCATAATTATTTCATGTAGTAACTTTTCTTCCAGGGAGATTCCAGAGGCATGAAACCTCAGACGTCTGGTTCCTTTCAACACCACTGCGAACAGTCTGACTATGTTCCTCTAGAACTGAGCATTTCACACCAAACCACTGTGGATGGCCTTGTTTACATCCTAGAACTTTAATTATGCAGGAATTCCTCAAGCAAAAACATATCAAACTGTCACTGAACAATGTAAACAAGTTATGGTCCTTGATCTGCAGGAGGAAACACAGATTTGGCCAAATAGAAGTACATGGAGAACTTCAAGTGGAGCTGGATCACAATCTAATATGGTACCATATGTCTGCTTTAGAGACAGTTTTTTATCATAATAACGTAAACTTAATGAGCGAAAGTTCAAGTTTATAGGTACAAGTTTATAGATGTTAAAGTTTTAATTAAATGCTGAGTAAAAAGAGACGTTTTTAATTGTTTATTAAAATTGACTCTGAGCTTGACTGTCTAATGAAAACTGGAATTGAGTTCCAGAGTTTAGAAGCTGAAGAACTGAAAAAGTCTCTCTAGGTTCTCTGTATTTCACTAAAGGATGTGCAGAAGGTCTGTATCTGCAGATCTGAGATCTCGAGCTGGAACATAAACAGAGAGATGTTCTGTGATGCAACAGGTTCTAGATTATTTAGAGCTTTATAGACGAATACAGAAGTTTGAACTCTATTCTAAAAGATAGAGGTAGTCAGTGCAGCGTTTTTAAAACAGGACTGATCTGTAGCCTGTTAGTTAACGCTAACTAATTTGGTTAAAAAAATGTAAGGGCTGGTGACATTCGGTAGCTTGCAGGCTTTCGTTTAAAATCAAGGTGGCTGCTGACTAGTTAGTTTACTACAGTTGTTATGCCACTGTCTGTGCTGGATTATGGTGATGTGATTGAAACCATTACACTGTACACTGCTTTGCAAAAGTATTCGGACCCCTTAAACTTTTCAACCTTTTGCCACATTTCATGCTTCAAACACAAAGATATGAAATTGTAATTTTGTGTGAAGAATCAACAACAAGTGGGACACAATCGAGAAGTGGAACAAAATTTATTGGATATTTTAAACTTTTTTTAGAAATAAAAAACTGAAAATTGGGCATGCAAAATTATTCGGCCCCCATACGTTAATACTTTCTAGCGCCACCTTTTGATGTGATTACAGCTGCAAGTCACTCGGGGTATCTCTCTATCAGTTTTGCACATCGAGAGACTGGAACTCACTGCAGGAAACACTAAAGCTGGTGTTGCTGAGTCAGTTTAAACTCTTAATTTCTAACCATCTCCGCACGACCTGCCAGTGTTTTATTTAAATTTAGTTAACAGTTTTATGATTTTTATTTTTTCCTTTCCTTTAGTTTCCTTTTACCATTCTTTATTTGTGATTTGTATTACTATTTTATTGTTGTTATTATTATAATTATTATTATTATTTAATTTTTTTTTACCTCTTTTAATTTTACTACTATATTTATATCTTTTTTATTGATTTATTATTATTTTATTTTTGTCTTATTGGTTTTAGTTTCTTATTCAGTTTTTTTATTTTTTTCTTTCAATTGTTTATTTTACATTTTAAGTACTAACATTAAAATTCATTTTAATTTATTTTCAATCTCTTAATACTCATATTAAAATTCATTTTAATTCATTTTCAATCTCTTTTTGTTTAAATTTGTAATGCTCAGCTACATTGTAAATGAGGGTCTCCCTTAATATACTCCCGAGTGAAAATAAAGGTTGATTGATTGATTGATTACATATTAATTATGACAATTAAAAAGTTTCTGATGACCCAAGTGTTTGTGGTAAATAGAAAATGTGTGTATGATCAAAACTACAACATGTTAGCTGTGCAGTGCAGGAAACAGAGGAGAGACTGAATTTTCCTTTGGCAGTAAGAATGATAATCAGTGTTTGTGACTCAGACACAGCCTCAGTTTTTAAGTTCAGGCTACTTGTCTAGTCGAGTAATTAGTAATTGTAAAGGTCTTTAGTGTGTCTGTTAGATAAGAGGTGAAGATCTGGTGGTTCAACATCTCATCTGATTCTCAGCTTTTTGATCGGATGCACAGATTCTGGAAAATCTGTTGGTCAGGAAGTCCAAGAGTCCAACTGCAGAGGGAGGAGTTCAGTCTAAGTGAAAAGAGTTTATTGAGCAGATTCTGGGGAATCATGGTGTTGAAGGCAGATGTGAAGTCCACAAAGAGCATAGGGACAGGTGGGTGAGGGACCCTAAGCCTAACCCTGTAAACCCGGATAAGTTGATTGTACTTAAAGAGTTTGAGGCACGCGATTGCCTTAAAATATTTAAATAATGCAAAGTAGAGAAAATCAAATGGTTTGAGTAAAATCAACTTCAATGTCAAATAGACTGGAAGTAATCATTTGAGTTGAATACAATGAAATCTAAATTGTTTGTACTTAAAATATTTTGTAAAATCAACCCTACTGACCATTTAATTCAACTCAACATTGAGCTTCCTGTAATCAAAATTAAGTTGTGAAAAACTTAAAAATAGTCTCCATAAAAAAGCTGATGTTTTCTACGTCAAAAGAACGCAAACAGCAGTTAAATTTAGTTTGATTTTATTTCAAATTACATCACTTGAAGGGTTCAGTAGTGATGATGACTGGTTTTGATTGGTCTAGTTAGAATACTGTTTATCTTACAATAATTCTTAAATGCAGTTTAAACATTCAAATGATAAAAACACAGTAAATTACATTTTCTAACGTTAGATCAGCATCAACTGCAGAACAACAGTTTTACACGACTTGAACACGAAAAACAACTTACCAAGTTCCAGAATGTGAAAAACAGAGGGAAGATGGTGCCTTGGTTAATTGTAGTCCTCTGTAGTCCTTCAAGAAAAGAAAACAATGGGGGAAATGTCCACTGTAGAGAAATCCCAGCACTACAGTGTTTCTGTCCGAGGAAAAGAAGATCAGTGAAAAATAGAAAAAGACTTTGAAACCTTTACAAGCTCCACTAAACAAGCTCTAACTAGTCTTGATTGAACTGACCAATGAGAATCTGTCAAGATGCTACAGGGACGTGGTCCAAGCTAAAACCTGATGTTTTAAGTTTGTTCAACTTAACAATATTAGGCTTCTCAGTTATTCTTTCAAAATAGTAGAACATACTAAAACTTTTTAAAAAGTGCAATAAAACTTGTTTTTAAGCAATCAGTACACAAACTCTTTGCACAGAAACTAATTACGGGTTAACAGTGTGGACCACAGAGGAGATGGCGTCCTCTATGGATCGGTTATTCGGGTATGCATACTGACGTCCATAACCAGTCTTTCAAAGCATTTTGTGATTACTGGCGTGAGGGCTACTGGCCAGGAGTCATTTAGACCCATCGCTGCGGAGCGCTTGGGGACTGGGATGATAGTGGAGGTCTTCAGGCAGGTGTGGACAGCTGCCTGGATGAGGCAGGAGTTAAAGATGTCTGCGAGCACCTCATAGAGCTCTTCAGCACAATCCTTCAGCCCCTCCCTCGGGATGTTGTCTGCAACTTTGTGGGAATTTATTCCTCCTAACTTCTGCTGGGGTCACGGTGTGGGGCTCTTCTCCAGGAGGTGGGGTGACTCTGGTGCTGTGGCGGGGATCAACAGCCATGCTGGGAAGACATCTACAGCTAGAGAGCCCAAACCAGAAAGTAGCACTACAGAATGGCCTGTTGAAGCTTTGCTCTCATTTCTTTTCTGGCCTCCAGATCAGTTTGGAGCCAGTGCTCACCTCCATGAGCCAGAACTCTGCTTTAGCTCCAGCAGCCCGCTGATTTCTGCCTCCATTCAATTAGCCTCATTTCAGCTCATCAGTCAAAATGGCCTCAGAGATCCAACCTGCTGCCACTCTCGGCCTCCTTCTGCAGGACTGACCCAGTCGTATCAGAGGGGAGCACTAAGACGAGCGCTGCCCCATTTCAGAACCAATATATAAAAGTGAGGCTCGCGCTCTCTAATGGACAGTAAACAAAGATTTAGTGCCGGTTTCAGCTTAGATGTCGTTCAGCGTCTGATTTAAAAGATCACCTGACCACATAAAAAACATGTCAGCTCCATAATGATTAGCATTATTGGTAAAAAAAATAAAAAGAACAGAAAAATGTTTTTATGGTTAATTAGAACAGTCAATCAATCAATCAACCTTTATTTATACTCAGAGTACACCAAGGGTGGCCCTTATTACAGTGCAGCCGAGCTACACAGAATATTGATCGATAAGCAAATGTGAAATGTATAAAAGACAAATTAGATATAAAACAAAATAAGAACATTATAATAATTAAATAGATGAATAAAGCAAAAAGAGAAGTTAAGAAACAAAAAATAATTAGAACAAAAAAAGAATATTCAAAATTCTTAACAAAAAAGCTAAGAAATAACTAAATATAAGTAATAATAAACTAGAAAAGTGTTTTTTCCTGAAGCACACACAGGGTGGTTGTGCAGCGTGAGCACTGGAGTGCTGTAGGTTAAGCAAAACCATGATGTTTGTGTGGGCTTGAAAATGAATAGGACTCTATGAGTGGAAGAGGGATGATTAAACAAGAAGTAGAGGACTGTGGTTGGGTATGTCTGTGGATTAGTGCTTGGTGACCTGCCCTGAATGAGTACATGCAGTTTGGTGGCTGTACGTTGAACAAAACTATGCTTTTCGGTTGCGCCCGAAAAATGAATGGGATTCTATGGGGAAAAAAGGAGGGACGAATAAAATGACAAACAGACGAGTGCGGGTCAAACCAACACTACAGTCGTGGTTGTGTGACCGCCCTGAGTCAGTGTAAGCGAAATGGTGTCTGTCGGTCAAGCAAAAGTACCTTCGATGGGTGCACAGTTTTACATCCCATTCATTCTCTATGGGAAAAAATTACAGGCAATTCCACTCCTATCAGGAATCTGTGCATCCGATCAAAAAACTGGATAAAAGCCTGAATCACACAATCATACCAGATAATCTGGAGTTGGAACGGAGTCCATATTTCGAAAACTGTGGGACGCGGTGAAGATCTGGCAGAAAAAAAAGTCAAATAAAAAAGAAATAAGATGAAATTAAAAGTATACAACAAATAACAATATAATTATTAGTATAATAATAAAAAGGCATTAAACATTCAAAAACAATAGGTAAGAAATAGTAAGAAAAAATAAAGGATAGTAAAAAGTTAAGAAACAAATAAAAATCATATGAGCTCTTAAGGTAGATGTGTATATACAGTAAGATGTTTCTACAGGAATAAACCTAATCCCCACTGTTAGATATGGTGGAGGCCAGGTGATGTTTCGGGACTGATTTTCTTTGAAAGCCCTGAGAACCTTGTTAGAGCACACAACGACACAACTAAATGAAACTCTGCCCACCAAGAAGCTGAAACTGGGTTGTGGATAGATCCCCTAACAAAGACACCCACACAGAAATGGTTCAGTGGCCACAGAATCAAACCTTTGATATGACCACTCCAGTCCCCCGAGGGATAGCCTATTAAAAAAGCCTGCTGGGTGAGGTGAAGACTCTTAGGCCCCTGGAGGATCTGGACAGATCAGATTTTCTTTTTCCTCCAAACTCAGGAAGAGATATGGTTATATTTGTACAAATGAATAAATGCAGATTGGATATATGTGGATTGGATATATATGTCTATAGATAATGTTTAAAAGTGTTGATTAGATTTTATATGTTCAGCTTAAACTAATTAACCACAAAGATGTGAATGTGCGTGAGTGTGTGTTGGCCATGCGATGGACCCCATCCTTTGCCCGATGACTCTGGGATTGGCTCCAGCCCCCCGTAACCCTGACTAGCAGGACAATGCAGAAGATAATGGATGGATGGATGTGAACATAAACAATGCTGCCTGGCCAGAACAGTCAGAGTTCAGATTTACATAAGTAAATACCTAGGAGTCTCTGATTGGATAATTACTGCGGTGATTAATATGCTTAAACAAGCATGTAGGAAGTCGTATCCCGCAGTCATGGAAAAGACTTTACTGGTGTTTACAGGGGTTCAATTTGTGTCCTGCATCAGGAAAAGAAGAGGAAAAACTGGAATGACTGGAACTGGGTTTAGAAGCCCTTTAACATGTATTTGATACACAAGTTTTTGAGAACTGTAAACCATCACTGTTATAATTTCTCCTTAAAAACTGATGTACACCTGAACTTTGTGCAAACCCACACTTTGTTCTGAATGTTAGTGAAGAACTAAAGTCTGTAGTAGATACAGAATGTGTACAACACTGTTGTGCAATATGGAAAAATGTTCTTTTCTTAGTCAGAAATGACTAAACATTTAAAATCATCTTAGCATATAAAACTTTAAATATAGTGTTCAAAATGCTTTCATTTGTTACTGCAAAACATGCCAGATGTACCAAATATATATGTGTATATATATATATATATATATATATATATATATATATATATATATATATATATATATATATATATATATATATAATTTTGATTTATGAATTATTATTATTATTCATGTAATCATCAATTACAATTATTAATTTTATTATGGTTATAATTATTTTTCTTCTTAATATTATTGTTTTGTATGATTGTTATTTATTGAAGGTCTAATAAACACTCCATTTTTAAAGAATGTGAATGTCAGGCTTTAAAGAGTTCAATCCTGGAAGAACATTGGAGAAACACTAACTTCACAGAAGAAAGGTGGTCAGAAATGGTAAGAAGTGGACAGTAGAAGTAATGGCTCTGTTTAATAGTGAAAGTACGAGCATTTCCACACAACCAGAGCTCACAGGACTGGGACTATATAGCTGTCAATAAGAAAACCACTTGTTAGTGGAGCTAATCAGAAAAACAGGCTTCAGTTTGCTCAGACGCATAAAGGCTGGACGCTGGAGCAATGGACAAAGGTTATGTGGTCTGATGAGTCCAGATTGATTCTATTCTTGAGTGATAGGAGCCTCAAGATAAGCTCATGAAGCTCATGAAGAAGCTCTGCTATCATGCATAGTGTCCACTGTACAAGCCTCTGGAGGCAGTGTTATATTCTGGGGCTTCATAAAATGAAGTCTGCTGACCACCTGATTGAATGTGCAGGTCATTCCATCAATTAATTTTATCCTGGATGACAGTGCTGAGATTATTCAGGCTGTGATTGTGAAAAGTGGTTCAGGGAGCACATGTTCACAACTGTTCACCACAGATTCCAGACCTTAATCCCATTAAAAGTCTTTGGTGCAACTCTGGATGGTTGTAGAAACTAATCAAAGCTGAAGCTGGTCCAATGAAATATTAGAGTGTGCTTTTCTTTTACCAGGTATATTTTTGTAAGCATTTCTTCTCGGCACCACCAGAGGTCTCTGTCCCCTGAGTACTGAGGCAGCCTAGAACACATACACCTGTCCCTCGTTTCACACACACCTGTAGCTCATCACAGACATGCTTTATAAACCCCTCCTCTCAGTGCATGGTAATGAATGTACTTGTCTTGTACGTGCACACCAGGCCCCTTTGTCTCTCTGCAGCTAGGCTATGCTGTTTCCAGTCAAGTCAACGTCTTCTATTGATCTATCAAGCTCCGGCCAAGCTTAAGGTCCGTCTACGTCACTCTACTTCTGCTCTACGCATCTATCATCACCTCTGTAAAGAAGTAGCTCAACGCAATGCCAAGTTGAGGTTTGCATAGCCTCTCTGTGCTACTTACAGGGCCTTGGTATGCCTGGCCGGGAGAGGTTTTTAGGGTTTTGTCTATCTTTGTATCACTGCTCAGACAGGACTTCACTCCTGGAGAACACTACGACTGAGGGTGTCTGCTCTATTTACTGCTCAGACAGGAAACCAAAGCCTGGAAACACCAGCTCAGGTCAGGGTTACCATCTACTGCTGCTATCTGACTACTCTGCACGGCCTGCTCCTTCTGACACCCCACTAGGCTTCCCTGGTTCTCCCGTTTTCCTGGTTATCAAACCCTTTGCTCTACCCAGTTCATCACTATTCACGAGACTCTGTTCTTAATTAATAAACAAGGCTGCTAATGGATCTCACCTTTGCTTCAGTGTATCCTGATTCATTACAATTTTACTGTTATATATTTCAGTCTTTATGTTGGGTGACAATAGTTTTAGAAGCCCGTTTGACCTTTTAACGGCTGGGCTTAATGCATACCTGTAGATGCTGGAAAAAGGAGGCCTAACTCAAATAATCCTGCGTACATCCAGAAATATTCCAAAAAATACGAATGAACTAAACACAAACATTAATATTTACACAAAACAATCCACAGTGATTTTTCTTCATAAAGACCCTTTGGGTGCAATGTCTGGAGCTCCAGCACCCAGAATGCAATCTATCACTGCCTCATTACGGAAGCAGGGAAGAAACCCAGTTCAGTCCTCCCATCATTTTATTATTGGATTATATGGGAAAATCCCTGACTAGACTGTGGAGAGGAAGATTATTCACACATGGCTCTGAAGCGAATCTCTTGAAGCAAGAACAATGATGAGTGAACCGGAGCATTGTGGAGATGACAGAGATTTATGACACGCTAGGATCCCCCTGTCATCACGCCAGTCTATAATAATGTTGAGTTAGCGATGGCTGGTCCCAATAGACCCCGCTGAGATAGATTATCGTCTTCTTGCGTGAACCCTGCGGAGATCCTCATCAATCTTAGTTTGACCGGCGGTGACAGACAGTGTTGACAGCACGCCGCTGTCAACAGCTTCACCCACGCTGCTTGAAAGGTCTGAATGTAGTGTCTTCATAGAAGCTCCCAAGAGTTTTGGTTGAGGCAGGTACAGCCGATTACCGTAAATAAACCCTGTTCTGAGCTCGCGGTCTTCATTCCTTCAACTCAGCTTTTACTGATGTCGCATTCTGGCTCCCAAACCTGCGAGCGCAGACACGTGGAGGCTGTTTATCTGCCATTAGAGACCGAAACTGCGTCACAGTCTGTGCATCTCCAATAAAACAGCAATATTTATGGCGTGACAATAATGCGAAGGAGCAGCAGCAACAGCTGGGCCCGAACGCATTCTGAGGGAGAAAAGATTGCGTCGGCCATCCATGAAATCCAAAGTGAAAGGTGTGTTTTTTCGGGAGAGGACAAGATAAAAAGGTGATCTTAACTCGATAAATGCATCCCCAATGGTGCCTGGCGCACGAATAGCACTCCCGCTTGTAAACAAAGGACGGCACAAGGGTACGGGCACCCCAACGAAGCCCACAGCAAAACATCCACAGCCTTGTCTTATTCAGAAGCGCTTTCAGCGACTGCTTCATAAATCTTCCATTTTGTACCCATTCAAAATGCAACTGCCTGATGCTGTCCATGGTGCTGAAGAAGCCCTTCATTCAATTTTCATAGCAGCCTTCCAGTCGTAGGGAACCAATTGCAGAAAACTGTGTGCTATTAGGACTCTCTGGAAGGTTGCGGTCTTCAGGCCATGGGAAGAGTGGTGCACGGTTAAAAGGAAAATACTCACATTCATCCTTTTTGGGAACTTTAGAGGTAAGTATAAGTAGAGTCTTTCAAAGTAGTTCAGCAATGCTGCAAAGAATTCATCCGCGAATGAAAGAAACACTAAACTAGAAAAGATAAATGGATGGCTGCACAAAAACAACAAAGACAGGAGTCTGGGCCAGTATGTCTGTGGAATAGATGTGACCTGAGTGAGTACAGGCAGTTTGGTGGCTGTAGGTTGAAGGAAACTGTAATGGTTGGGTTCAGCCGAAAATGAATGGGATCCTATGGGAGGAACGAGAAATGAATAAACAACAAACAGAGGAGTGCAGGTCAGTATGTTTGTGGATTAGTGTTTGGGGATCTGCCCTTAGTGAATACAGGCAGTTTGGTGGCTGTAGGTTGAATGAAACCATAATGTTTGGGTTTGACCAAAAATGACTGGGATCCTATGGGAGGAACGAGGGATGAAGAAATGACATGCAGATAAGTGCAGGTCAGTATGTCTGTGGATCTGAGGTTGGGGATCTGCCCTTAGTGAGTACAGGCAGTTTGGAGGTTGTAGGTTGGATGAAACTGTAATGGTTGGGTTCAGCCGAAAATGAATGGGATCCTATGGGAGGAACAAGGGATGAATAAACAACAAATAGATGAGTGCAGGTCAGTATGTCTGTGGATTAATGTTCGGGGATCTGCCTTAAAAGAGTACTTACAGTTTGGAGGCTCTTGTTCAAATGAAACCATGAGGTTTTGGCATGTCCACAAATGAATGGGACTCTATAGGGAAAAAAGAGGGATAGAAAACAACAACAAACAGACGAGTGCAGGTCAAACCAACACTAAAGTCATGGTCGGGGGTCTGCTCTATATTAGTGTATGTGAAACGGTGTCTGTCGGTCGAACTGTAGTGCAGTAGGTTGGCGTGCACTTTTCTATCCTATTCATTCTCTATGGGGAAAAGTTCTGGAAAAATCTGTTGTTTTCCGGATTCTGTGCATCCAATCAAAAAGCTGTATACAAGCTCAAATCCAACAATCATATCAGACAATCAGGAGTTAGAACAGAGTTTATGTTTTGAAAACTGTGGGGCAAGTTATGTGGTGAAGATCTGGCAGAAAACAAGTATATGTAGTGCATTGCAAAGACGGACCCTCGATCACAACTGTAGTGCTGGTTCGACCTGCACTCGTCTGTTGGTCGTTTTTTCATCCCTCTTCTTTCCCCATAGAGTCCCATTCATTTGTGGACACATCCAAAGAGCATGGTTTCGTTTAGTATAACCTTCAAACTGCATGTATTCCCTCAAAGCGGGTCCCCAAGCACTAATCAAGTCAAGACCACAGACATACTGACCTGCACTCCTCTATTCATCCCACAGAGTTCCATTCACTTCCAAGCCCACACAAACATCATGGTTTTGTTTAAACAACAGCCACAAAACTGTGTGTACTCACACAGGGCCATTCATTCCTCGTTCCTCGCATACTCCCACTGCACAGCCATCCTGCAGGAAATGCACTTTTCTAATCTACTGTCAAACCCATCAGTGAACCTACACGTGTGGTTATATGAGATACGTGTGGCTATAAGTAAAAAAGTGGTGAACCCAGAATTCTTTGCTCATTATTGGGCTGATAGTGCTTTTCAAACCTCTCCAACAAGAAAGAGTTTCAGAAAAAACATCTTTTCAGCCAAAATCTTGTGATAAAACTAGTAATGGCTCAGACACCAGGCAGTGTTTTCAAAAGCTCAACTTTCTGCAGGAGAGGGTTTTGAGGCATTCAACTCTTCAGATGTCTGGTTTCTATCGTTCCACCGCTGTGAACAGTTCTGACTCTGTCAGTCTACAACAGAGCATTTCACACCAAACCATTATGTCCCTTATGTCCTAAAAAAGCCATTTTTTCATGAAGTGCTAAAATAAGAATTTTTAATGAACACTTGGAACATTAAATAATAAAATGAATTGATTCCAGTAGATATACCTAAGAGAAACTCAGTAATACATCAAACAACATAGGAAGTGAATATGGATCAAGTTTGACCTACGCTGTGCATAAACGAGTTAACTGTGCATAAAATGTAGAAACAACCGTAAAATTTCCCTTTAAATGTGCAGTTTGTGAAATTTTTAGTTTCAAACTTTCCAAAAATTCCAAAAACAGAGTTGCAATGGAAAATTCTGTCACCACAAGCGACAACATTATACAGATGTTTTCATTTTCCAGATGTTGACCAACCGTCTCGTTGAAGAAAAATAGCCCTGCCTACGTCCACCTTCAACTACCAACCTCCACTGATACAGCTCTCCTCTGATAGCAGTAGCGAACTGTGACCCTTAAGCCTCAGCCCTCTACCCCACCCCACACGAGTTTTCAGAGGGGGTGGTTTTGACAGTTTGGAGGCGGGGCATGGGCTTCCAGCCTGACTCAGCAAACTAGCTAGCTGTGGTAGCCTAGCGCTAGCTAGCTGTTTCTCCAGCTAGCATCTCCACAGCGTGCGGAAATGATCATACAGTTAAGCCCGCCCACTTAGAGGGAAGATATGATTGGTCAGTTTTACTGTTTGGTATCGAGTTGAATTATAACTGCCTGGTTCACCTCTGTACATGAACAGCGGGACCACCAATCACCAACATTCTGGGGAGGCATCACAGTCCTTATAGGGGGAGACACAGACTCACAGGCTTCCACTAAACCCCTCACGCTTAAGTTTAGATGTTAATTGTCACACTGTAAGGAGATAAAATAAAATTATGTGTGTGTGTGTGTGTGTGTGTGTGTGTGTGTGTGTGTGTTAAGAATATTTTAGGCCCTCTGAGAGGGCGTAGAGGGCCATGACGGTTCCCCACTGTCTGATGGTCATCAGCTTAGCTCTGCAGTCAGCTGTGAATCGCTATGAGGTGCCGAGAGGCGTTTTCTTTCTCAACACAAACATGTGAAAGCATCATTGGACCGCTTATAACTTTGTTTGTGACTAACACGAGTGGTAAATACATTCCAAACTACTTCAACAATGGGTCAGAGCGGGATGATGCCCCACCTGAGGCCCAGATGAGCAGCAGATTTGCTTTCGCCAGCCTAATCAACGACTTCTATGCAATGAGGACAAGAAGAAAAACTTTCTAAAGACATGAAATCTGTTTATCCTCAATGTATCTGTCATAACTGGCTGTTATAAGTTTGGCTGGTTGTGTTGCTCTTAAATAACGTGGTCCGACCCAAGGAGGTGGATCTCAACAGCTTCGATCTTGCATATTTGTTAAGTTCTGATATATGAGCTGCGTTACTGTACTTGCTTACTTTTCAAGCTTTAGTGTGTGAACGGATGCACGTGTACATGTGACCTCATCATTCTGGTTCTCTGTTTCACCTTACTGTAGCATCATTTTCTCTTCATATTTTAATTTGGCAGGTAGTGGAGGCAACATGGTGCTGTAGTGGTTAGCACCATCACCTCATAGCAAGACATTCCGGGTTTGATTCCCAGTCTGGGTTAGGGATAGGTGTGAATGTGTGTTGACCATGCGATGGATTGGCCACCTGTCCATGGTGTAACCTGGCTTCGCCCAATGATGCTGGGATTGGCTCCCATGACTCTGACTAGCAGGAACAAGTGGAAGATAATGGATAGATTGGATGTTCATCTGTTGGAGGGGTGGTGTTTAAAGTGTAGTCTGCTACTGCCCTGGTGGCGTATTCTAACCTCTTGTCAATCATGTTAAAGTTGCTATTCCTGGTCAGATTATTTAGGGGCAGGTAGCCAATGATGGCTGAAGATCTTGGCAAGCAACTGCCACAAGAAACCACGTTTAGCAGCGAACAGAAATAAGTGATATATCGTCACTGTCCAATAAAAACGTGTATCTCTATTTTTGTTGATTTTGAGTTTTCTACGTCATTTGAACACGCCAATGGTCATTTACATTGTGCCAATTTTAAGATGAATGGACCAATAGAAGTGCTCCAAAACAGCTTGGAAAAAATTCTTTTTCCATTGACTTACATTACAGGAGAAACCAAAAACACATTACTTTCAAAGTTGTGATTTTGGAGATACCTTTTCATTTCAATGTTTTTTCATTGGACAGCGACGATATATTGAGGCAGAAAAAGAGTCAACATCTATGCTTCAGACTCTATTGAATAGTTAAGTTATGGAGTTAGACGCAGAATTCTTCTTCTATACTGGTAAGGAGTAAAGAGGGAGGAGGAGGGACTATGCATTTGCTATTTTAGGAGATAGGAGTGGACACCACAGCTTTCTGTTATTATATCTCTCCCTATTTGTTTGGAATATGAGTTTGACAGGTTGTGTCATCTTACAGATTGTTCCTTTAATGAAACATCATATGGATAAAGCTTCCTTAACCGTACCTGGTAGCCAGAACAACATGAGTCCCCGAGTCCTTCTCCATTTCCTGTGTGTTTTATCTGTCGTTTAAATTAGGTAGAAAAAGAAGAACCAAATATCATAAACACTTCTTTCCACTATCTGATTAATGTGCTGGGATGTTCTAGTGACCTGAAATGACCTGGACTGCAGCCACAGAGGGCTACAAAGAGAAAAGAAGCCCCGACTCATCTATCCATGATGAATCTCTTATCTCCAAGGCAGAGTATACGTGATTATCTCTTATAGCTTTTGTGTTTAAGCTGTGTAAGTTTTCATTGAGTCTTCATCTCGGGTCTGGGCTGAGAAATGGTTCTTCTGTTGTTCAGTAATCCTGTGTTAAGGTCTGGTTTAGTTGAGCTGGGCTATTTAAGTCTCAGTTCTGAGAACAGTAATTGCCCTGCAGTCTTCCAGGTTGGCGTGATCTGGCGATGAACACCGTCCGGCTGCTCTTCAATCCCACGTTCTCTCACCTCCTCCTTCTCCATCTCTCCACCTCTCTCCCACTCCATCAGGCCGGGGTCAACCTGCCCCATTCCAACGCGTCTATCTCTTGATCAGTTCGAGAATGATAAAGTGACCTTTCCGCATGCGTCTCGCTGTCTATTCCTGTTGGACGCTCGTAGCATACTGAAAAGAAGTGAGCCTTACTGAGGCCGCTCAACCCAAAATCTAATTTAAACAGTTTTACTCTCAAATATAGTCCATCAGCTAAGACATGTTCGGTGTTTGAAGTTCACTTCTTTAGTTTTGCGGTGAAGCTATTAGCCTAATAGAGCTCTTTCCTCTGCTGCTCCACGGCTGTGGAATCAGCTCCCCGTTGGCAGTGATACAGCAGACCATCTCTTTTAAATCTCTTGTTGAATCTCATATTTTTTAGAGATGCACACAGTTGTATGTTTGTATCACATTGAGTGTCTCTGTATTGTTTTTATCTACAGTACTCTGCATGTTTGAGGCATTTGGGGACATTCTTATATTTTAAGAGCTATTTTTTCCAGACATGAAGCTTTAATTTACTCAATTTTTAAAATATTGAACCAGTATTAATACAGTAAGTAGTGTTTTTACATACGTCAGTGTGTTTATTGAAGCTTTCCAAGCTTCTCCTTGTGGAAACAACCCAGTATTATTAACAGTTCTCATCTAATATCTGCTTTGACTGCTCAGTACTTCATTAAGCTAAATCAAGATTACTGCTGAAGGAACTGAATACATTCATCATACAATGTCTGGGGCGTCCAGGAGAAATCTGGAACTACACTTTGTTCTTCAATCTGGAGCTCAAGATCTGATCTACTTCTTTTACAATAACATATTCATGTTCCTTTGTGTTGTATGTATGATTATTTACATCTGTTCTAATTATATCTGGTGTTCTTACTGGTGAAAATATACTTATTGCTAAGATAAAGGGTTTTAAATTCACAGTGTATGTGTAGTGTATGTGTTTGGATGTTCGCTTGTTTCTATATTGTATTCAGGCTCTAAGAGAGCTACTACTACTGTTGTTAGCTTTGTGTTGTCCGTTTCCCATTTTTATATATAACTGTCAGAAACCTCATGTGTGATCAAAGTATTTATTTACATATTTACTTATTTATTTATTATTGTTGATTTATGTTTTCCGGGCAGCACGGTGGTGTAGTGGTTAGCTCTGTTCCCTCAAAGTAAGATGATCTGGGTTGGATTCGCCTGTGTGGAGTGTGCATGTTCTCCCCGTGCTTGAGTGGGTTTCCTCTGGGTCCTCCGGTTTCCTCACACAGTCCAAACACATGCATGTTAGGTTAATTGGTCACTCTAAATTGCCCGTAGGTGTTAGTGCGTGAGCGAGTGTTGGCCATGTGATGGACCGGCGAACTGTCCATGCTGTACCAAATTTATTAACATTAACATTTTAATATAACATTATAGTCATTATAGCTTTTAGAATAATGATTTTTGGGGAGGTGGGCTAGTGCACTATAGAACCCTGTAGTGTGGCCTAAGCTTTTGTCCTTAATAGCATTTTTCCCTTACATTACTTTTACTTTTATACTTTAAGTAGTTTAGAAATCAATACTTTTATACTTTCACTGGAGTAAAAAGCTTGAGTTGAAACTTCAACTTCTACAGAAGTATTTTAAACCCTAGTATCTATACTTCTACCTGAGTAATAATGGTGAATACTTTTGACACCTTTGACCATGAGACAGTCTACCGGGACAGTCTGGACAGCCAGTGCAAATGTCTATTCTACCATCTGGGCTCCATTACAGAGAAGACTCGTGACACTTGTCTTCCATGAATCCTAAAGGATGGCAGGTCAAGCAGAGCTGTACTTGAAGCTTGAAGGATTTGAGATACAGATTGACTCTTGACCATTGGCCTATGATAGAAATGGGCTAGTCCATTCTTGGCTTTGTAGGCAACAGAGTTTTAAATCTTTTGCCTGCAACTAGAGGAAGTCGGTAAAGGAGGCAGTGGAGTGACATGAGAGAACTGAAAGGGCAAGATCAGGGTGAGGACCTGTAGTTTCAGGGAAGAACATCATCTCAGTGTTGCTGGAATTGAGATCCTGGTGGTGAGCTGTCATTCATGAAGAGATGTCAGTCAGACATGCAGAGATGCCACTGCAAACCTGAGTATCAGATGATGAAAAAGAAAGCATTTGTTATTAACTGTCGTCAGCATAACAGTGGTAAGAGGAGCCAGGAGAGGTAATTACATCACCAAGAGAATGAGTATTGAGTGAAAAGAGAAGATGACCCAGCACTGAGCCTTGAGGGACACCAGTGAAGAGCCTGCATAGAGCAGATGTGGACTCTTTCCACGTTACCTCGTAAGACTGTTCCTCCAGATAGAACTCAAGACACTTCCACGCAGAGCCAGCAATTCCAAGGTTGGTGAGGCCCGACAGGAGGAGCTTGTGGTTCACTGTGCCGAAAGTTGATGAGAGGTCAAGAAGAATTAGAACCAATGAATGATTTTGCTGTGAGGGCAGTTTCTGTTGATTGCAACCATTTGAAGCCTGACTGGTTGGGGTCCTGGAGCCGGTTCTGAGTAAGAATGAGGGACAATTGATTATAAATTGCATGTGCAAGAATTCTTGAGAGGAAATCAAGGAGTTGTACCGATTGGTAGCTGCTGACATCTGAGCCGTCCAGCGTGGGCTTCTACAAGATATGAACCTCGCTGGCGCTCTTGAATGGTGACGGAACTTGACCTGATAAAAAGGAACTGTTTGTGACAAACGTGATGAAGGGCAGCTGGTCCATGGAGATTGGCTGGAGCTGTAGATGAAATGGGATTTAGTGGGCAGGTGGTTGGATTGTTTGATTTAAGTAGCTGTAGGATGTCAGCAGTGGAAAAAGAACAAAGCAAGTTAGGGAATTAATAGCGATAGAATGAGGACTAATAGAGAGAGAGGAGACAGAAAAAGACTGCCGGATTTTATTAACCTCCTCCTCGAAGAAGGTGACCAAAAATCCTCCGGGGTAGGAGAAGGGGATGGCGAAGAGAGGGAGGGTTGAGGGGAGACGAGCGAATACTGAAGAGCTTGCATGGATCCAATGCTAATACTTCAAGTTTCCCTCTGTGGAAAGATGACACTGCAACTCTATTATTTCTATTTCAAAAGTAAGAATTTTCTAAATGAAAACAAATGGGGAAAAATGTAATTAAGGCACCTGCAAGGTGTGTCACACCGTCCCTGTTGTTAATTAACTCATTAGACTCTAGGAAGGTTAAAAACTGAACTACCATTAGAAACTACCAGCTGATGACAGTTCTAAACTTGTGCAGTACAGGCTCCTCACCTCCATCTCCTCCATTCTGTTCTTCACATACTGTCTCCATCTGGATTATGAACATCGTCAAAAACCTATTCTAAACATATTCAGTGATGTTGAGGTCTGGTGTGGTCAGTAGCTTGTTCTAAGAACTCTTGCAGCTTCTTCGCTTCATTAGCATATGTTCGCCTTATTTATATGGTGGATTGTATGTATTGAATCATTGTCCTCTTGTCGAAGCCAGTCTCTAGATCCAGTTAATCGCTTAACATAGTTACAATGAATAGTTCTCCGTTGTTGTCATATGGGGGGGTTACTTTCAATCTACCATACAAAGAGTCTTAACTTTTTTTTTTAAGTCATCAGTTAAGTAATGAAGGCCAAGTCAACATCGATTTCTCGCTGATGACGTCATGAAGAAAAACTTTGTGAATGCAATTTACAAATCCGACTTAAAACCCAGAATCTTACATATTTGTTTCCCTCTGGGAGGCCTTGCTGAGACACTCGGCCATGACGCAGTTCCAGAGAGCCAGAGAAATTAAGTGTGCCGTATTTCGCCAAACAAGTAACCAGCACTATGTCCCCTAGATAATATAGATAATGATCTTCAATACGTGGCCAAACTCCTCACCTGTTGTCTTCTCTGAGGCTGCCATGATGTTAGTGCCATGGTCATGTGATCAACAACTAGTTAACATTATGTTTAAAGTCAATTATTTGACTAGTCAAGTGGTCAGAGCATAATAGATACATTTTCTGACTCTTAAACCTCATACTATGGGCTCTACTAAGTAGCTGGTCTAAGATCTGATAAAGAAAACCAAGAAGACTCTCAGACTGAAAGTAACCCCCCCCCTATATGACAACAATGGAGAACTATTCATTGTGCCTATGTTAAGCGATTAACTGGAAATGAAAGCTTTAGTGAAAGTTCTGATGCTCCAATGCTACGTGACTCTCTCATCCATTACTCCAACCAAACGCAGGCTGCCACCTGTTTTTAAAAGAATTCAACTCATGCTCCCTCTTTGCTGCCTTCAGGTGCTGACCACACCAGAGTCCAGACCTTAATATCACTGAATATATATATATATATATATATATATATATATATATATATATATAATCCAGATGGAGGCAGTAAGAGAAGAACATAATGGAGGAGATGAAGGTGAGGAGCTTGTACTGCACAAGTTTATGAAGAGCATTCTGAACTATAAGATTCACTGCTATCCAGGCAGCAGATACAAGAACTACCTTCTCCTCCAGATGTCCTTCTACTCAAGAACACAAAGTGAAAGGTAGAGCTGGTTTGTTAGCGGATGGGTCAACCTCAATTCCAAATAGGTCAGTTATTTGGTTTTCTACTGTCCTGTGGAATAAACAGCAACAAACATTTGACTCGTCAACAACTCTACAACGTTGATGTCTACTTAACGTTACATTAGGTCTTCAATGTGTTTAGCCACAGATCGACAGTACACTATACAATATTCACTTGTATAGTGAGCACATGAGGCTGAAGTCAGCTGTTTATTCCTGTTGTCCTGTTCCACCTTAAGAAGAGCAGCAGTTAGCCAGCATTCTGGCATCTGCTGCAGGATTTAAGGCGGAACAGGCAAGTAAAAGCTGACCTGACGCCTGGAATGAGAATTGTAATGTGCACCGTTGGTCTGTGGAGGCTGTGATGACAGCTACAATGAGAAACTCTAACAGGAAGCTTCTTCAGTCTCTTGTCTGACTGCAGATGAAGACTCAGTTTCAATCAGCATGAACAACAACTTTCAAAACTTGGTAAAAGCTCCGGCGGCACAGTGTTGTAGTGGTTAGCACTATCGTCTCACAGCAAGACAATACGGGTTTGATTCCCAGTCTGGGCCGTTCTGTATGGAGTGTGTATGTTCTCCCCGTGCTTGAGTGGGTTTCCTCCCACAGTCCAAACACATGCATGTTCGGTTGATTGGTCACTCTAAATGGCCCGTAGGTGTGAGTGCGTGAGTGAATGTTGGCCATGCGATGGACTGGCGAACTGTCCATGGTGCACTCTGCCTCCGCCCGATGATGCTGGGATTGGCTCCAGCCCCGTGTGACCCCGACTAGCGGGATAATGGATGGATGGATCGTAAAAGCTCCTTGTGGTTTCTTGGTTAAACTGCTTTCGGGTGACATTTCAAGAGCTTCTCATAGCACTCCCTGTTTGGAAAATCACTTCCAGCCCTCCAGCTGCTGTTCGCACCATAGCAAACAACCTGGATGCGGAAAACGCAACCACTTTCTAAGACAGGATGTTGGAGGAGTGGAAACCCAGAAAACAAGTCACCTGAGAAGAAATGAAAGCTTTAGCGAAAGTTCTGCCAGGAAGACTCCAATACTACGTCACTCTCTCATCCATTACTCCAACCAATTGCAGACTGCCACCTGTCTTTTAAAAGCTTCAACTCATGCTCGCTCTTGCTTGTTGAGTCCCAGTCCTGCCATCCTGAGAGGCGGCTTCGCCCCTGCTGTCCATATCCAGCAGGATCTGCGAGGGTCTGCAAGCTTAAAAACCTGGACCCAGGACTGGGCTTATGCCAAAGACTGTTTCTTCATGTTCTACAATAACTAACCTTCTAATTGTACACCCTATTGAAGATCAAACCTTGTTTTACAATCCTCTACTCCTGGAGACTTCTTGGAAGAACGGTTTGGACTGGAGCACTACAAGTCGACTAAGTTGTCTCCAGCAATGTACTCACCACATACAACCCTGAGAGACTAGGACAGATTTGGATCCACTCAACCCAAGGTCACTGTGTCCTAATGAGTCTCGGTAAACGTTTGGGCCAGAGAATACAGCTGATGTTCACAGATGGCTGCTCATTCACGGGTTCCAGTCATAGAAGCTTGCTGGGAGTGAAGGTTAACGCTAAAGAGACAGCACGCGTGGCTGTCAGGCCGAGTGAACAGTCAGGGGCTTCTCTCTCCTCCGGCAGCTGGTTGAGGGTGGAGTGTGTGGAGAGAGGGCGCAGACAGTGTGTTATCTTTTCCACAGCGAGAGCACTGACAGCCCCTCCTCTCGGCGCCCTGTCTGGTACAGAGTCGAGCATGTCACTAACCCCCTCCCACTCCCTTCCACCTCGCCGGTCTACATGACAGCAGGGACTGAGGGAGCAGCCATCCATTCCAGCACTCAAAACCAAGAGCTGCGCACATTAGGCCTGATATGAGCCTCATGGTGAAGGAATACTGATGAGGAGGTTCTTAATAGGGTTCGGTTTCGTTCAGTCATGCATATGTTTGTATTGCTGGGCTTGCATCGTGAACAGGCTGGTTATATTTAGACAGTGAAGTAGATGTGGATGTAAATAGGCTGAGGGTGTCATAATGTCTATAGGGAGCACGTCCCATCGGATAACAGCGCGGAGAAAGTAAACACGATGATGGTCTTAAACAGCTGTCAAAAAAAAAAAACTGGGCCTGTTTTCAGACCAGTGCGTGTATGTGGGTGCATTTGCAGCTGGTTTTTGCCATGTTGTGGGGACCAGAACCTGTTTACACTAGCTAGACTCACACTGTAAATCACATTGTGGAGTGATAACATGTTTAAAGGTTAGGGTTAGGTTAGTAGTAGTTATGGTTAAGGTTTTGGTAAGTTTTCGGGAAGTGATTAGAAGTCTGTGTAATAAGTGACAGAAGTATGTGTGTATGTGTGTGTATGTTTGTTTATGTGCATTTCCAGGACCGAAACAGAAGAAAACACTGTAATCTGCAATGTCAGGACAAGAAAATGTTTCTGAATGTTGCTGTACACAAAAGCTCTAAAAGTGTAGCTCTGTGACTCATAGTGTACTAAAACGTTTGACTGGTAGTGTACTAAAACGTTTGTCTGGTAGTGATCTAAAACGCTTGTCTGGTAGTGTATCTAAAACGTTTGGCTGGTAGTGTACTAAAACGTTTGACTGGTAGTGTATCTAAAACGTTTGACTGGTAGTGTACTAAAACGTTTGTCTGGTAGTGTATCTAAAACGTTTGACTGGTAGTGTACTAAAACGTTTGACTGGTAGTGTTACTAAAACGTTTGACTGGTGGTGTTACTAAAACGTTTGACTGGTGGTGTACTAAAACGTTTGACTGGTAGTGTACTAAAACGTTTGACTGGTAGTGTACTAAAACGTTTGGTTGGTAGTGTATCTAAAACGTTTGACTGGTAGTGCACTAAGACGTTTGACTGGTAGTGTACTAAAACGTTTGACTGGTAGTGTATCTAAAACGTTTGACTGGTTGTATACTAAAACGTTTGACTGGTAGTGTATCTAAAACGTTTGACTGGTAGTGATCTAAAACGTTTGACTGGTAGTGTATCTAAAACGTTTGGCTGGTAGTGTACTAAAACGTTTGACTGGTAGTGTATCTAAAACGTTTGGCTGGTAGTGTATCTAAAACGTTTGACTGGTAGTGTATCTAAAACGTTTGACTGGTAGTATACTAAAACGTTTGACTGGTAGTGTATCTAAAACGTTTGGCTGGTAGTGTATCTAAAACGTTTGACTGGTAGTATACTAAAACGTTTGACTGGTAGTGTATCTAAAACGTTTGACTGGTAGTGATCTAAAACGTTTGACTGGTAGTGTATCTAAAACGTTTGACTGGTAGTGTATCTAAAATGTTTGGCTGGTAGTGTATCTAAAACGTTTGGCTGGTAGTGTATCTAAAACGTTTGGCTGGTAGTGTATCTAAAACGTTTGACTGGTAGTGTATCTAAAACGTTTGACTGGTAGTATACTAAAACGTTTGACTGGTAGTGTATCTAAAACGTTTGACTGGTAGTGATCTAAAACGTTTGACTGGTAGTGTATCTAAAATGTTTGGCTGGTAGTGTATCTAAAACGTTTGGCTGGTAGTGTATCTAAAACGTTTGGCTGGTAGTGTA
Organism: Megaleporinus macrocephalus; assembly: GCA_021613375.1. Taxonomy (NCBI): domain Eukaryota; kingdom Metazoa; phylum Chordata; class Actinopteri; order Characiformes; family Anostomidae; genus Megaleporinus; species Megaleporinus macrocephalus. The sequence continues at coordinate 41,840,142 of CM038707.1, read as the reverse complement.
TCTAAAACGTTTGGCTGGTAGTGTATCTAAAACGTTTGGCTGGTAGTGATCTAAAACATTTGGCTGATAGTGATCTAAAACGTTTGGCTGGTAATGATCTAAAACGTTTGACTGGTAGTGTATCTAAAACGTTTGACTGGTAGTGATCTAAAATGTTTGGCTGGTAGTGTATCTAAAACGTTTGGCACAGTATACAAATAGATAGATAAGCTCTATAGGCATAGCTATGCAGATACGCAAAGGCTCATAGTAGTACGGCTAATGGTGACTCTCCCACAATTTTGTTCCTCCAGCTGTGATTTTTTTTACTGAGTGTTAATAAAGAGCACCAAAACCACAGTCTCCCATGTGTCCCACTTTCTGTCAAGGCTACAGTGGTGTCAGAAGTGGGATGAGGCACTTCCAATGGCACAAACTCAAGTGTGAATAGCGAGAAGCAGAGCCTGGCAAGGCTTCACAGAGAAGATGGCCTGGTGAGGAGAAGGGCAAGGTCAAACGCCACTGTTGTTGCTACCACCCCCAGCTGCACAAGACTTGACATGCTGCACTGTGGGGAGCTAATTATAAGCTGTGGCAGCAGGGGAGTGGCCCTGAGAAGGGACTAAGAGCCAGAGGAGTGAGTGTCCCATGGCACTTGTGCTGGCCAGGACTGTACAAGCGGCCTGGGACTTTGGCTTGAGTGGGTAGATCAGGTGGAGGCTATGTAGTAAACTACCTCAGGCTAGCACTATATTGCTATATAGGTGCTTACAGTCAATACAAATGGAATATATTATTATTACATATAAGAACTTATACAATAGGTACTACACCACTGTATGGTATCTAAGGGTGATATACCTATATGCAGAAAAAGGAGAGCACTTTCACTCCAAGCAACTTCACAACAGCTAAGTGGCTCCATTTACATTGCAATGCATTTCCATTTAAAATAATTTGTAGTTTGCTTCGCCTTTTTCATCTTTTAAGATTTCTGTGCTACAATAAACTCACACATATTTGTAATGTTCTGCACCTCTAGCTGATTTTCCAGGAGATTATCGTTCATGTTTGATTTAATCATGTTTTGTTGCAAGCTGCGCCCACACACTGCCAGTCCCATTTATATCTTTTACGAGCAGCTTTGCCAAAGGGCCAAGGTACTTTATTAAATAAGTTGCACCTGAGGGCAGCTAACAAACCTCAATGTGTATGTCTGTAGATTCTTTTTAAGTTGTAGAGAATTACACAGAATAGCTGTCTTCATGATAAACTGCATCATAAGGGTATGTGCTCTTTTTATGAGGACGTAACCATTGATGTGACCTGTAGTAGCCAATGCATAATATTCTGTAGTAGCATTAAGTTACATTGAATACCATTCAAATTACATACATGCAGTTATGTAGCATTTCATTGATACATGCTACAGTGTGCAATATGCAGTATATGCTGGTGCAATGGGCTGTATACATTATATACTGGAGCAGTCAGCAGTGTGCAGTATACTGTATATATTGGTGCACTGTGCATTATATAGTGATCCAATATACAGCATACACTGGTGCCATGTACAGTATACAGTATATTCTGTAATAGTGAGCCATATGCAGTTGCATGTTAAGTGTACAATATACAGCATATACTGGTGCAATGTACAGTATACAGTATATTCTGGTGTAGTGAGCAGTATGCACTATATGTATACTGGGGCAGTGTACAGTATACAGTATAAACTGGTGTAGTGAGCAGTATGCACTATATATGTACTGGGGCAGTGTACAGTATACAGTATATTCTGGTGTAGTGAGCAGTATGCAGTATATATACTGGTGCAGTGTACAGTATACAGTATATTCTGGTGTAGTGAGCAGTATGCAGTATATATACTGGGGCAGTGTACAGTATACAGTATAAACTGGTGTAGTGAGCAGTATGCACTATATATATACTGGGGCAGTGTACAGTATACAGTATATTCTGGTGTAGTGAGCAGTATGCAGTATATATACTGGTGCAGTGTACAGTGCATAGTATATACTGTTGAAGTGAGCAGTATGCAGTATATATACTGGTGCAGTGTACAGTGCATAGTATATACTGTTGAAGTGAGCAGTATGCAGTATATATATTGAGACAGTGTACAGTACATAGTCTATTCAGTCTGCTCTGGTGCGGTATACGGTAAACAGTATATTCTGGTGCAGTAAACAGTATTTACTGGTACAGTATACAGTAAACAGTATATTTTGGTGCAGTATATAGTTTATACAGGTGCAGTATAGGATATTTACTGGTACAGTATACAGTAAACAGTATATTCTAGTGCAGTATATAGTTTATACAGGTGCAGTATAGGATATTTACTGGTACAGTATACAGTAAACAGTATATTCTAGTGCAGTATATAGTTTATACAGGTGCAGTATACAGTTTATACAGGTGCAGTATAGGATATTTACTGGTGCAGTATACAGTAAACAGTATATTCTAGTGCAGTATATAGTTTTTATACAGGTGCAGTATAGGATATTTACTGGTGCAGTATACAGTAAAACAGTATATTCTAGTGAGTATATAGTTTATACAGGTGCAGTATAGGATATTTACTGGTGCAGTATACAGTAAACAGTAAATTTTGGTGCAGTATATAGTTTATACAGGTGCAGTATAGGATATTTACTGGTGCAGTATACAGTAAACAGTAAATTTTGGTGCAGTATATAGTTTATACAGGTGCAGTATAGGATATTTACTGGTGCAGTATACAGTAAACAGTAAATTTTGGTGCAGTATATAGTTTATACAGGTGGAGCAGTATAGGATTATTTACTGGTTGCAGTATACAGTAAACAGTAAATTTTGGTGCAGTATATAGTTTATACAGGTGCAGTATAGGATATTTACTGGTGCAGTATACAGTAAACAGTAAATTTTGGTGCAGTATATAGTTTATTACAGGTGCAGTATAGGATATTACTGGTGCAGTATACTAGTAAACAGTAAATTTTGGTGCAGTATATAGTTTATACAGGTGCAGTATAGGATATTTACTGGTGGCAGTATACACGTAAAACAGTATATTCTAGTGCAGTATATAGTTTATACAGGTGCAGTATAGGATATTTACTGGTGCAGTATACAGTAAACAGTAAATTTTGGTGCAGTATATAGTTTATACAGGTGCAGTATAGGATATTTACTGGTGCAGTATACAGTAAACAGTATATTCTAGTGCAGTATATAGTTTATACAGGTGCAGTATAGGATATTTACTGGTACAGTATACAGTAAACAGTATATTCTAGTGCAGTATATAGTTTATACAGGTGCAGTATACAGTTTATACAGGTGCAGTATAGGATATTTACTGGTGCAGTATACAGTAAACAGTATATTCTAGTGCAGTATATAGTTTATACAGGTGCAGTATAGGATATTTACTGGTACAGTATACAGTAAACAGTATATTCTAGTGCAGTATATAGTTTATACAGGTGCAGTATAGGATATTTACTGGTGCAGTATACAGTAAACAGTAAATTTTGGTGCAGTATATAGTTTATACAGGTGCAGTATAGGATATTTACTGGTGCAGTATACAGTAAACAGTAAATTTTGGTGCAGTATATAGTTTATACAGGTGCAGTATAGGATATTTACTGGTGCAGTATACAGTAAACAGTAAATTTTGGTGCAGTATATAGTTTATACAGGTGCAGTATAGGATATTTACTGGTACAGTATACAGTAAACAGTATATTCTAGTGCAGTATATAGTTTATACAGGTGCAGTATAGGATATTTACTGGTGCAGTATACAGTAAACAGTAAATTTTGGTGCCAGTATATAGTTTTATACAGGGTGCAGTATAGGATATTTACTGGTTCGCAGTATACAGGTAAACAGTATATTCTAGTGCAGTATATAGTTTATACAGGTGCAGTATAGGATATTTACTGGTGCAGTATACAGTGAACAGTAAATTTTGGTGCAGTATATAGTTTATACAGGTGCAGTATAGGATATTTACTGGTGCAGTATGCAGTATTTACTGGTGCAGTGACTAGTTTCTAGTAGACAGCGTGCTATTTTGAAACCAGTTATGTCACTGAGTCTCACCTCTGGGGAGTCACTTCAAGGACTGTTTGTAACCACTCTGAATACTTATTGTTACTGTACACACCTGTGGCCCATTTCTAAGCCTGATGAATGCACAGATGTGTGTTTGGTCTATCTGTGTGAAGTCTCTTGGTGTTCAGCACATTTCTAGGCCATGCTCCAGGGTACTGTTTTGTAATCTCTTGTGTTTTGACCGTTTTTTCTTTTTCTGTATATTGTGCAAGGATTTGTTTTGTGTGTGCCTGCCTGAGGTTTGACCCCTGCCTGTTTTGATGACTGTGAATGTTGGATTGCTTCCAGTAAAACTATTCAGCGCTCGTTTCCTGCCTTTATGGCGTGTCTGTTAAGCAGGACATTTTCTGCCTTTTCTGTCAGATCATAGGCTTGAGTTACTTGTGCTTGAGACTATTTTGCAGGTTGTGCATGTTGTTTTTCTGCATTTCACAATTTCATGCACAGTATGTATTCTCTCAGCCTAAACAGAACCGTAGTTCTGTATATTTTATAGGATTATATAGGATTGTATATTATGGATTGTATATAGGATTGTATATTATGGTATACGTTCTTTAAACTTTAAATTGGTTCTCCACACCACTTCTTGTCTTATCTGAAGTCCCGCAGTTACAAGGCTTTATAAATTATGCTTTATAATAAGAATAAGACTTCAACAGTATTTTGTAATGAAACCCTGTGTTATGAGAATCTGTACTGAATACCATATGTGAATGATTTTTTGTAAATCATATAATATTTAAATTTTTGCATGAAAAAGTTTCTGAGTTGCGTAGCACCTCAAGTGAATGCTCTTTTGATATAACACAGCAACACTGGAGAACCATCACTCACCACTGGCCGACCCTGTCAGAGAGCAGGCAGGTCACTTTCTAGATGTCTAGATGTGGTAAACAACACAAACCCGCCCCCAGCCTTCCTACATCCCAACACATTACATATAACACTGCCTGCATGTGTTAAGCTAACTACAACTGTCTACACTTATGTACCGTTAAACTATAGTGTAAGAGCTTATATGATATACCTCACATCTTATTACTGGTACATCAATGCATTTATAAACCATTACAACCATTACAGCAACAGCGCCATCTATTGAAACATTTGTTCAGAGGTTTATGGTAAACTGAGATGTTGGTGCTGTTCCACCACTTCACACAATCACACAGGTTTGTTGACGGTGGAGTGGGGGGATCCCAGTGTCTCAGGGTGTTCTCATGTCCATGTTACCTTCTGGTTCTCTTCTTTTAGTTCAGGCTGTTATAGTTAGATCTACCGGAGACAAACTAACTTTCTCTCTTTACTCTTCCTGAGGTAATGACTGTCCTCCCGTCTGTTGAACACTGTTGGAGGACTGACCATTAGGGCCTCCTCCCCACCCATCACCAGCCAGCTCTCCTGTCCATTTGTGTCAACTGCTACACCCTCAGTTACATCACTGTGCCCTCCAGATGCACCAGCATTGAGATAGGATGGGACTGTTTCAGCTCACGCCCACTTTACATAAAGACTCAGTCAGAGACTGCCTCAGCCAGAGACTGCCTCAGTCAGAGACTGCCTCTACCTGTGCAGCTTCTAAAGCTTTTCCATCCAGATTTCAAACAGAGACTCTTTTCTTTGGTATTTAGTTTATTAAACTGTAAATACTGTTTGACCAGAGGAGGATGGGTCTCCACTTGTGAGTCTGGTTCCTCCCAAGGTTTTTCCTGTCACTGTTGCCTCTGGCTTTCTCACTCCATGTTGTGTATTCTCTTAGTTACATTGTGTGCAAGTACATGATTGACCACATGAGGGCGCCTCTCTGAATAAAAGGTCATCAAGCAGCCATCTTGGGGAGACGTTCTGTGTTCTCTCTGCTTTGACCTGACCTGGATGATCTCTTGTCCAGACCAGACCAGACCAGACCAGCACTCCTCACTGCTCCTCGATTTACTCTGCTTGTATATTCAGTGAAGGCCTTGTTGGTCTTTGTAACTGCTCTTTGGGACGTGGGGGACAGGAGCCTGTTTGTTTACCTTCTCCTCTGTAGCGTAGGGAGTTTGAGTAGCTTCTTGTATCTTTGTTTCCTTTTGTTTTCAGGTTCTGGTTAGTTTCTGTAACCTTGAGTTGTTTTGTTTATTGTTTTGCCGTTTGCCCCTGAAGACAGTGTCCCAGCTTTCTGTTAAATATTTGAAGAGCATGAACCTGCAGTTTTCTGGTTTTGGACAGTGTCCGATGTTTGGTGTGGCGGAGGTCTGGGAAGAGAGGCCACTCTCACTGTCTCACCTCAGAACCCTTTGGAAGTGATTGACGAAGTACAGGTAGCCATACATGATACTTTAGACATGGAACAGAAGACCATACTGTCAAGGTACTGATGGCTTTGCTGAACATGAACATGGTCAGAAGGTCCTTGCGGACAGTCTCAACCGCTCCTCTTGCCAGATGTTATCAGGGACGGTTTGTTGAGGTAAATGAACATGACAGCAAGCCCACTCTCATTACGCAGTTTGCAGAATGGCTTCGGGCACCTTGAACGTTCATTTATTGAAATGTCATTTGGCTCAGAAGATTTGTGAGATGTTGACGGCTCGCAGCGATTCCAAATTCCAGAAACGACAAACATTTCAATTAGTTATTGTTGGCTCTGGTGAACAGCTTCGCCTGTATAACGCAAAGCTCATGAAGCGTTAGACACATTTCCTTTCAAAATAAAACCCATCATAGCTCGACCTGCGCTGCTATTATTTTCCAGCGCGGCTCCAGAGCCATCCTTCTGCGGCTGTGGCTTTCGGTGTGTGTGGGGGGGATCTGGAGGAAAGGTTAAATATCTCCAGCGTTGTCAGGCCGTGAAAGCCAACTACGCCGCTGTTGTCTGCCGTGACAAATCTATGGGCTCCGGCTGAATAGTTAATGATGCTCCTTGCGGTGCTGATAGAACCGCCGGCGTGTGGCCGTAAGCGGGCCACCCTCGGCCTTGGTGTGCGGCCTCTATAAAAAATGATCAATATCAATACGTCGCTCACCGTAAATGCCAGTCAGGAAGCCAAGAGAATGCGTGTTTGCACGGAACACGGGCTGACAAATGGCTTTAGTAGAGCATAAAATGGATGTCCATCACTCAGTGAGTGCTTCTGATAGGTCTTGACTTATGACACAAGACATTTCCTCTCTCACAAGGTGGATAAAGTGGACATGAGCTTAAGCCAGCCTCTCTGCTGTCCATCACAGCATGCTCAATTCACCACACACACATTCAAATGGATATGTTTTGTACTGGACATGATCCAGTGGCATAGCTGAACCAGCACAAGTGATTTGTTTAGGGGGAAAATCCAATTTACTCGTTTTTCTTGCTTATGTATAACAAACAGTGGGAAGTTGTATAAGCTTTTAGGCCTTTAGAGATATTCTGATGATTTCTGGGAGCTAAAAAGTGCATCTCTGTCATTTTGTCTTTTGGGTGAAACCAATAGGGCTCAAGAACAATAGAGTCTCAATCAGGTTGTTTTCCTGCATGATTTCTAGCAAAGCAAGCTTTCCGATTGGTTAGGTGATTGGTTGGTTGAGGAGCCTTCACACAAGCCAGTTGCTTACATCACACTCGAGGCCACTCATGTGATGCTTGAACATGTAGATGATCCAGAACATGGAATAGCCAAAACAAATATAATGACTGAATTTGTATGCAACTCCTTGGACTCATGACTATAGGTTTCTTGGCTGCTTGGCTTGTTGGACCAACTCATCAGACTCAGCAGCCTGTGAGTGTAACCGAGGCCTCTCATGTTGTGTATGGGCATGTGCAAGATCCAGCTTACAACTAAATTCCAACTGCTTAGACTTTTGACTAGCTTTATCAGTTGCCTTGCATGCTGGCTACCTTAGCTAACCATTGAGCAACCACCTCAACAGAGATGCCAACAGTATCTGTGACTTTCTTTTACGCATCAAATTTCTTTGAATGTTTTTATATTTGTAAAGTGGCATAGTGCAGAATAGGAAGCCCCCCAGTGAACAAGCCAGGGGCGACAGCAGGAAGAAAAAAATGTCCCTCACTTCCCTGCTTAGCATCTCAGCTTTTAGAAAATAGGAACGAAATGCTGGTAAGGAGAAAAGGCAGAGAGAGCAGAAACTGGGGACCCCCGTGTCTAAGATTGGTCTGTAGATTTTGGTGGAGCTAATTGTTTAGAATGTGGCTTCAATGCATCATAATTCATTAAAGCTGTTAAAGATTTCACTCCATTTGTCGCTTGTCACTCGGCTGCTGTGTCACTAAATCGCGAACCACCATGACTGGACGCTTGTCACTCCAGCAGCTGCTAGTGTGAACGCAGAGTCACCCAGTAGATCAGCTAGCAACATAGTTAGACACTGACAGTGGAGTAAACCAATCATGGTTTGATTTGTACGCTAAGTCAGTGAGACCAATTTCATTAAAAAATTTAATGAATTTAATATTTAATTAGATTACAAAAAAGTTGGTCTAGGCCTTCTGGAGGTTCCACATACCTCACTGTCTGAGTATTCATCCAACGTTTTCTATGGTCTGGATGTTTTCTATGGATTTAATTCTTGGATTTAATTATTAAGTGTGTGCTGTTAGTTTCCTTGTGTTTGTTGTGTTTTTCATCATTTGTCCTGCCTGCCGCCTGTTTTGTTTTGCTTAAACCCTTAATTCCTCATCTGCGTGGGTGTCCGCCTCCTCCGTCTCCCACACCGTTACACAGACATGTTTTTTATATTAACTTAAATTTAATTAACAAGTTAAAGGAGAAAAAAAGAAAAGGAGAAGGGGAGAAAAGAGAACAAAAATAAAATAATAAACAAACCAAGCTAACGAAGGTTTAAAGGGAAAACTAAACTTACCTAATACAAAACAGAAAACCAAATACAATAGCTAACCTAGCTCCCTAAATAAAGCAAACCAGGAGAAAACATGATAAAAAAAAAAAATAAAAACATCTCCCCAAAATATACAACTTATCTTATAAGTACTTATAAGTACCAGCTGCTAAGATGAAAGTCAACCGGACCAACATAGCTCTTTCAGAAAATCTCAATCAACACATTAACCACAACGCCATTTCACACCATACCCATCCATCCATCCATTATCTGCTGCTTAATCCCGCTAGTCGGGGTCATCGGGCGAAGGCGGGGTACACCATGGACAGTTCACCAGTCCATCGCATAGCCAACACACACTCACACCTACAGGCAATTTAGACTGACTGATCAACCTAACATGCATGTGTTTGGACTGTGTGAAGAAACCAGAGTACCCGGAGGAAACCCACTCAAGCAAGAGGAGAACATACACACTCCACACAGAACCACCGAGAACCAGGACCGGGAATCCAACCCGGATCATCTTACTGTGAGGAGACAGTGCTGACCACTACACCACCATACTAACCACTACACCACCATACTAACCACTACACCACCGTACTAACCACTACACCACCGTACTAACCACTACACCACCATACTAACCACTACATCACCATACTAACCACTACACCACCGTACTAACCACTACACCACCGTACTAACCACTACACCACCGTACTAACCACTACACCACCATACTAACCACTACATCACCGTACTAACCACTACACCACCATACTAACCACTACACCACCGTACTAACCACTACACCACCACCGTACTAACCACTACACCACCATACTAACCACTACACCACCGTACTAACCACTACACCACCGTACTAACCACTACACCACCATACTAACCACTACACCACCATACTAACCACTACATCACCGTACTAACCACTACACCACCGTACTAACCACTACATCACCATACTAACCACTACACCACCGTACTAACTACTACACCACCGTACTAACCACTACACCACCGTACTAACCACTACACCACCTTACTAACCACTACACCACCATACTAACCACTACACCACCATACTAACCACTACACCACCGTACTAACTACTACACCACCGTACTAACCACTACACCACCATACTAACCACTACACCACCATACTAACTACTACACCACCGTACTAACCCCTACACCACCGTACTAACCACTACACCACCATACTAACACTATACTACCACTACTACACCACCTACTAACCACTACACCACCATACTAACTACTACACCACCTTACTAACCACTACACCACCATACTAACCACTACACCACCTACTAACCACTACACCACCGTACTAACCACTACACCACCGTACTAACCACTACACCACCATACTAACCACTACACCACCATACTAACCACTACACCACCATACTAACCACTACACCACCGTACTAACCACTACACCACCGTACTAACCACTACACCACCGTACTAACCACTACACCACCGTACTAACCACTACACCACCATACTAACCACTACACCACCGTACTAACCACTACACCACCATACTAACCACTACACCACCGTACTAACCACTACACCACCATACTAACCACTACACACCGTACTAACCACTACACCACCGTACTACCACTACATCACCATACTAACCACTACACCACCGTACTAACCACTACACCACCGTACTAACCACTACACCACCTTACTAACCACTACACCACCATACTAACCACTACACCACCATACTAACCACTACACCACCGACTAACCACTACACCACCGTACTAACCACTACACCACCGTACTAACCACTACACCACCGTACTAACTACTACACCACCGTACTAACCACTACACCACCGTACTAACCACTACACCACCGTACTAACCACTACACCACCGTACTAACTACTACACACCACCTTACTAACCACTACACCACCATACTAACTACTACACCACCTTACTAACCACTACACCACCATACTAACCACTACACCACCGTACTAACCACTACACCACCGTACTAACCACTACACCACCATACTAACTACTACACCACCTTACTAACCACTACACCACCATACTAACCACTACACGACCGTACTAACCACTACACCACCGTACTAACCACTACACCACCGTACTAACCACTACACCACCATACTAACTACTACACCACCTTACTAACCACTACACCACCATACTAACTACTACACCACCTTACTAACCACTACACCACCATACTAATCACTACACCACCTTACTAAACACTACACCACCATACTAACCACTACACCACCGTACTAACCACTGCACCACCTTACTAATCACTACACTACCGTACTAACCACTACACCACCGTACTAACCACTACACCACCGTACTAATCACTACACCACCGTACTAACCACTACGCCACCATACTAACCACTACACCACCGTACTAACCACTACACCACCGTACTAATCACTACACCACCGTACTAACCACTACACCACCGTACTAACCACTACACCACCTTACTAACCACTACACCACCGTACTAATCACTACACCACCGTACTAATCACTACACTACCGTACTAACCACTACACCACCATACTAACCACTACACCACCATACTAACCACTACACCACCGTACTAACCACTACACCACCGTACTAACCACTACCGTGCCACCACTATATCTCACCACAAACAAATAGCTCTTCCACAGCACGTTTTATCAGGGAACCAGAAAGGCACGGCAACGCGTCAGAAGCAAAAGCACTGCCCTCTTCCCTCTGGCACCCATCCCTTTTATATGCGGTGTCCCCTGGTGGTGGCTCAGTGCATCTGCAACAAAAGAAAACACTACACACACATATAATTACAAACCTACCCCCCAGGTTCATGAGGGTGTGTTAATGTCTCTTAAAAGCCTCATATACAACATATCTTTGTGTTTAATATAGGACGACCACAAAACGTTGATGCACAGCAGCAGCAGCAGCTTAGTGCTGAGCTACTATTACAAATCTGGTAGGAACGCAAGCAGAAATCAGCACTCATTCACCTCTTTAGTCTATTTGACATTTAAGACCTGAACTGACAGCCTAACTTCACCGAGTGCCAGTAGGGTTTTAATGACTTACCACCTTCAGTTCTGAGGTCAAGATAGTTTTACTATTCTACACCAAGAAAGTCTTGATTCCACTTCTGGTTCAATTTTAACCCCATCAATGGCCAAACTTAGATTGGGATATAACAGGATTTAGCCCACAATACATTGCAACCCATTAATAAGTGACTTCAGAGAAAGGCCCGGTCATTCAGGTGTGGGTGTCTGAATAGCATAAGCACCAACACTTGCTGTCCACTTTGCTCTGATAGGATCCTCCCAGATTCCTAGATTTGATCACTGAAAGTTTTTTTTTTGTATACACTTTGTTTTTATTTACGCTGGAGTACTGTAGTTCAATTTTATAGGCAACAGTGTGTCAAACAGTGCCGGAAAGCATGTAGGCAATTATTCACTCGTTCACTTTACTACATAGTGAACTGACTAGTGATTGGATGAAAACTTTTCAGACACTACGTTTAGAAACACTGCTTTATTAAAAGCAACAGACTTGTGTTACTCATATTTTGTTGCATGAACAAATCAAACCCGGCTGCCATGTGAACTGTTGAACAGTAGATTATTACTGATTACCTGCTGTACTTAGAACGTTTACACACAGAGATTAAAATAAATGATGAAAACTGAGTCACCAGGTTTTTTATTGGTTGACATTCTAACAGTTTTCTAACAGGCTGGTATGTGTACATATGTATGCAAAGTAACTTCATATGTAGACACAGCAGTAGCCAACTGTGACCCTTAAGCCTCGGCCCTCTCCCCAAAGCCCCCCACACCCATTTAGTGCATGTATATGTTTCACTTGTATGCGTAAATGTAAAACTCGCGAGCACAGAAAGAGGAACCACACATGCAATTTTCATAAACACGCGCTCAGTGGAGGTGGTTTTGACAGTTTGGGGGCGGGGCATGGGCTTCCATAATGCCTCAGCAAACTAGCTAGCGGTGGTAGCCTAGTGCTAGCTAGCTGTTTCTCAGCTAGCATCGCCACAGTGGGCGGAAATGATCATACAGTTAAGCCCGCCCACTTAGAGGGAAGATATGATTGGTCAGTTTTACTGTGATTTGAAATTGGTATGGCGCTGAATTAGAACTGCCCAGCCCCCTCTGTACATAAACAGCGGGACCACCAATCACCAACATTCTGCGGAGGCATCACAGTCCTTATAGGGGGAGACAGAGGCTCACAGGCTTCCACTTAACCCCTCACGCTCCAACACAGATTGAATAGACATGTTTAAATAATTTATTTGCTTATATTTTTATAATTGTTTAGATGTTGATTGTCAAACAGTAAAAGTAGATAACATAAAATTATGTGTATGTGTGTGTGTTAAGAATATTTTATGTTACATGACGGTTCCCCTCTGAGACACAGTCAATTAATAATACAAACATCATTATTTACATAATAATCACTTCATTCTATTTACATTTGTACCTAAAACTGGTTGGGATAGGTCTTCACATGCTTGGGGTCACTCTTCTTCATTGGAAGCACCACCATGCTATACATTGGAAATTCTAGCGAACATCATCAGTACACTACATGTAGCAATGCATTGTGGGTTGATAGTGAACTTCAGAGGGAATGAAATGTACAGTTGAGATTTTTGTGTTTGGCTGAAACGCTATACAGTACAGTATTCCTGTAACAGAGCGAGTCTGAACGCAGGTTATTTTAGATTACTTTAACATCAAAGGCAGGTGTGTGTGGTGAGGTGTGTTTGCAGTATACACAGTGCTAACCTGGCAGAGCTGAGTTTTCAGTACTCATTAGCTACATCATTTTGGGTCCTACCAAGATTCCAGTCTATTTCTTGGCTTTTTTTAACATTTAAAAAAAATTATCTTATTTACAAGTTATAACGTTACACTTAACAAACATAACTTGTCCCGCAGGTTTTTGAAATATCAACACTGTTCCAGTTCCAGATTTGATTGTGTAACTTCCATCCCTCTTTTTCCTCCATAGAGTCCTATTCATTTACAGTCACAACCAAACACCATGGTTTCAATTAACCTACAGCCTCCAAACTGCTTGTACTATTTTAAGGCAGCTCCCCAAACACTAATCCACAGACATACTGACCCTGCACTCATCTATTTGTTGTTTATTCATCTCTCGTTCCTCCCATAGGATCCCATACATTTTCGGCCAAATCAAACCATTACGTTTCCTTCAACCTCCAGCCACCAAACTGCCTGTACTCTTTTAGAGCAGCTCCCCAACCTCGAATTTCGGGTCCTACCACTGAACATGCCAGTCTATTGCTTGGCTTTTTTAACATAAAAAATATTTGATTTACAAGTTGTAGTGTTACACACTGCATATCCCTGCTGTCTGAGTTTTTCAGGTCTTAACAAAATTTGATCTTTGCCGCAAAACTTGTCCCGCAAGTTTTTGAAATATCAACACCGTTCCAGCTCCAGATCTGATTGTGTAATGTGGGCGTGTACACAGCTTCTTCATCGGATGCACAGATTCCAGATAGGAGCAGATTTTTCCCCAAGTTTTTTCTCATAGAGTATGAATAGGATAGAAAAGTGCCGCCAATCTACTGAACTTCTGCTCGACCAACAGACAACATTTCCCGTACACTGACTCAGGGCAGACCCCCGACCCTGACTGTACTGTTGATTCGCCTTGTACTTGTCTATCATTTGATTTCATCCCTCTTTTTCCTCCATAGAGTCCTATTCATTTCAAGTCACAACCAAACACCATGGTTTCAATTAACCTACAGCCTCCAAACTGCATGTACTATTTAAAGGCAGCTCCCCAAACACTAATCCACAGACATACTGACCCTGCACTCATCTATTTGTTGTTTTTTCATCTCTCGTTCCTCCCATAGGATTCCATTCATTTTTTGGCTAAAGCCAACTTTTATGGTTTCCTTCAATCTCCAGCTACCAAACTGCCTGTACTCACCCCCAGCAGCTCCCCAACCTCTAATCCACAGATATACTGACCTGCACTCATCTCATTGTTGTTTATTCATCTCTCGTTCCTCCCATAGGATCCCATTCATTTTTCGGCCAAACCCAAACATTACGGTTTCCTTCAACCTCCAGCCACTCAAATCCCTGTACTCACTCAGGACACTTCTAATCCACATACATACTGACCTGCACTCCTCTATTTGTTGTTTATTCATCTGTCGTTTCTCCTATAGGATTCCATTCATTTTTGGTCAAACCCAAACATTACAGTTTCCTTGAACCTACAGCCACCAAACTGCCTGCACTCACTCAGGACACCTCTAATCCACAGACATACTGACCTGCAATCATCTATTTGTTGTTTAGTCATCTCTCGTTCCTCCCATAGGATCCCATTCATTTTCAGCCAAACTCAAACATTACGGTTTCCTTCAACTTACAGCCACCAAACTGCCTGTACTCACTCAGGACACCTCTAATCCACATACATACTGACCCGCACTCCTCTATTTGTTGTTTATTCATTTCTCATTCCTCCCATAGGATCCCATTCATTTTTCAGCCAAACCCAACCATTACGGTTTCCTTCAACCTCCAGCCACTCAAATCCCTGTACTCACTCAGGACACTTCCAATCCACATACATACTGACCTGCACTCCTCTATTTGTTGTTTATTCATCTGTCGTTTCTCCTATAGGATTCCATTCATTTTTGGTCAAACCCAAACATTACAGTTTCCTTGAACCTACAGCCACCAAACTGCCTGCACTCACTCAGGACACCTCTAATCCACATACATACTGACCCGCACTCATCTATTTGTTGTTTATTCATCTCTCATTCCTCCTATAGGATCCCATTCATTTTTCAGCCAAACCCAACCATTACGGTTTCCTTCAACCTACAGCCACCCAACTGCCTGTACTCACTCAGGAAAGATCCCCATCCTCCATCCACAGACATTCTGACCTGCACTCCTCTATTTGTTGTTTATGTGCAACCATCCTAGTTATAATTTGTCTTTTACATTGTATTTCATATTGACTGTGCCAAAAGAAATGGCCAACAATGACATCAGGTTCTATTGACTTACATTAAAAGTAAAGTATGTTTCTGCTTCCTAACAGCAGTGTGCAGTCTGTCTGCCTGCAGCGTGTATGTTATTTCTCGCACCGCATCCATGGCGTGAAGTGACAGGTGGCTCGGCGTGTTATTATTTTATTACGCGTCTTATTCACACATTCATTATTATTAATGAACATTAAGGATTTTCTTTTGCAATGAGATTCAGGCCCTGACCCCTTTAAGCTTTCACATTCCACATGGATAATTCATTCGCGTTGATAAATAGGGTGTTAAAAGATTCAGGTGGGACCTTGATGAATGTTGCCGGTGATATTTTTGCAGAAGGAAAATCTAACCAATAAACGAACTTCTGAACGGGCTTTTTTCCTTCACTTTTCTCTGCTAATCCAGAACCGAGGCTAGGCATACAAACAGAAAGTCATTATTAGGCGTTTATGTTCTGGTTCAAGCCAGCACGTCAGCAGTAGCCGGGCAGTCGCGGCGTACATGATGCCTTAATCTATAGGACGTGACAATGATGCATGCATGTTATTAAGTTCCTGGCCTTGGTGAGATATAACACAAACGTCTGGGACTCACTGGGTTCCAGAGGAATGAAGAGTTATTGATTTAATTCACTCAGAATTCCATTACTGCAATGTAACGAGACAGAAAGGGCTAATTATATAATGTGGCATGGATGAATACTCAACAAGCCAATACAGCGTAAAACAAATTGCATTTAAATGAGTCTTCGTACTTTGGTAATGATAATATTGGCCTTGTGCTGCTGCACACTGAACATCTTTATTCTTCGAGCATTACTGTTGTTTTTTATGCTTTATAAAATCAGTAGTTACTTATTTGCCTAATTACTTACATGGTAATTGGATGATAATGTCAATGATTGCTATGCTGTTTCATCAGATTTCAAGAAACAGAAAAAACAGCGAATCTGTTTCAGGTTATTGCTGTACAGTTTTTTCCGTTTCTTGAAATCTGATGAAACAGCCTAGCAATCATTGACATTATCATGCAATTACCATGTAAGTAATTAACAACAATTGACCAATTGTTGACCAACTGACCAATTGTCACGTCTGCCCTGTGCTTGTGTTTACGTTCCTTGTCATGTAGGTCTGTTTGTTTTATCATGCTCTGTATTTGCTCCCTCTTGTTAGCCCCCGGTGTTTGTCGTTAGTTCCTTTTTATATACCCTGGCTTGTTGCTTTGTCTTTGCTTGGTGTTTTGTCTAATTCTATGTCAGTGAGTACTGTGTTACCTGTTTCTTGATTTTTGGATTAATGTTTAACTTGTCTTTGTCTCTTGTCAGTTTACCAGTTTGTCAGTGTTTCTAGTTTTATGTTTTCTTTAGTTTCTCTTTTGTACTTGCATTCTGCCTCCTCATCTCTCTAACGTTACACCAATGTAGCTGGTACGGTAGTGGGTTAACATGTCACACGCATCCGACCCTTCCTCTCTCAGGAGGCCTCCCAGGTGCTCGTCCAGTCTCTTGTCATTTCAAGGCTCGACTACTGCAACTCGCTCCTGGCTGGTCTTCCTCTGCAGACCATCAGCTCCTCGCAACTGATCCAGAATGCGGCAGCACGGCTCGTCTTCAATCTTCCCAAGTTCACTCATGTCACTCCACTGCTGCTCGCATTCAGTTTAAAGTTCTGATACCTACAAAGCCAAGAATGGACCAGCTCCTCCTTACCTTATGGCAATGCTCAAAAGTCGAACCGCACCTCTAGCCCTTCGTGCTTCAAGTACAGCTCATCTTGAGTACACGACGCTTCTCTGTCCTGGCACCCATATGGTGGAACGAACTTCCACTGGCTGTCCGAACAGCGAACTCTATCACAGTCTAAAAACGCAGACTGAAGACCACTGTCTTTTTGTGAAGCACCTATAAACACTGATCTACTGAAGCATTGGTATAAACCATAACTGCACTTGATCTTCTAGGAACACTGGATAAGTATTGCACTTATACTGTATGTAGTCTTGTATGTATTCTCTTCTCTGTAGGTATTACAGTCTTGCTAGGTATTGTTCTGTGTCTAATCGTATATTGTGTTGTCTTCTTTCTAGCTTTCTAGGTATCGTCACTGGCACTTGAGCTCAAGAGTAGTTTGGACTTAAACCTGTTTGTACAAGATAGAGATTCATACTCTAACCGAACACCAAGTACTTTTGTAAGTCGCTCTGGATAAGAGTGTCTGCTAAATGCCATAAATGTAAATGTAAATGTCATCACTGTCCAATGAAAAGCAACTTTACAGGAGAGAGAAAAAAACATAATTTACTTTCAATGTAAGTCAATGTAACCAGAAGCTATTTTGGAGTATTTCTATTGGTCCATTCATCATGGAATTTTCACACATTATAAACAAGCATTGGTGTTGAAATTATGTAGAAAACTCAAAATCGACAAAAATGGAGATACATGTAGATACATGTAGATGTATACAATGTAGAATCTCGCAAAAGAATAAAAAGTCTATATATAATTCTGAAAATCATGTTATGGATCAATTGGACCTGTTTTCACATTGAGTAGTCTGAAATGTTGGTTACCCCTCTCTTTGTAGAAAGTGTTTATTTATACATTTTATTGTTTCGATCAGACACTTTGCTTGTGTTTGACTATATTTAAACTGTGTGGCTCAATTTGAACTGTAACATCATGAATGTATCATTATAAACATAATAACGAGGGGCGTAATATTCAGTGTTAACAACTACACAACACACAGATGAATGAAAAATTACTTGTCACGCTATGTATTCTGCCCTCACAGACGCGTCCTTGAGCAAAGCTAGACAGATAGCTAACAAGAACTCCAGGAAGAACCAAGTGCTTCATAAAAGAAGTGACTTTACTAAAGATTTCAGTTCCTACACATCCTTTGTTCTTTGCTTTGAATCTTTCTTCCATTATTACTTTTTCCTTTCTTTTGTTCTTTTCTGTAAAACTGCAAAATACAAACCAAATGTATTTTAACAATGTGTACTTTTAAGAAACAAATATATTAATTCAACATTATCTTTTGCAAACATGAATCATTTTAACCATGTAAACAGTTCCCTTGTAAATAACCACAGATACATACAAACTCTTTTTATACCTTGTTGTAACTATGTTTTTGCCATCAGAATGAAGAGGGAGACCAGTCCAGGGTTTAAGCTTTTTATTCAAAGAGCTTGCGGTACCGACGTTCACACCCTGGTCTACCCACGTCCAACCTGGTCTAACCTGGTCTAACCTGGTCTCAAAGATGACTGTGCTTGCTTGGTCTTTTATGGCCCTT
Organism: Megaleporinus macrocephalus; assembly: GCA_021613375.1. Lineage (NCBI taxonomy): Eukaryota > Metazoa > Chordata > Actinopteri > Characiformes > Anostomidae > Megaleporinus > Megaleporinus macrocephalus. The sequence goes on along the minus strand of CM038707.1, from coordinate 41,820,688 downwards.
GTACACCTGGCCACGTCATTCTTTTGGGTAGAGTGGTTCTCAAATAGAAGTTCCCAACATAACGCTGCAGTGTATATGGCCCTATATGGCGGGGGTCCCAAAAAGCCCTGACCTTCCCATGAGCTCGGAGCCTTCTGTCTAATAAGATTAATCAGCTATAAGTTATATAAAGAAAGACAACACCCTAAATACTGTTTAAGTACAATAAACAATGAAACTACAGCCACTTAAATGTAAGACATTTGAATAATCCGATATCGATTCGTATAAACCCGAGATCGACCTTTAAAATGAGCATTCCAGCCCCCCCACCCCCCCAAATGAAGGCGCCAGAACTTGAAAGCAGATGTCTGGCTACATTTTGGATTCAGAAACCATGATGGTATATAAACATATAAACACTAATGTTTTTAGTAATGGTAGGTTGAGTGTTCCTTGTACATTTACCACATTAGTTCTCTGAAAATCTCTTTTCATATTCAAACAAAACATTATTGTAACTGAAAAATCCCTAAATGAATTCATATTGAATTGAATCGAATCGGAAATCGAATTGAATTGGGACCTTGTGAATTGGGATTGAATCAATCCGGGAAATCAGTGGCAATACCCAGCCCTACTTACAATGTAGTACCCAAAAATCGGCATGAGGAGGCACTCTAACAATCCTGAATAGGGAAAAGAATACTATGCTTTATCTCTGGTCTGTCTTCATTAGAAACACCTACCTTGTACTTCAACTCACATGCTACTTTATTAGATACACCCACCTTATACTTTAATTCACTGGCCACTTTATTAGAAACACCTACCTTGTACTTCACCTCACTGGCCACTTTATTAGAAACACCTACCTTGTGCTTCAACTCACTTGCTACTTTATTAGAAACACCCACCTTACACTTCCACTCACTGGCCACTTTATTAGAAACGCCTACCTTGTGCTTCTACTCGCTGGCCACTTTATTAGAAACACCTATCTCAAACCTCCACACACTGGCCACTTTATTAGAAACACCCACCTTATACTTCAACTCACTGGCCACTTTATTAGAAACGCCTACCTTGTGCTTCTACTCGCTGGCCACTTTATTAGAAACACCCATCTCAAACCTCCACACACTAGCCACTTTATTAGAAACACCCACCTTATACTTCAACTCACTGGCCACTTTATTAGAAACACCTTCCTTGTGCTTCAACTCGCTGGCCACTTAATTAGAAACTCCTACCTTGTACTTCCACACACTGGCCACTTTATTAGAAACACCTACCTTGTACTTCAATTCACTGGCCACTTTATGAAACGCCTACCTTGTGCTTTTACTCACTGGCACCTTTATTAGAAACACCTATCTTGTGCTTCTACTCACTGGCCACTTTATTAGAAACACCTACCTTGTGCTTCTACTCGCTGGCCACTTTATTAGAAACACCTACCTTGTGCTTCTACTTACTGGCCACTTTATTAGAAACTCCTACCTTGTACTTCCACACACTGGCCACTTTATTAGAAACACCCACCTTGTACTTCAACTCACTGGCCACTTTATTAGAAACACCCACCTTACACTTACACTCCCTGGCCACTTTATTAGAAACACCTACCTTGTGCTTCTACTTACTGGGCACTTTATTAGAAACACCTACCTTGTACTTCCACACACTGGCCACTTTATAAGAATCACCTACCTTGTACTTCAACTCACTGGCCACTTTATTAGAAACACCCACCTTACACTTCCACTCCCTGGCCACTTCATTAGAAACATCTATCTTGTGCTTCTACTCATTGGCCACTTTATTAGAAACAACCACCTTATGCTTCCACTTACTGGCCACTTTATTAGAAACACCCACCTTGTACTTCCACAGGTTGAAAACCACTGATCTAAACTATGCACACGCTGCATGCAGGGTACAGGCTGGCCTCCATCTCGTCCATTCACTCTTCATCTGGATTTCACACACCTCTGAATCTTAAACTGGATCAATCTCAGTAATCTGACAGTGAAAAGACATTTGTACAGAAACTGAATGTTAGATCACATTCTTTACACATCAAACAAACAAACACAGCAACGCTGAGAGACCTCAGGCTGAGTCCTGATGGGAATGCATCAGGGAGGCAAGTCAATGCTTAAAACGTGCACACACTCACACAAACACACGTGCACACACTCCCTCTCATACACGCATAAATATTCACAGCGCAGCGTTCATAGTGCTTACATTTTTAAATTATTTTTTTATCTGCAGTCCTGGGCTTCCATAATTACACTCCTCTGTCTCACATCTCAACACTGCTTCTTTGAAAGTGCAGCTCGCTGCAAGCCTAATTACTATTAATTACGGCCTCAAGCCTGTTTCCCATGTAAAAGACCCTCAGGTGGCCCCCTCTCGCTCTCACGCTCTCTCTCTCTCTCACTCTATTAATGACTCGTCTGACTGTCTATTCAGTGTCTCCTCTGCCTCACTCCTCTTTATCAACCTTTCCTACGTTCGTCAGAACCATCAGAGTCATAAGCAGTCGAGCACAGTCTGTTTTCTGAGTAATGTTCCTGTGTATTCCAGTATAAGCGAATCGATCAAGCCTGGAATATTCTGGAATCAAAGTTGGAAACCCAGGTGGGAATTAATACATTAAAAAGAAATATTTGCATAATTGATGGTGATTTGTTTCCATTCATTAGAAGTAAAATTGTACTTCCACTCACTGCCCACTTTATTAGAAATACCTACCTTGTACTTCACCTCACTGGCCACTTTATTAGAAATACCTACCTTGTACTTCACCTCACTGGCCACTTTATTAGAAATACCTACCTTGTACTTCACCTCACTGGCCACTTTATTAGAAATACCTACCTTGTACTTCACCTCACTGGCCACTTTATTAGAAATACCTACCTTGTACTTCACCTCACTGGCCACTTTATTAGAAACACCTACCTTGTACTTCTACTCATTGGCCACTTTATTAGAAACACCTACCTTGTACTTCACCTCACTGGCCACTTTATTAGAAACACCTACCTTGTACTTCTACTCATTGGCCACTTTATTAGAAACACCTACCTTGTACTTCACCTCACTGGCCACTTTATTAGATACACCTACCTTGTACTTCCACTCACTGGCCACTTTGTTAGAAACACACACCTTATGCTTCCACTCACTGACCACTTTATTAGAAACACCTACCTTGTGCTTCTACTTATAGGCCACTTTGTTATAAACACCTACCTTGTGCTTCTACTTACTGGCCACTTTATTAGAAACACCTACCTTGTACTTCCATTCACTGGCCACAGAAACACTTGTACTTCCGCTAACTGGTACATTCATCATCATGTCATCATATTTGATCATTCTATTTGCTAGGACAGTTTTTCAGGCGAGATTCCCGCAGACACCTCCACACCTCCACACCTCCGTGCTTACTGATGCACAGCTGGCGTTCCGCATCACTCAGGTCCTCCTGTTTCTGCGCTGTCTCGTTGCTGTTGCCGCGGCGGCCCCTCTCCGTGCTAAATAAATAAACTGAGTCTGCTTTTAGAAACATGGAACAAGCCCACTCATCAGGCAGGAGCTCATTTAGTGCTATCATGAAGAAAAATCTCCAGCTCTACCTCCCTCCCTCTATCTCTCCCTCCGTCTATCTCTCCCTCTCTCTATCTCTCTCTCTCCCTCCCTCCGTCTATCTCTCCCTCCCTCTATCTCTCCCTCCCTCCATCTCTCCCTCTCTCTATCTCTCCCTCCCTTTCTCTTTCTCTCTCTCTCCCTCCTTCCGTTCTATCTCATCCCTCTCTCTCTCTCCCTCCCTCTCTCTCTCCCTCTCTCTTCCTCCTTTCTCTCTCCCTCCCCTCTCTCTCTCCCTCCCTTTCTCTTTCTCTCTCTATCTCTCTCTTCCTCCTTTCTCTTTCTCTCTCTATCTCTCCCTCCCTCTCTCTCTCTTCCTCCCTCTCTCTCTCCATCCCTCCCCTCTCTCTCTCTTCTCCCTCTCTCTCTCCATCCCTCCCTCTCTCTCTCTTCCTCCCTTTCTCTCTCTCTCTCTCTCTCTCTCTTCCTCCCTTTCTCTTTCTCTCTCTATCTCTCCCTCCCTCCGTCTATCTCTCCCTCTCTCTCTCCCTCCCTCTCTCTCTCCCTCCCTCTCTCTCTCCATCCCTCCCTCTCTCTCTCTTCCTCCCTTTCTCTACTCTCTCCCTCTCTCTCTCTTCTCCCTTTCTCTTCTCTCTCTATCTCTCCCTCCCTCCCGTCTATCTCTCCCTCTCTCTCTCCCTCCCTCTCTCCTCTCTCCCTCCCTCTCTCTCTCCATCCTCACCTCTCTCTCTCTTCCTCCCTTTCTCTCTCTCTCTCTCTCTCTCTCTTCCTCCCTTTCTCTTTCTCTCTCTATCTCTCCCTCCCTCCGTCTATCTCTCCCTCTCTCTCTCCCTCCCTCTCCCACTCTCCCTCCCTCTCTCTCTCTCCCTCTCTCTCTCTCTTCCTCCATCTTCCTCTCTCCCTCCCTCTATCTCTCCCACTCACCCTCTTTCTCTCTCCTCTCCCTATCTGTCCTCCCCTCTCTCTCTCTCTCCATCTCCACTCTCTCTCTCTCTCTCTCCATCACTCTCTCTCTCCTACATCTCCCTCTCTCTCTCCCTCCCTCTCCTACATCTCCTCTCTCCCTCTATCTCTCCTCTCCCCTCTTTTTCTCCCTCTCCTTCTCTCTCTCTCCCTCCCTCTATCTCTCCCTCTCCCCCTCTTTTTCTCCCTCTCCTTCTCTCTCTCTCCCTATCTGTCTCCCTCTCTCTCTCTCCATCTCCCTCTCTCTCTCTCCCTTCCTCTCTCTCTCCCTCACTCTCTCTTCCTCTCTCTCTCTTCTCTCTCTCTCTCTCTCTCTTCATCTCCCGCTCTCTCTCCCTCTTTCTCTCTCTCTCTCTCTCTTCATCTCCCGCTCTCTCTCCCTCTTTCTCTCTCTCTCTCCCTCTCTCTCTCTTCCTCCCTCTCCCTCTCTCTATCTCTCTTCCTCTCTCTCCCTTTCTCTCTCCCTCTTTCTCTCTCTCTCTCTCTCTCTCTCTCTCTCTCTCTCTCTCTCTCCTGAGCCGTTGGCAGCGGAGGGGAAGCAGAAGCTGTTGAATAAAGAAAAGTGACAAGTCCATGAAACGGGGACGGCACGTCTAATAAAGAGCAGCGCGCTCCCGGAGGAGAGAGTAACTGTGTGTCATGCCGGCAACTTCCACGCCCGTGAACGCTGCTTTCAGAAAGCAAAGGAGGGACACGCGGGAGGACAGACCCGCTTTACTGCGTAAAAACCTCCGACGACAGGAGCGGAGCAGCTACAGCAGAGGCCTGTCACAAACTAAGCTAATGTTCACAGAAGCCCATCAGCACGACACGCTGAGATTAAAGAGCCCGTGTTTTCTTATACGCAGTCGTATGTAAATTCCATGTTTTGTTGACTTTTTAGGTGTAAATAAGATTCCACACCCTCTACCCACAACACACTGCTGCTTACTCACCGAATTACACATACTCAGAAAAAACAATACAACATAAAATGCGGCCTGTGCAAGAAGGGTTTATATGTTAGATTTGAAAGACCCTGGGGCTTAGAGGTAGACACAGGGGGCATCTGAAATCGCCTACTAGTCAGTAGGTACTGGATTAGAGTCAGTACGTACTGCTTGAGCAGCAGACTAGTAGATAGTTTTAGTAGGTGAGTTTTAGTAGCCACACAAGCTGGGTTGTACTACGTCCGCCATCTTACCAATGTCCTGTGACGCAAGACGTCAGACCACCACAGTTAAAGTCCTGCTATTCATTTAAAAGCCCCGTTTACTGATTTAGATGCTTATTGTGACCCTGATCTGTGTTTTTGTTTGAATATGTATCAGACGGTGTGGAGCTGTAGATCAGAGAAGATGAAACGGGAGGAATGTAATCATTGTTTACCTCAGCCGTAGCGCTAGCTTCTGTAGCAGCAGTTCACTAGCCGTAGCTACGTACACACAGTCGACGTTCAGCTTTTCACAGTTTTTTTCCTCCACTTTGAATTCATCCAGGTGAATTATGGGATAGCGCAGTGTGCTGTGTATAAAAATCTACATAAGATTTTTAAAAAGTCTACATAAAAATGGCTGCCGATTCAGTAGGTCATACCGTTTACCTACTACTCTATGCCTGCTAGGTATTCGGACATACTAGCCGCGCTCACCTCCTGATTACTCTACTGAGTAGTAGACAAGTAGGCGATTTTGGACGCACCCAATGTCTGCTGATACAGTAGGTCATCCGGGTACCGTTCGCCGACTACTCGGCTATACTAGCCGTGCTCAGCAATTTCGGACGCACCCATAGACATAGACCGACTTCATTGTCATTCATTTTTAATCTGTACAGTGTGCATTAGAACAAAATGACGTGGCATTGGCTCCGAGTAGATCAGGGATACGAAATATTACATAAGTGCAAAGTGCAATGTAGTGCAAAGTGTAGTGCATAAGTAAAACACATGTATATCACCAGATAAATGAACAGTTACATGAGTATTATACACAATATGATGTATTGCACTGGAGCTCCAAGGTATGGAGTAGCAGCATTGTTTAGAGTTCAGCAGTCTCATGGCATGTGGGAAGAAGCTGTTTTTGAACCTGGCTGTTCTACTTCAACATACATTTACATACATTTAATAATGAATCGCCCCAAATTTCTTGAGAAAAAACTCTGGTTTGGATTGAAATAGGACAAAAATTAATTACTCAAGTGGTTACCTTTAGCAATTTTATTTATTTTATTTATTTATCATTTACCCTTTTTATTTATTTTATTCCTGGTTTATTTTTGGGCTTTTACCATTTTTATTTTCTGTCCTTTTATCTATCCAACCTCAGTTTTACATTTTGTTTTATTTTCATCATTTACTTTCTTCATAATTTTTTATTTATATTTATTTTATTTGTATTTCATTGACTTCATTTTTTAAATATTCTATTACTTAATTATGTTTATATTCTATTGTCTAATTATTATCTCTTTATTTCATTGTTTTATATTTTTAGCTTGTCCACTTATTCTTTTATTTTGAATTATTTATTTCTTAATTAATTCTTATATTGTTTGCCTGTTTTTCTAACATTTTAATCATTTAATTCTTATTGTTTTACTCATGAAGTTTCTTATTTTAGCTTTCTTGATTAAAATAAAGGTTGACTGATTGATTGATAATATGTTGCGGCCTGCAACAGCTCTTTTAACAAATGCTGTTAGTAGCTTCTTTTTTGTTAAACAACCATGTGGGAAATCGTATCCCAGAGTTGTGAAAAAGACGTTACTGTGTTTCAGGAACAGGTCAGAAGGCTGAATCATGATTTATTTATATCTGGAAGGACAGAGGAAACCTGAACTTCATGCTAAAAATTTTTAATGACTGTGATCACCTTGAGGAAGTGAAATGGACGGAAGACCTGACGACTGTGTTTATTAGTATAAGTATGAACATTTCCACACAACCAGAACAGGACTGGGACTGAACAGCTGTGTGGACGTGAGAAAAACGCTTGTTAGTGAAGCTAATCAGAACGAATAGGCGTCAGTTTGCTCAGGAGTATAAAGACTGGACTCTGGAACAATGGACCAAGGTCATCTGATCTGATGAGTCCAGACTGACTCTATTTCAAAGCAAAGGGGGCGTTAGGGTATAAAGGGACGTGACACACCTAGCATGTGTAGCATCCACTGTACAAGCTTCTGGAGGCCATGGCTCAGCAATGTTGTGTGGCAATAAAATAAAATCAGCTGACCACCTGACTGTACTGAATGACCAGGTCATCGTATCAATGGAATTTTTTTCTCCCCTGATGGCGCGATCATATATATTTCAGGATTAAATTCTTGGGCTCTGATTGTGAAAACTGGTCCACATGAGGAGCAAGTGAGGAATTATTTTCACTCATGAGCTGCCCACCACAGAGTCCTGACCTTAATCCCATTGAAGGTCTTTGGGATGAGCTGGAGAAGATGTAAGCTGTTGAAACAGTACACCCTGTAATATTTAGTTGTAATGTTAATCTTGGCCCCCTCCTCCATGCAGATCTTCTCCAAGTTGTCTGGGTTCTTTGGGCATCTCTTGTGGACTTTGATCTTAAGCTCTTAAGGAGACTGACCTGGCCACTGCATAACCTTGATCTTTTCCCATTTAAACCAGGCCTTGGTTTTTTGGCCGTGTGCTTGGGGTCACTCTTCTGCTGGAAGATGAAATGAGGACCCATCTTAAGATCCTTGATGGAGGAGCAAAGGTTTTTGGCCAAAATCTCCAGGTAGGCTTGTGCTATCCATCTTCCTATGGATGCGGAGCGGATGGCTAGGCCCCTTGGCTGAGAAGCAGCCCTACAGCATGCTGCTGCCACCATCATACTTGACTGTAGGGATGGTATTTTGGGTATGCAGTGTCACCAAATTGCCCAGGTGTGGTTGGCACCAAAGACCTCGATATTGGTCTTGTCAGCCTAGAGAGCCCTTTAAGTAATCATGAGCAAACTTTAGATGGACACTTTGAAAGTAAAGGTACTTTATGGGCTCACCTGGAATGGAGACCATTGTGTTGGAGTACGTTAATTAAGGTATTTATTGAAACCAATGTCCATGCTTGTTGTCCTTGGGTCAGCCTTGACCCAGGCATTGAAAGGCTGTCCAGGCTGTGAAAGGTTAACAGTAGTTCTATAAGCCTTCCACTTCCAGATGATGCTCCCATCAGTGGAGAGAGGGAGGCCCAACTCCTTGGAAAGGGTTTTATACCCTTTTTCAGCCTTGTGACCCTCCACGATTTTGTTTCTGATGGCCTTGGAATGCTTGTCCCATGGAAGTCCCATGTTGACCATGTATATAAGTGCTGTTCACTAGTTTTAGGAGAGTCTTTTATAGTCCGAAAAGGTGGAAAAAAGCAGATAATTAAGCCAAGCATGTGAGCTTATTATTCTTGATACCTCAATTACTTCTTTATACCTGAGGGAACCAAACAAAAGTCTGGTGGTTTGAGGAGTTGAATAATAGTTGATCCTCTGGTAAAAATTTTTTTGGTCCAAGCCCATCTACAGTCCAAATTTAACAATGCTAAGTCCATATATATATATATATATATATATATATATATATATATATATATATATATATATATATATATATATATATATATATATATGGCAGTTGGAGGCAGGGCGACTGCTGGAACTCTAAGTCATGTGTCATGGCTCCTCCCCTAATTGCAGACAGCTGGGACTGATTTGCAGAAGGTCTAGGACACTTTAAAACCAGCAGAGCAAGGACTTTGGAGAGACAAGGCTGGCTGGAGAGCACTCTGTTTAAACTATAGTTATAGTTGGAACTGTAGTTTCACATGTTTAAGCTAAGGCTTCCTTGGGTTTGGCTTAGTTCCACAGCCAGTGTGGCTCGGCCCAAGTATAATAATCAGAATTAAACATTTGATTTTGTTACTGTGCCTTTAAGACTCTATGACTCTATGTAAATAAGCACAGAACCTGTGTTGAGCCTTATTTAAACAGATCAAAATCCTCAAGAAACAAATAAACTTCAAATAAACGCCAACAGTGTTTAACCTTCTACTTGTGACATCACGACCATGATGAATTCAAAATAGGCTGGTTTTGCAGTTCAATTTAGACTTGAGCTTTTTCATAAAGCATTAAAAACTTTTTTTATGTTTTCTGGGACGTGGACTCTGTATGCCTGTAGTCATAAAGGTGTTTAACAGCTTGCAGTTGAGGCTGAGGCCTGTGGTCCAACTGGAAGGCGGTTGTTTTCCATTCTGAGCGCGTGTCCACCTGAAAGGGCGTTTGTTGATGCTTAACAAAGAGCTTTCCTTGTTGCCAGACAACAGCTCTCTCAATGTTAACAGCGTATGCACAGGGCGCTACTGCTAATTAACAGCTACGGTTTGAGTAGGTCTGAGATTAGCACGAGGACTTTGTTAAAACACCCTCTCAGTTGGCCTAAGATGTAAACAGGGAATATAAACGCTGTTCTCGCTGCTCCACTGTATTGTAGTCATATTTAATAACTAATGCAGAGCATGTAGGGATTTGTATTCAGAAGGTTTGATTCCCAGAACCATTCGACCCAGCCAAGCAAGATGATGCGTATTCTGATTGAGAGCGTGCGTGTTTCTTTTTTAATTAGATTAGCTGATTAAAACACACTCGTCATGCAGCAGACAGCTGTGTCTGTTTATAACGGTCAGAATGTTGACGCATCCTCAATGTATTGGTAAGCGGCCAGTATAGCGATAATTTCTCAACAAATGGTTCATATAGTGATCGTGAATCAGTGTATTGAAAAGTGGTCCCTATGATAATAATGGGTTGTTTTTTTTAATGTATTGTTAATTGTTTATTAATAACTGGTCTATATATAACCAGTGGTCTATATATAATCAGTGCATTGATATATATATAAGTGGTCAATATGATAATAACTGGTCAGTTTTTTAAGCAATTGGTCAATGTATTGTTAATTGTTTATTAATGACTGGTCAATTTAACAATACTCAGTACATTGATAATTATACGTAGTCAATATATTGGTAATTTGTCAATATATTTAAGATTGGTCGATATATAAACAAATGGTCCATATATATATATATATATATATATATATATATATACACACACACACACACACACACACACACACATATATACATATATATATATGGAACTCTAAGTCATGTGTCATGGCTCCTCCCCTGATTGCAGACAGCTGGGACTGATTTGCAGAAGGTCTAGGACACTTTAAAACCTGAGGCTCTCCAAACCAGCAGAGCGAGGACTTTGGAGAGACAAGGCTGGCTGGACAGCACTCTGTTTAAACTATAGTCATAGTTTTTTAAGCAATTGGTCAAGGTATCGTTAATTGTTTATTAATCACTGGTCAATATATCAGTACTCAGTACATTGAAAATTGGTCAACATATTTAAAATTGATGGGTAAACTGATTATTGGATAATATGTTCATTGTTGGTGAGCATGTTAATTAATTGCTCAGTGTAATGGTTAATTGGTTAGTATACTAATAATTTTCTTTATATTCATTGATCATATACAGTACCATTCAAAGGTTGTAGGTACTTTTAGGGACATTATATTAAAAAAATAAATTTTATTTGTTCAGCAAAACTCTGTTTCAAATATTCAAACAGCATTAATATAGTAAGTAGTGCTTTTACATATGTCACTGTGTTTATTTAACCCTTTCCAAGCTTCTCCTTGTGGAAACAACCCAGTATTATTTACAGTTCTCATCTAATACCTGCTTTGACTGCTCAGTACTTCATTAAGCTAAATCAAGATTTGCTGCTGAAAGAACTAAATACGTTCATACAATGTCTGGGGCGTCCAGGAGAAATCTGGAACTACACTTTGTTCTACAAACTGGAGCTCAAGATCTGATCTACTTCTTTCACCATAAGACATTCATGTTACTTTGTATTGTATTTATATTTATTGTTATTTACATCTGTTCTAATGATATCTGGTGTTCTTACTGGTGCAAATACACTTACTACTAAGATAAAGACTTAAGTGTAGGACTTTTGCACAGTAGTGTATACAATTTTTATAAACGGTCAATTTTTCACCAGTTGGTCAATATATTGTTAAAGGGTCAAAAATGATTGGTCAGTATACTAATAATTGGTTAATATAGAATACCAATTACTAAATATATTAAATGCATACTAATAAATTATACTAATAAACACAGTATACTAATAAATATATTCAATACATTCTTAATTGGCCAGTAAACTAAAGATGGATCAGTATATGTATAATTTGTCAATATATTGATAATTTGTCAGTACATAGATAATTAGTCCATATGTTGACCATGTGTTTAAATATTGAAAATTTATAACTGATCAATATCTTGAAGGCCCCATTCAAATCAGGATATCATAGAGGCCGAGCAGCTTGTAGAGAATCAGTTCTGCTTTGATAGTGTACATGTCTGAGAGTCTCCTAACATTTTGTTCAATTTATCCACAATAAATGTCAGAAGTTATTACGATTATTATGCTTTAAAAAAAAATCTCTGTGTGCCTGGAAGGTCTTCAGGGCTTTAATATAGACGATGTGACTGACACTCAGATATTGTTTCCAAACTGGTGACTAATTGCTGGCACTATTGACGAACTAGTGTAAACACTACACAGCTATGCGGTTGCACAGTGTCTGATGGGCTAATCACGAACAAACACTGGGGTGTTTTCCTGAAGGGTAAGAGAAAATGAAGTGCAAATTTGCCTCCAGTGAAGAACGTTGGGTCAGTTAGAGTCAATATGCAGACTCGCAGAAGGGCTTGCAGTGATTGTGCTGACTAAGAAGCTGCAGGGTTTCTTAGTAAATGTTTATTGAGTAAACCCTGCTGAGTTTGCATTAACCACTAGTACCACAGAGCACATACCAGGCAATAGACTTCTGCTGCATAGTATTTACTTAATTGGCAAACACCCAATTACTACCATTGTACAGTCCATACAGAACTTTTACATCATTTTTAGAGCTTTCATTAATAAATGCATCATTTTGTAGAGCTTTTTCTACAAAATTAGTTTAAAACTGGCCACCAGAGACGAGATCTTCACCAATAAGTAGATAAATAGCCATCATAGACATCATGCTTATAGAATGTACATGTAGAGTAGTTTTAATGTAGATGTTTTAATAACAACTTTGTTAAGCTATCATAGAGTCATGGATGTCAAATTGTGTATTTCAAGAAACAAGGGGTCTGACGAGGGTCTTACCATGGGCTACCGCAGTGTTCTTTAGCAAAGATGGTAAAGAATGGTTCTATATGGAACCATGAACACTCAGATTGATGGAGAATGTATTGTATATGGTTAAATGTAGAAACTGGCTATGGTTAGATATCTGCTTATAACAATATAAGAACCCTTCTGGTACCACACAGAACCATATACAACACATTCTCCAATTTTAGTTTTGTACGGTCCTGGCTGAAAAGACCCGCACACTTCAGTACATCAGTACAGATCAGAGTTCATGCTGGTCTGAGCTGCTCTATGTTGGTTTATGCTGGTCTAGTGGTGTCTTTACTGGTTACTCAGCATGCTCAAATGGTTAACCAGCATACCAGCATCATGGCTGGATTACTGACCGGGCCAGTGGGGCCAGCGCCCAAGGGCCCTTGATTGCAAAATTTATGATACAATATATTTTTATTTCCGAGGGCCCTCCATTTTAAGGATCCTCTGACTTTTAGGGACCCTAGCCATGCTTTTGGGCCCCTTATGAAAATGGATGAGGCGTTGTGGCACTGCTTTGACTTTGACTTCTGGCTATTATGAGTCCTAGGAAAGAGAGGGACATAATTTTAGAGGGCCCTGGTTAAGAGAGCCCCTACCAGGGGCCTTAGAGAAGGGCAGGGCATACCATTAGAGGGCCCTTGATCACGAGGGGCGCGGGTTGGGAGGGGGCGTTAGGGGCCCAGACTATACTTAATTTGTCTTTGACCAGCATCCAAAACACAATTTATAATTGCTGTCTAAACATTCTTCACTTCTAATGGTAATCAATGTAATTAGATTTGATTCCAAGCTAACCGTACTAACCACTACACCACCGTACTAACCACTACACCACCGTACTAACCACTACACCACCGTACTAACCACTACACCACCATACTAACCACTACAGCACCATACTAACCACTACACCACCATACTGACCACTACACCACCGTACTAAACACTACACCACCGTACTAACCACTACACCACCATACTAACCACTACAGCACCATACTAACCACTACAACACCATACTGACCACTACACCACCGTACTAAACACTACACCACCGTACTAACCACTACACCACCATACTAACCACTACACCACCGTACTAACCACTACACCACCATTCTAACCACTTCACCACCATACTAACCACTACACCACCATACTAACCACTACAGCACCATACTAACCACTACACCACCATACTAACCACTACAACACCATACTAACCACTACAACACCATACTGACCACTACAGCACCATACTAACCACTACACCACCATACTAACCACTGCAACACCATACTGACCACTACACCACCGTACTAAACACTACACCACCATTCTAACCACTTCACCACCATACTAACCACTACACTACCGTACTAACCACTACACCACCATACTAACCACTACACCACTGTACTAACCACTACACCACCATACTGACCACTACACCACCATACTGACCACTACACCACCATACTAACCACTACAACACCATACTGACCACTACATCACCGTACTAAACACTACACCACCGTACTAACCACTACACCACCGTACTAACCACTACACCACCATACTAACCACTACACCCCCATACTAACCACTACACCACCATACTAACCACTACACCACCGTACTGACCACTACACCACCGTACTAACCACTACACCACCGTACTAACCACTACACCACCATACTAACCACTACAGCACCATACTAACCACTACACCACCATACTAACCACTACAACACCATACTGACCACTACACCACCGTACTAAACACTACACCACCGTACTAACCACTACACCACCATACTAACCACTACACCACCGTACTAACCACTACACCACCATTCTAACCACTTCACCACCATACTAACCACTACACCACCATACTAACCACTACAGCACCATACTAACCACTACACCACCATACTAACCACTACACCACCATACTAACCACTACAACACCATACTGACCACTACAGCACCATACTAACCACTACACCACCATACTAACCACTACAACACCATACTGACCACTACACCACCGTACTAAACACTACACCACCGTACTAACCACTACACCACCATACTAACCACTACACCACCATACTAACCACTACACCACCATACTAACCACTACACCACCGTACTAACCACTTCACCACCATTCTAACCACTTCACCACCATACTAACCACTACACCACCATACTAACCACTACACCACCATACTAACCACTACACCACCATACTAACCACTACACCACTGTACTAACCACTACACCACCATACTGACCACTACACCACCATACTAACCACTACACCACCATACTAACCACTACAACACCATACTGACCACTACATCACCGTACTAAACACTACACCACCGTACTAACCACTACACCACCATACTAACCACTACAGCACCATACTAACCACTACAGCACCATACTAACCACTACACCACCTTACTAACCACTACAGCACCATACTAACCACTACACCACCTTACTAACCACTACACCACCGTACTAACCACTACACCACCGTACTAACCACTACACCACCATTCTAACCACTACAGCACCGTACTAACCACTACACCACCGTACTAACCACTACACCACCTTACTAACCACTATAACACAGTGCCGCCTGTACATCATATTATATATGTCATAATAAGGTACCTTCTTCCCCCAAGCCATCAGACTTCTCAACACAACTCAACGTCTGAACTGATATCTTTCTGGTACATGTACACTCTCTCTCTCTCTCTCTCTCTCTTTCTCTCTCTCTCTCTCTCTCTCTCTCTCTCTCTCTCTTTCTCTCTATATTTACCCCAGAAAAAAAGGGGAAGCATTTTTGCACAAAGCATTGCACTAATAACTTTACTACCTCACTGGACTCTATTTATTACACACTGCACAATTTGCACACTACCGGCAATTATTTATTATTCTCTGTCTGTACTGTGTTGTGTTGTCTGTCCGCACTTGTTTGTTCATGTTGCACTTGTGTCTGTATGCACTGTCTATGTTGCACCATGGTCCTGGAGGAACGTTGTTTCGTTTCACTGTGTACTCTGTATGTAGTTGAAATGACAATAAAACCCACTTGACTTGACTTGACTTGACCAGAGCTGTTCTATTAACTACAACACAGTCCAGCCCAGTAATGCAATTACCATTACCACTGCAGTAACTGTGCTAATGGCCATACTGAAGCATTTACATGTTCTAACAGAAACATGTTGCACTCTATCATTACATACTTGGCGTAATGGCATTTTCATCAATCATCTGAAAAAGAAGCGTGCTCCGTCCAGCAACAGAACAGATATGTCTGCGGTTGGACGATGGACAGGTAGATTGCCCCGCCTGCACTGCCGGTGGTTATGCCACTGCCTCTCTGGATTGTACCATGAGTGATGTTCAACAGCTCTTGTGGAAATAGTCCTGAGCAGAGGGCAAACATGCGCATCTCTTCAGCCTCTCAGCGCCGCCCCGGAGCTTTGTTTTGTTTACTTCCAGCGTCGGAAAACATCTCAGCTGCAGGATGGTGCCGAAATGCATGTAATCAGCAGTTTGGGTTTTTAGACAGACATTCATATTTCATGTGCGTCAGGCTGTAGATTACACGCTCCTCAAAGCCCCCTCAATTTTACTGCATGGCTGGTCATGCCTGGAGCCTTGAGTGTGAAGTTCACTGAGTCAGAGGGACAGGGGGAGAGAGGGAGAGAGAAGAGAGAGAGAAGAGAGAGAGAAAGAGAGAGAGACAGAGTAAGAGAGACAGAGAGAGCAAGAGAGACAGAGAGAGAAGAAAGAGACACAGAGCAAGAGAGAAGAGAGAGAGAGAGAAAGAAAGAAAGTGGGAGGTAGAGAGAAAAGAGAGAAGAGAGAGAAAAGAGACAGACAGAGTAAGAGAGGAGAGACAGAGAGTGAGAGAAAAGAGAGAGAGAGACAGAGAGATAAGAGAGACAAGAGAGAGTGAGAGAGAAAAGAGAGAGAGGAAAGAGAGAGTGAGAGAGAAAAGAGCGCGAGAGAAAACAGAGATTGTGAGAAAAGAGAGATAACAAGAGAGAGAGAAGAGAGAGAGAGTGGGGGGAGAGAGAAAAGAGAGAAAGAGAGAGTGAGAGAAAGAAGAGAAGAGAGTGAGAGAGAAAAGAGAGAAAGAAAAGAGAGATAGCAAATAGAGAGAGAGAAGAGAGAAAGAGAGAAAATAGAGATAGCTAGAAAAGAGAGATAGAAGAGAGAAAAAAGATAGTGAGAAATGAGAGAGAGATGAGAAAAAGAGAGAAAAGAGAGATAGCGAGAAATGAAAGAGAGAAGAGAAAAAGAAAGAAAAAAGAGATAGCGAGAAAAGAGTGAGAGCAAGAAATGAGAGAGAGATGAGAAAGAGAGATAGCGAGAAAAGTGTGTGAGAGAGAGAGAAAGACAAGAGAGAGAAGAGAGAGAAAGAAAAAAGAGAAAGTAACAGAGCGATGATGAGCGAAAGAGAGAAAAAAGAGATAGCAAGAAATGAGAGAGAGAAGAGAAGAGAGAAAAAAGAGATAGCGAGAAAAGAGTGAGAGAGAGAGGAGAGAGAAAGACGAGAGAGAGAAAAAAAGCGAGAAATGAGAGAGAAACAGAGAGATGGAGATGAGCGAAAGAGAGATGGCGAGAAAAGAGAGAGAGACGAAGAGAGAAATGACTGGCATTTAATATGATATCTGAGTTGCGTGCTCCTTCATTCTCCTTCTGATTTACATGTTGTACGTATACCAGCCCTGCTCAGCCAAGGTATCCTCTAGCTTTCCGCTAGCTGTTGGAACATTGCTGTGGGGATTTGATTGCATTCAGCCATTAGTGAGGTCAGGTAATGGTGCTGGGTGATACTGGATCACACCAGCTCATCCCAAAGGAACTGAAAGGAGCTCCATCTCTCCGGAGAGCTCAGTTCCGCTGCCCCAGTGCTCGGGCCCGTTGCTGGGCATTGGGTATGCATGGTGACCTTTTGTGCAGCTGCTGCGGAGCGTTCCGTTCTATTGGTCAGTGCTTTCGTGTGGAGAGTATACACGCTATGTGTGTGTAATTGAACACCCCTGACACCTCAGTGGCTGATTCCCTAATTAGGCGGGGCTTCAGGATGCGCTTGGACGTGTACTTTATTGGGGGGTGCAGGTTTTAATGGGAACTGTGCTGCTGTTTGATTTTACATGACTTTGTTTATTTGGTGTGTAAGTAAAACTGTCTACAGCGTGTGTTAATAATACAACATTCCTGCTGTCTCTTTGTCCTGCCTGCGCTGATCTTCTTCATATTCACAGCGGACTTTCTTCGTTTCTCTCTTATGAAAAGCTAAATATTTACAGGCTGGGCTGTACTGAGTAGGTAAGCGGAGAGCCGTAGAAATGCTGTTTGAATAATGAATGAACTCAGACTCCTCCACCTACGGCTCTACTGTCTCGCAGTAATGTCCATTGACCTTAGTCGTACCATATCAAAAGCTCACGTCTGCTCTACAAGAAGCTTCTCCCCAGCAGTTGATAATGGCATGTGAAGTGTAAATGGGGAATGATGGGGTTTAATTGGCGATGATAAATCAGCCGGAGCGGAGCCGGGAGCTGACAGCGCGGCAGGTGGGGCTCTGCTGCAGGTGCTTCTGCTGAGTGGACGGATGGCATGCTGAGCACAGACACAGACAAACCTACTTTAGATACGCTGCTATTGTTGAGAGCTATTTATCAAACCTGAGCTGTAGGGACACTGGACAGACATCAGACATGTACTGAATTATACAGCCCGTTTATGAGGCAGTGTTACAGCAGTTATCGCAGCTGAGTCAGTGGCATCATGTGCATATATATATATATATATATATATATATATATATATATATATATATATATATATATATATATATATATATATATAAAATATATAAAATTACTGCCCAGTGAAAAAGAGGTATCTCCAAAATGGCAACTTTACAGGAGAAGCCAAAAACTGTCTTCACTTTCAATGGAAGTCAATGGAACCAGAATTTTTTCCAAGCTATTTTGGAGCATTTCTACTCGTCCATTCATCATGAAGTTTTCACAAACTATAAACGTCAACTGCTGGATTTAATTGATGTAGAAAAATAAAAATTGAGATATACACCCCAAAGTGGCTCAATAATATTTAGATCTGGTGACTGTGCAGGTCATGGGAGATGTTCAACTTCACTTTCATGTTCATCAAACCAATCTTTCTCCAGTCTTGCTGTGTGTATTGGTGCATTGTCATCCTGATACACGGCGCCGCCTTCAGGATACAATGTTTAAACCATTGGATGCACATGGTCCTCCAGAATGGTTCGGTAGTCCTTGGCAGTGATGCGCCCATTTAGCACAAGTATTGGGCCAAGGAAATGCCATGATATGGCAGCCCAAACCATCACTGATCCACCCCCATGCTTCACTCATAGCTGATCTCACCACTGTCTCCAAAACATACAACATGGCTGGTCTCACCACTGTCTCCAAACCATACAACATAGCTGGTCTCACCACTGTCTCCAAACCATACAACATAGCTGCTCTCACCACTGTCTCCAAACCATACAACATAGCTGCTTTCACCACTGTCTCCAAACCATACAACATAGCTGATCTCACCACTGTCTCCAAACCATACAACATAGCTGGTCTCACCGCTGTCTCCAAACCATACAACATAGCTGGTCTCACCACTGTCTCCAAACCATAAAACATAGCTGGTCTCACCACTCTCTCCAAACCATACAACATAGCTGATCTCACCACTGTCTCCAAACCATACAGCATAGCTGGTCTCAGCACTGTCTCCAAATCATACAACATAGCTGGTCTCACCACTGTCTCCAAACCGTACAGCATGGCTGGTCTCACCACTGTCTCCAAACCATACAACATAGCTGCTCTCACCACTGTCTCCAAACCATACAACATAGCTGGTCTCACCACTGTCTCCAAACCATACAACATAGCTGATCTCAGCACTGTCTCCAAACCGTACAACATAGCTGGTCTCACCACTGTCTCCAAACCGTACAGCATGGCTGGTCTCACCACTGTCTCCAAACCATACAGCATAGCTGCTCTCACCACTGTCTCCAAACCATACAGCATAGCTGATCTCAGCACTGTCTCCAAACCGTACAACATAGCTGGTCTCACCACTGTCTCCAAAACATACAACATAGCTGGTCTCACCACTGTCTCCAAACCATACAACATAGCTGATCTCACTACTGTCTCCAAACCATACAACATAGCTGCTCTCACTACTGTCTCCAAACCATACAACATAGCTGATCTCACTACTGTCTCCAAACCATACAGCATAGCTGCTCTCACCACTGTCTCCAAAACATACAACATAGCTGCTCTCACCACTGTCTCCAAACTATACAGCATAGCTGGTCTCACCACTGTCTCCAAACCATACAACATAGCTGCTCTCACCACTGTCTCCAAACCATACAACATAGCTGCTCTCACCACTGTCTCCAAACCGTACAACATAGCTGCTCTCACCACTGTCTCCAAACCGTACAACATAGCTGCTCTCACCACTGTCTCCAAACCGTACAACATAGCTGCTCTCACCACTGTCTCCAAACCGTACAACATAGCTGCTCTCACCACTGTCTCCAAACCGTACAACATAGCTGGTCTCACCACTGTCTCCAAACCGTACAACATAGCTGGTCTCACCACTGTCTCCAAACCGTACAACATAGCTGCTCTCACCACTGTCTCCAAACCGTACAGCATAGCTGGTCTCACCACTGTCTCCAAACCATACAGCATAGCTGCTCTCACCACTGTCTCCAAACCATACAGCATAGCTGCTCTCACCACTGTCTCCAAACCATACAGCATAGCTGCTTTCACCACTGTCTCCAAACCATACAGCATAGCTGGTCTCACCACTGTCTCCAAACCATACAACATAGCTGGTCTCACCACTGTCTCCAAACCATACAGCATAGCTGCTCTCACCACTGTCTCCAAACCATACAACATAGCTGCTCTCACCACTGTCTCCAAACCATACAGCATAGCTGGTCTTCCCAACGTCTCCAAAACATACAACATGGCTGGTCTCACCACTGTCTCCAAAACATACAGCATAGCTGGTCTCACCACTGTCTCCAAACCATACAACAAAGCTGGTCTCACCACTGTCTCCAAACCATACAACATAGCTGGTCTCACCACTGTCTCCAAACCATACAACATAGCTGGTCTCACCACTGTCTCCAAACCATACAACATAGCTGGTCTCACCACTGTCTTGTAAACTTTTCCTTTGAACTTTGCTGCCACACTTTTGTCACAAATCACTTCTGAAACTTTTTTTCCATGCACTCCATCCTGCCCTAAGTACTTGAAGTCCTGCACCTTTGTGACCTCTGCTCCTTGTAGCCTCACTGCTCCACCTGTCTCCCTCCCATTCACACACGTACTCTGTCTTGCTACGGCTGACTTTCATTCCTTTTCTTTCAAGTGCATATCTCCACCTCTCCAAGTTATCTTTCACCTGTTCCCTGTTCTCACCACAGATCACAATATTATCTGCAAACATCATAGTCCATAGATTCCTGCCTGACCTCATCTGTTAGTCCGCCCATCATATACTTATTTTAAATATAATGCTTGCAACACGTTCATGTTTACTACTGTGTTACATCAGCTTTCTGTTTAACAGCACTTCATAATCATTTGAGAACTAAAGACACTGATCCAGCTTCGATATCAGCCTTTTTGCCACTCCACTGTTATACAGGTCTACAGCTAAGCAACCATACAGGCCCCCCATTGTTCTATTTTAACACACCCTTGCAATGGAAGACGGTTCTGGACTACAGGCAGGTCAGTCTAGCACCGGCAGCCATGCAGTTGAAACACGTGCAGTCAGGCTGTAATAAGCATTACAGTGAATTTTCTAAACGTATGCATAAGTAAGTCATTGAGAAGTCATTTGTTTGGTGGTTTGGAGTAAAATGATTCATACTGGAGCAAAACTTACAGTCAGGACTGTTCACAGTGGTGGTGAAATAAACCAGACGTTTAAAAGCTCTGAAGATATACACTGCCTTATACCCGAGATCCTGTTTTATTATAGCTTTAAAATTATGTTTTAGTCTAAAATCCATTAATGGTGGAAAGATCCATGCAGGGGAATGGACTGAGGAAGCCAACGAGAGCCTAGAGATATACACAAACACCAGAGCGAGTAAAACACAGTGTTTTATTCCCACATTTCCACATAAAACACACCCAAATATAATTTAAAGATGGCTTACAGTCCCACATTCTCTCTGCCGTGTGCTGTGCAGGTAAGCATTCTCCTCCCTCACTGGAGAGAGAGACAGTTTTTATAAGAGTCTGTGTGTTTCTCAATACTTGTGTTCTTGGGAAGAAGTTACATTGCAGGAGCACTAGGATGATGCATGTACAGCCTGTTTATGTGTTCTCCTAGTGGTGAAAGAATCCAGAAGTTTTAAAAGCTCTGAAATCATACACTGCCTTATCCCTGAGATAGCTTTAAGATGATGGTTTGGTCTAAAATCCATTAATGGTGGAGAGATCCATGCAGGGATACTGACTGGGGAAGCCAATGAGAGCTTAGAGACACACACAAACACCAGAGTGAGTAAAACACAGAGTTTGATTTCCACATTTCCATATAAAACACACCCAATAGAATTTAATTTAAACATGGCTCACTGTCCCACATTCTCTCTGGCATGTGGTGTGCAGGTAAACATCTTCTCTCACTGGAGAGAGAGTCTATGTGTGTTCCTCAACACTTGTGTTCTTGGGAAGAACGTTCAAGACGAGTGACATGGCAGGAACAGTAGGAGAACGCATGTACAGGAGTTCTAGAGATGCTTTTACACAAGAGCCCAAGTTCAGCTGATGAGCCCAGCGTTAAGCAGCGGACAAATGTAGGATATTAAACAGAGTATCTCACAACAGAAACCTGTGCTCGTCTAAAATCAAGACCAAGAGTTTTTCAGCTTTCCGAGCAGATGCAAAGACCCTTCTCCAAGGGTAAGGTTACAGTTCATAAACAGTTCAAAATAGAGTCATAACAGACTGGCCTTTCCAGACAGCGAGTGGCACAGAGAGAGTGTAGGTTTTCCCAGAAGGACGTGAGGAGCTACCCCTGTTTCCAGCAACTCTGATGGGAGACCACCAAAGGAGGCTACGAGGCTCGGTAGCTAACATCTGCAGCTTCTCCCAACATCTCACCTGCTCCGGTGGCTGCCCAGCAGAGAGCCTCAGACTCCACTCCAGCAGATCTCCCGGGATCCTCACCCCAGCAATCGTAACGTCAGGTCTGAGTCTGATTCGTTACACAAACAACCAAAACCACAACATTAACTCTCAACTACATTAAAAGCCAAAGAATAAAAATGAGATTTCAGACGGGATTTAAAAACTAGCGGTGTAGGGGCTAGCCTAACATGTAGTGGCAACTCATTCCATAGTTGAGGGGCTATAACTGAAAAGGTACAATTCCCCTGTGCTTCAGCCTGGATTTAGCGACCACCAAAAGAAGCTGATCAGCAGATCTGAGGGACCGTGATGGAATGTATGGCTGCAAAAGCTGAGAGAGATAGGCTGGAGCTAAGCCATTCAACGACTTATAAACAAAGAACAAAATCCTAAAATCAATCCTAAATGGACAGGAAGCCAATGAAGGGAAGCCAGCATGGGCGAGATGTGTTCCCGTTTATGTGTTCTTGTTAAAAGACGAGCAGCAGTGCGATGGAGACCTGACCACCACCAGCATAAAGCCTGTTACAGTAATCAAGTCTGGATGAAATAAAAACATGTATAACCCTTTTAAAATCAGTGAAGGATAAAAATGGCTTGACCTTAGTTAAAAGCCTCAGCTGAAAGAAACTGGATTTAATAATTTAACAATCTAACTTAAAATTACTGTCCATCATCACGCCAAGATTTTTAGCATATGGTCTTACTTTTTTAATGCAATTCACAAACAATATTGTCCATTTCTCAATTAATTTAAGTGTATCAGATGATTTTTAAAGAATAAAAATGTTTGTATTAAAGTCTATTTTTGTATAGAGGCTTATTTTGCATATAGTCCTATTATCAGTAATTCTCAGTCCTCTGTCTAAATCTCCTGGTACGACCACCAATCCAAGTTAAGGATGTTATTGGGCAAACTGGTTGTTAGGACACTCTTGCTCAATTGTGATGCACAGCTGAAAAACATTCTACTAATAAGTGAGTATAAAAGGGAGAACAACATTCTAGGTTAGTTTAGTATCTGAAGCATCAGCAGTTGATGGCTTGCTGACCGACTCAAAATGACCAGAAAGAAACAACTTTCTTTAGAGACTCGTCAGTCCATTGTTGTGTTAAGGAAGAAGATACTCCATTAAAACAAGAACATTTCACTGAGATCCCAAACTTTTGAGCAGTAGTGTAGGTGTCCAAAGAAGATAAGTCCTTATAGGAGGCCACTACTGGGTCTAAAACTCAACACTTCAGTTTTACTTTCATTAAAATTGAAAACATTTAAAGCCATCCACACTTTGATGTCCTCAAGACAGTCTAGCAGGAAATAGATTTGAGTATCATCTGCATACATATGAACGTAGATACCATATTTTCTCAAAACTAGAGAAGCATGTACAATGAAAATGAAACTGGACCAAGAATGGAACCATGGGGAACCCAGGCTGTATAATGTATAATGGCTGTATTTGTGTTGTAGACATCGTGACCCACTGGTTTCCATCACCACCACTGTGAAGACTCTACAATGAAGCACTTCACATCAAACCACACTCAATGACTTTGCTGACACCTTAATAGTTGAATTATACAGAATTTCTGAAATATCGGTGTAATTACCCCTAAAGCTGACTCCTTGTTCCGGAACGATCACATAGACAGTGAACGAATTGGAGTGTGGGCCCAAGTACAAGCCCCTGCGGTTTAAGGGGTTAAATAGTTTTGAGAGAAATATCAGCAAAGGGGGCCGCCTCCAAATATCACACCGCGCCTCTCTCGCCTCGCCTCGCCTTTCTGAATAGATTCCTGCGCGGAGCTGCGTGAGTCAGACATTTGTTATTGTTCCTCCATTCCTGCCGGTCTCAGGGTCACCGTGAAAGTCGGCGCAGCCATAATGGCCTCCATTCAACGTCCATTTGTTCAGTTATGTAGCAATTTTCTTGTTTCAGCTCGAATCAGTTTGTTTCATTGATCGTTTTATTTATATGAATGCTCTTAATGTCCTTGTGCTGGAAGAAAGCCACTGCGAGAGGGATTCCATGACACCCTCATTTCACTGCAAAGCAAAGCGCCCAGCGCGAAAACAGCACGTAATCCATTTCACGCCGTAATTGACCATTCACAAAGGACGACGCAATTACAATAACGGCGGCCGGCAAAGGGAAAGGTGCTCCTGCAGTGTAAAGAAAAGAAGGCTGTGATGGAATACGGTAGGCGGGTGACAGAGGATCAAGGATGTGGGTTCACGCCGTGGAAAACACACAAACACTGCAGGAATAGCTGGATCACAGCTGTGGGGGAAAACCCTTCTCAGGATTCTCGCTTAGATAATATCTCTAACAGGACGACAAATGTAGCTGAAGCCGTCAGTCGCTTTCAGGCTACTCCTCTGGGAAGACTTTACACTAGATGCTGGAACATTGCTGTGAGGATTTGATGGTGTTCAGACACAAGCGCATTCACGTGGTCAGGTACTGATGTTGGATGATCAATTCGGGATCTCATCCTAAAGGTATACTCCAAAAGAACACATTCCCACTACTCTACAGCACAATGCCCACCCAGTCCCCATCTAGCCAACAACTGGAATTGGACATAGTGATCTTTGGCTCATGTGCGACCACTCCAGAGCAGCCCATTCTATTGGTCAATGCTTTTCTATGGATATTATAGAAAATATGCATGCAGTTGAGCGAAGTGAATGTTAATTGCGCCATTTCTCTATGTCTGATTGACATAAGTAGATAAAAAAGTAGTTATTGTGACATATGCAAATGTTTGGACACCCCACTAAGTCAGGACTCAGTGGGATCCCCTTTGGCGGATAGCACAGCTTGCAAAAGCCATTTGTGGCCAGCTTGATGTCTTTCTATTCTGGCATGAGCATTTGTCACTCACTATTTCTTGCAGAACTTGTTTTCTAGCTCTGTGATATGCTTGCGATATCTAGCGTACACAGTAATGTAATGTATAAAATAGTGAATGTATTGAAACTGAATAAAATATAGTTTTTATTTGAACGGTTTAGCAAGTTTTTTGGTTTTAACTGGGGTGGGGGGGGGTGTTGCCAATCCCAGCGTCATCGGGCGAAGGCGGGGTACACCATGGACAGTTACCAGTACCACCGTACTAACCAATACACCACCGTACTAACCAATACACCACCATACTAACCACTACACCACCGTACTAACCACAACACCACCTTACTAACCACTACACCACCATACTAACCAATACACCACCATACTAACCACTACACCACCGTACTAACCAATACACCACCATACTAACCACTACACCACCATACTAACCAATACACCACTGTACTAACCACTACACCACCATACTAACCACTACACCACCATACTAACCACTACACCACCATACTAACCAATAAACCACTGAACTAACCACTACACCACCATACTAACCAATACACCACCATACTAACCACTACACCACCATACTAACCAATACACCAACGTACTAACCAATACACCACCATACTAACCACTTCACCACCATACTAACCAATACACCACTGTACTAACCACTACACCACCATACTAACCACTACACCACCATACTAACCACTACACCACCATACTAACCAATAAACCACTGAACTAACCACTACACCACCATACTAACCACTACACCACCATACTAACCACTACACCACCATACTAACCAATACACCAACGTACTAACCACTACACCACCGTACTAACCAATACACCACCATACTAACCACTACACCACCGTACTAACTACTACACCACCATACTAACCACTACACCACCATACTAACCAATACACCACCATACTAACCAATACACCACTGTACTAACCACTACACCACCATACTAACCACTACACCACCGTACTAAACCACTACACCACCGTACTAACCACTACACCACCATACTAACCACTACACACACAGTTACTAACCACTACACCACCGTACTGACCACTACACCACCGTACTAACCACTACACCACCATACTAACCACTACACCACCGTACTAACCACTACACCACCGTACTAACCACTACACCACCGTACTAACCACTACACCACCATACTAACCACTACACCACCATACTAACCTCTACACCACCGTACTAACCACTACACCACCATACTAACCTCTACACCACCGTACTAACCACTACACCACCATACTAACCACTACACCACCATACTAACCTCTACACCACCGTACTAACCACTACACCACCATACTAACCACTACACCACCTTACTAAACACTACACCACCATACTAACCACTACACCACAGTACTAACCACTATACCACCATACTAACCACTACACCACCATACTAACCACTACACCACCATACTAACCACTATACCACCTTACTAAACACTACACCACCATACTAACCATTACACCACCATACTAACCACTACACCACCATACTAACCATTACACCACTGTACTAACTAATACAGACTGCATATACAGATGGACTGTTCAGTTTTCTTGGGGCTGACACCAATACCTGCTTAGCTTTTAGCGCGACTGGCCAATAGCCGATAATGATCAAGGGCAAGGGTCTGGACTCGTAAGCTGTGTTCACATGCGCTTACGTTGAAAAACAAATTGTTTCACACCTCATAGTGGCACACGGCCAACGATGGCATGAAGCTCGGCAAACACTGGCATAGTGTTAGCGGGTCACTTTTGACCTGCAAGACAACACAAGGGTTAAAGTGATGGTTACAGTAGCACAGCTTAGAAGTTTACTTTTTGTGGATATTCGGTGAAAGTATTTTGGACTACTCGTTTGTAAGGGAACACTTTTTCTTAGTAAACTATTTAAACCTACATGTGGATTCTAGGGTTATTGGGATGAATTCTACGTGGCAGCCATACTCAACCAGCAAAAGCCAACGGCCTACACCACCGCTGCAGCTGACAGCAGGAAACATGAAATATTGCAGGAGTGTTCTGCTCACTGCTGCAGTCTGCAGAATACTGCCGCTTGCAATGGTAGGGGTTTCTGTTGTGGCTTATTTACTAATTCTGCTGTCTTTCACTTCTCACCGTGCTGGTTTGAGTCATGTACTCTGAAGTGTGGTATCAGGTTAGTCTGTATTAGGTTAGTCAGATATTGTTTAAAAAAAAAACATGAGACCTGTGGTTTTAGTAGTAGTGAAAAAGTCTATACTTCATTTAAGGGTTTTTAACAGGGAACTGCAGGGCCCTGTGGGCAAAGGGCCACACACAGGGCTGCAGCAACCCTTAACTCACAAATTATGGCTCATATGTTTCACATCAATGGTCAGCTCTCAGATTCAGCTAAAATAAATAGTGGCCGATTGCATATTTGGGCTGACTTAATGAACCAATGCTGAGACATAGCTGTTGGGTGCTGTCATACGTGTCAAGATACACTTGAGTGTACCACCAATGCAATTCTGAGATAAACAGTTGGCTCATCACATTGTTTTATCAGTCCACTCATGCTTCAGTGTTTGTAAAGGGGCTGCTTATTGAGTTTATCCTTGAGGGTCCATCTACTGACTCTACTGAGCTCATTTAAAAGTAGGTAATCAACAACTATTGATGCTGTTTATTTTAATATATTGCATATTTTAAACGTGGTGAACGAACGTATTCTCCCACAAATATAACATAGAACTGAATTCTGAAAACTGCTTTTACGAAATGTAACACAGACTAACACTGTTTTCTTAATACAGTACAGTGCAAAAGTTTTAGGCACTTGAGTACATTATTCATTCTTTCAAGCTATTATTCTAGACAGCAAGCTTTTATATGCTCAGCAAAACACTTTATTTTTAAAATATTCTAGTATATGTATAGTATAAATACAATACATAGTGCTTTTACATGCGTCAGTGTGTTTATTTAACCCTTTCCAAGCTTCTCCTTGTGGAAACAACCCAGTATTATTTACAGTTCTCATCTAAAACCTGCTTTAACTGCTCAGTACTTCATTAAGCTAAATCAAGATTGCTGCTGAAGGAGCTGAACACATTTATACAATGTTTGGGGCGTCCAGGAGAAATCTGGAACTACACTTTGTTCTTCAAACTGGAGCTCAAGATATGATCTACTTCTTTCACAATAAGATATTCATGATACTTTGTATTGTATTTATAATTATCTGTTCTAATCATTTCTGCTGTTCTTACTGGTGAACATACACGTATTGCTAAGATTAAGGCTGCCAAAGACTTTTACACAGTGGTGTTAGATGTTCATGTTCTCTGTAGAAGACATGTTAACAAACTTCCACTGGTAATTTGACCAGGAGTGTTTAAACTTTTGCTTATGTCTACAGTGGACCAAAGAAAAGAGAATGGTCTTGCTTCTCAAAACTTTGTCAGTACTGAACTAATACAGATGTTCATGACCTTTAACAACACCTTTATCTAGAGGCAATGCAATCGTAAAAAGAGTGAGTAGTTATATGACTTATGGTTCAGTAACTACTTTGGCCCTATTCTGTATGTTACAAAGATTGTCTTGAGAGAAACATCAGCAACAGGACTGTCTCAGAATATCATACCATGATTTTTCGCCTAGCTTTCCAAATAGACATGTCCATGGAGCTCCGTGAGTCAGATATTTGTTATTGTTCCTCCACCGAGTGAAGAGAGCGAACGGTCGAGAGTCCAAAATGCTGATACGTTAGTCACGAGATGACTAAAGTCCACCATTATCACATGCTGAAGGAGTACACGTCTAAGAGTGAAACCGACCAGGACTGGAGTGGATACAGCAAATATACCAAACACACTGTAGACCAGCCAGTTTAAAAGTTAGCAACATATACTTTAAGGGGCATTTCAGCCTAAAACCAGCTTTTAATTAACATATTTTCTCATGTTATGTAATATTCTGTGGCATCACTGTTACATCTTCTAGGCATAAGATGCAACAAAGAGAAAGCGAGACTGCCCGCTCAACCGCCAGACCAGAACAAAGGATTTTCTTTTAATTAAAGAAAAAAAAACACTAATGAAAGAACACCACTGCAACTACAAGGTTTTTTTATTGCTTGATTTTGTTTAGCATCGTTTTAAGATATTTTGTTCCATCAATATAAGAAAAGGAAAAAAAAGAAGGATATCTCTTCAGGGTGACCCCAAGGACCAAAATAACAAAGAAAAAAGAAAATAAACAAAATTACAGAAACATTACTCTTGTTACTACACTAACCGTAAACAGGGGCAAACAAGTTCAAGTATAATCCATCCATCTATCCATTATCAGTCGCTTTATCCCGTTAATCAGGGTCACGGTGGGGGGCAGGAGTCAATCCCAGCATCATCGGGTGTAGGGGGAGCACACCATGGACTGTTCACCAGTCCATCACATGGCCAACACACACTCAACACACACCTCTTGGCGATTTAGAGTGACCGATGAACCTAACATGCATGTGATGGGACTGTGGGAGGAAACCAGAGTACCCGGAGGAAAACCCACTTGGGGCTTGGCACACCCTCACACAACAGAGGGAGCTAAAACAGTAAAACTGACCACTCTGTAACGTTATGGTCCAGTCTAGCCTGCGAAGATGGATCTATCAAATTCTACCTGAGTTTCAGGATCGGACTCTGACTCAAACCCATACAGCAGAGCTAGCGCCATTCTAACAACAACCACAGTGGTGTGTGGCGGAACTTGTAGCAGGACAGTGGTTGAACATTGGGAGGCGGGGCTTACAAATGAGCCCTAACAGAGTGTTTCAAATAGGAGGTGAATACAGATGTATTGTATGAGATAAATATTGTGTTTTGGGAAAAAGGAAGCATGCAAATCTGTTCCAGACCCCAAAAATAAATGTAAACATTTTTAGCATAATAGGACCCCAATAATCATGACTATTGCTGCATGTGGCAACAGATGTAGGTGGCCACCAACTGCAAATGTAATAAGTGCACACAAAAAAATAAAAAAAATAAATAAAAGCTAAGCTCACTCCCTATTATACAAATTCTCAATGGTCCAATGCTGTAAAGAGCATTATTAGTGGCTTAAAAGTGGACTGTGTTCGTCACACCTGCATGACTGCACAACGCATTTGTTATTTTTTTATAGTAAGCATTATCTCCCGGTTATCTTCCCCCAAAGGGAAGCACATTCATTACATTTCCTCCTTCTGGTAGCTCTTTTTTTCCACATGTGGCCACCATAAACTATAGTTTTATTTCCAGCAACAAAAAAAAATTGCCTGGCCACATGGTTGCTCTTGTAATTTTACTCTCAAGTATATGGTTCTTAATGTAAAACAGATGCAAATAAAAAAAGAACTCCTGCGAGCTGTTCTTGTGAGCTTTCTCTAGTGCAAGGTGTCCAACTTGATGACGATGTCCTTATAACCCTCCCCTGCAGTCATATTTCGATATTTTACACCCCTAGTTGTAACATTGTTTACTCTGTTGATCTCCTGCTGCTGTAATAACGGAAAAATTGAATGTATTAATTAAATAATTATTCATTATTCTGTACAATTGTCTTTCTTCCCATTTTAAATACAGTGTTATATATAAATTCTGAATAATAATTTTGGAAAGAGAGACCAGACCTTAGGTATTTGGATATATATCTGGCCCCCTTTAAAAAAAAGTTTGGGCACCCCTGCCCTAGACCAACAAGACACGACTGAAGTACCCATGAGCAAGGCACCTAACCCCCAACTGCTCCCTGGGCGCTGTGAATAGGGTTGCCCACAAGTGTGTATGTTCACTAGTGTGTGTGTATATGTAGCTTTACTGCACGGATGGGTTAAATGAGGAGGTCAAATTCCACTGTGTGCAAACACAAGTGGCAAATAGTTAAAAATGAAGGCAGCCATTCTCACCTAGGCTGCCATGGTTCTTGAAAGAACAACAAAATGCTAATTATTATTATTATCATTAATATTACTGACAAATTAGCACAAACCCTATTAGTGTAAAACAAGTTCAGTTCAACCTAAAAGGCTTTCAAAAGAAGAAAATGCTGACGTGAGTTTAAAACCCTGCCTACACATGTACCCTCCCTCTGCCTCTACCTCTAATCTCTAATCTCCTAAAGGCCAATACAGAGCGACCAGGCCATCACCTTGCCCGGAAAGACACGCCCACGCTTGTATTAGGCGCCTGTGAGAGCTGTGATTGGCCAGAGCAGCTGTCAATCAATTCCTCGAGTAACAGAGGTTTAATACAGCGGCGCCTCATGTGCGTTTATGACGGAGCGCTTCCCTGAGCCAATGAGCGGCTCCGCTCACCAACCAATCAGCACTCAGTAGCAGTAATGCTAGCGCCCCACTGCCAAAAAGTCGTTCACTGTAGAAACAAAGAAAATATACAGACACGTTTTTTTGCTTTTCTCAGTCACATGCATCCGTCTGCTTTCAACAAGTTAAAAAGATCATTAAAAAGTGATCGGAAACTATTTTAACTTTTCGCTTTTAGCCGCTTAGCCCCATTCATCTCCATTCATTTAGGGCTCGCTCGCGGGCGCCCTCTGGCGGCCCCCTGGTCGCATGTTTTTCATATAACGGGAGGAATAGGAAGTGGCCAGGCATCCCCTTAAACCGGCTCTGACTTTTCTCTTCCCTCACTCTCTTTTTCTTCGCCCGTGTGTGTGTCGGCTATGATCAGCTGAAGCAGCGTGCGCGGATGGGCTCATACGGAGTGTCTTCCTAACTTCACACGGACGGAACACGCTGCGCTGCGTCTTCTGGGCGACATATGCGCTTATAAAGCTCGCAGCGCACATTTTCTTTTCCTGAGAATTATTTTTATTTTTAGCCTCTTTTAGAAGCAGAAAACATGCCTGTAGCGACTCTACTGCCTTTCACGGCGACTCCGAATAGGAAGTCTGTGAGCCCGACCTCTTTCAGACTGACGGAGAAATTCATTTTGCTCTTGGTCTTCAGCGCTTTTATAACGCTCTGCTTCGGCGCGATCTTCTTCTTGCCGGACTCTTCCAAGCTGCTCAGCGGAGTTTTCTTCCGCTCCGCGCCGGCTGAGAGCGACCCTCGCCCGGGCACGGAGGGAGACTTCGCCGGTGCCACGGGCAGGGACGAAAAAATACTGGCCAAAATCAGGAAAGACCACGAAAAGGCGCTGCTGGAAGCCAAGGACACGCTGCAGAAGAGACCCGACGAGATCAAGCAGGACATTAAAAGCGAGAAGGAGAAAGTTGCCCGAGATGGCCAGGGCAGAGGCGGCGGGGGGAAGGACAACTCTCTGCCGGAGATCGAGTTCGTACGGCCGCCTGGCGCAACAGGGCACGAACCGTCGGACCCGGACACCAAGGAGAAAAGAGCGAAAATAAAGGAGGTAGGGCTTTGATTTTATACATCATCCACGTTCTTGGTCCATAGACGGGCTCACCAGCTTGTAAGTCACACTTATAACTCTGTATACGTAAAAGTAGCGATATGTGACGTTAAAGCGGGCTGATGATGTTTGTACTGCTGCGGGGCGAGTACGCAGCTAGCTAAGTTAACTGGCGGTCGTTACCAGTAAAAGTCACGTTCCGGTGACTTTAAATCTAAACTGAACACAAACATTAGGTTCAATCAGGTTACACGGCTCAGAAACCCCGCCGGGTCTGTGGGTCTGTAGGTTGTAGTTGGCCAACTTCCACCACTGGGGTGAGCGTTACGTTTACTAGCTCACCTGAAGCGGTTGGTGAAACAGGATTAGCCGACGAGCTAGCAGCTTAGTTTCCTCCGTTTTTTCGGCGGTGGCTTGTTTAAAACCTCATTCTTGTCACCTGGACAAGAACAACGGCGACAAAACGCTTCTCACCCTCACGCTTGTCCGTGTCAGTGTTCACGCTGGGTATCGTGGAGCCGTTATTGAGCCGTAAACCTGAAGAAAGATGTGGCTGAAGTTAGCTTCTTATTTGAACTCCCCGTTCCACCTTAAATGCTGCAGCAGTTACACTCTGGCGCCTAAAGTTAAGTTTCTTATTCGAATTCTTCGTTCCACCTTAAATGGTGTAGCAGTTTCATTCTGACTTCCGAGATTAGTTTCTTATTTGAACTCCCCGGTCCACCTTAAATAGTGCAGCAGTTACACTCTGGCTCCCGAGATTAGTTTCTTATTTGAACTCCCCGGTCCACCTTAAATAGTGCAGCAGTTACACTCTGGCTCCCGAGATTAGTTTCTTATTTGAATTCTTCGTTCCACCTTAAATGGTGTATCAGTTACTCTGGCTCCCGAGATTAGTTTCTTATTTGAATTCTTCGTTCCACCTTAAATGGTGTATCAGTTACTCTGGCTCCCGAGATTAGTTTCTTATTTGAATTCTTCAGTCCACCTTAAATGGTGTAGCAGTTACAGTCTGGCTTCCGAGATTAGTTTCTTATTCGAATTACCCGTTCCACCTTAAATGTGTAACAGTCACACTCTGGTGCCTGAAGTGAAGCTTATTATTCGAATTATTCGTTCTACCTTAAATAGTGCAGCAGTTACATTCTGGCTTCCGAGATTAGTTTCTTATTCGAATTACCCGGTCCACCTTAAATGGTGTAGCAGTTACATTCTGGCTCCCGAGATTAGTTTTTTATTAGAATTACTGGTTCCACCTTAAATGGTGTATCAGTTACATTCTGGCTCCCGAGATTAGTTTCTTATTGGAATTACCCCGGTCCACCTTAAATAGTGCAGCAGTTACACTCTGGCTCCCGAGATTAGTTTCTTATTGGAGTTCCAATCGCCATAATGTGACTGCTGCCCAGTTTAAGGTGGAACGGGGAATTCGAATAATCAGCTAACTTCAGAAAGCAAGCAGATGACGTAAGTTAAGTTTAAGCAACTCTCTTAGGTTAAATGACTCCATAGCAATAATAAACCAGAGGTTCTTCATGTAAAGGTCCACGATAGAGGACCCTGGTTTGAGCTGTCTGTGTGGTTCTTCACTAAGCTTGAGCCCCGTTTGAGTGATGTTTCTATAGAACAACAACAAGAAAAGGCGTCTGGATATCATTGCAGGTCCATTGAAGATCTTTTTTGGTGCTATTCTTAAAAAAGTGCCACAGAGAGCCATATACAACTTGTTTTCCATTATAGAGAAGAACCATCTACTGTCCTTGTACAGAGGAACCCTTGAAGAACCACCTATTGTTGAAGGTTTCTCTAGGTCTATAGGATACTCACTGAGGTTTCTAGTGGCCGGACTCTCAAAGCTCTGAATGTAAATCCAGCTGAATGGCTTTCTGCGTCACTTGGATTGCTCAATTGAAGAGCCTGAGGCAAAAAATAAATAAATAAATAAATAAATAAGAATAAAAACTGTATTCTGTTCTTCTGGAATATCTATGGGCATCCAAGCACTGAAGTAAGTCGACAGGACACTTGAATTTCAAATGAATGCCCTGATTCTGTCACTTAGCCTTTAATGCCTTTTTGTTCCGGGCTCAGATAAACAACAAAACCATCGACAGTGTGCTGCAGCCTCTTTCTTCACCTGAGATTCACCCCTCCATCCAGCTCCGTCTTACTCCGGTCAGCCGTAACATTGGAACCAACTCTTGACTTCTTCAATATCTGTCCATCTTATCAGCTCCTCAGAACATATAGGAGCACATTGTAGTTACAGACTGTAGTCCATCAGTTTCTTTGTATACTTTGTTATCCTCTTCTTCAAGAGGTCAGGGCCCCTCAGGACCGAGCAGGTAGTAGTTGGGTGGTGGATTCCCAGCACTGGTCATTCTCAGCACTGCAGTGACACTGTGTTAGTGACTGTTGTGCTAATGTGAGTGGATCAGATACGGCAGTGCTACCCAGCATCCTGTGGGCAGCATCTTTGGGGAAGGACTAGAGAACACAAACTGTGCAACAACAGTAGGGCTGTTAGAAAATATCAAAATATTGAATATCGGGATATTATGTTATTGAAAGCCTTCGCTAACGTTTATATAGTGGTGTGTTTTGATAGTAGGATTAAAAAAAAATCGCGATATATCACTTTGCTTGCAGTATCACAATATATTGTGATATATTGAATCGTGACGGCTGTATTACATTAAGTATTGTATGGCCAGGTTCTTGCCAATACACAGCCCTGAGCAACAGATGAGCTGTCGTCACTGGCTTTACATCTACAAGGAGGACCAGCAATGTAGGAGTGCCTAATAGAGTGGACAGTGTTTAAACACTCCAGCTCCACTCACTGCTGTGTCTGATCCACTCACGCTAGCACAACACTCACTATATGAACCTATATGTGCAGATGTTGTAATAACTAGGAGGTTGTTTTAATGTTATGGCTGATTGGTGTCTCAAAGCAAACAAACATTGGCCCCGGTGTACAGAATGCTGGGTTTAGGTCTTCATCATGTTGTGATTGCCGTTTCTCATGGTTTTAACCAGTTTCTTCTGAACTGGGTCACAGATACCGGCAGTATGTTCCCATGGGTGCGCATCAGCTGTCGAGTGATTATAATTAGAACTTCCGTCCATGTTAATGCTGCTGAAAGCTTGTGAGTGAAAATTATTGATGCAATGATGTGTTTCGGTACGTTCCTGTAGGTTGGAGGTCAATTTTCGCAACTTTTAGATAAGGAGCTCTAAACATGCAGCCTCGTCGCTTCTTCAGAGCTTCTCAGACCGGTCGTCAGGGCCAATCAGATGATCCAGTTCAATCCCAGCTCTCAACACACTGATTAGTTTTCTTATTCAAATTCCCAGTTCCACCTTAAATGGTGCAGCAGTTACATTCCGGCAATTACATGTCACTGCTGAACAGTTTAAGGTGGAATGGGGAACTTCAGAAAGCAAGCAGTTGACGTGAGTTAAGTTTAGGCAACTCTTTTAGACTCCATAGTATTAATAAATTGGACTTTTTAAAGAGGTTCTTCACTTAAAGGTCCACGATAGAGCTCAAACAACCCCGCTTTGAGCTGTCTGTGTGGTTCTTCACTATGCTTGAGCACCGTTTGAGTGATGTTTCTATAGAGCAACAACAAGAAAGGGGGTCTGGATATCATTGCAGGTCCATTGAAGGTCTTTTTGGTGCTATTCTTAAAAAGAGTGCCACAGAAAGCCATATACAACAGGTTTTCCATTATAGAGAAGAACCATCTACTGTCCTTGTACAGAGGTACCCTTCAAGAACCACCTATTGTTGGAGGAATGATTAGTTTCTCTAGGTCTATAGGATACTCTCTGAGGTTTCTAGTGGCCGGACTCTCAAAGCTCCAACACACCGAGAGCTGTGGATGTTCTGTATTGTGCCTGGCGAGCCGTTTGAGAACCCTTTGCACTTGTGAAGATGTTGCATTGGGTGTTTGAAAGCTCATTCCAAGAGGAAAACATTGTTTAACAATACTTTAAGACACTTTTACAATACATGATATGCATCACAATATACGTTTTAATAGGCAGAACAGAAGCTGTACTGCTGCAGGCAGTTATACAATAATAAATAATAACAGTTCTACAATTACAGGGCTTTTATTCAGTGTTTAACAAACTGTTTTGCGCTAAAATCTAATTAAACAGACCTAGGGTTGCAATGGGGTGGAACATTTTCCCATAAATTTCCAGTACATTATCGGTAACTTATTCCAAAATGTAAACTTTCCGTGGAAATATTGGGAACTTTGGGAATTTATTGGAATTATTAGGAAATATTGTTTAATTTAAACTGTATTATACACTATACACTATAATAATAATATGAATAATAACTATGATACATAGTTAGTTGGCAGCAGAACTTTATAAATGCTTAGTTTTTTCATTGAACAATCAAAAACCAATCAAAAGAACGCAACTCCATGTGCCATTGAAGAGTGGCTTTGCTATTCAACTGTTTTAATATCATATCTAAATATTTTAGCCAAAATTATACTTCAGTATATATCTTTTTACCAACTATATGTTAGTTTCTCATCTTTAGCTTTGAATATTCCCATTTTATTCCCATTAATTCCTGTTAATTCCAATATTTACCCATTGATTCCTGTTAATTCCCAAGGTACATTTCCCAACTTTGAAAACTCCCCAAGTTTTGCAACCCTAAGCAGACCTGATTATGCTCCTGTTGTTATGACATAGTTTCTGAGTACGGACAGTATCCAAGATGTGCTCACAAATGTGTTTTGTGACTTAATTAATCATGATACCAATAAAATCTAGAAATTTTGCCCACCCATAACCTAAAGACGATACACAGAACATCACTCTTGTGTTCTGCATTTAACCCATCAGTGTAGTAAAACTAGTGAACGTACACACTATGGGGCAGTGAACACACTTGCCCGGAGCAGTGGGCAGCCCTCTCAGCAGTGCCCGGGGAGCAGTTGGGCACTTCAGTCATGTCATGTTGAATCGAACCAGCAACCTACCGGTCACAAGACTGGATCGCTAACCTCCAGCCCTTAGCAAGTACTTGATTAGTAAGTAGATCACATGCAAAATATGTGACCCAAAACTGTGAAACATGATATACAGTAGTGACGCACTGATCATTAAGTTTAATGATTAGTCCTGATTGCCTTTCAGCCACGTTTACCGAAGACTAATTTTTATGGCCTCCACTGTGGGAGCTAATAAACACCAGTAAAAGTGCATTGCCAGTTAATTCTATTGTCTGGTGTTACAATAAAAGTAGCATTAATTTGCATTGTAGTGAGTCAAAATGTTCCATTTACTTGAATCAGATGAAGTAGAGATGAACCAAGTAGTCTTTTTGGGGCTGATACCCTTCACCAGTCACCTTTCAGCACGATCGACCGGTAGCCAATACCGATCGAGGGTAATGCTGGACTGTTAAAGCCTATTCATACCAAGCGTTTTTGAGCTCTACAGCTGAGCAGTGCATGCACAGGGCACACGGCATTCTCTGAGAGCTAGCTGAAGCTGCATGACGAGTGATTCTGCAGGTTTTTCTGCATGTCAGTGGGGGATTTTGAGGCTCTGCCTTTGCTTGTTCCTCCTGTCATTACAAAAAAGTGAATGAGCTGCGGGTATATATAGTTACTGTAATAAGTCTCACTAGTCTCTGTAGTATCTCCTCTCGTCCGCCATCTATTTTCTGTAACCTTTTCATTCTTATAGTCAGCGTTTTGCTTGCTGTGTATAAGCTTTTGCACCATCATGCTGACGTACATCAGAGCTCCGGTGGATCGGCCTGATTTTCCACCCACCTGTAAAGTGTAGAAGCTCCCATTCCAGTGAACGTATGTTCGTTTTCAAACCTTGGTGTGTGTATCCGTCTGTAGGTAAAAGCAGACTGTGTGTAAATACACCTTAATCCTGTAGTAGGTGTGAGGGACTGCAGGGTCCTGTGACCAAGGGGTCTCGTGCAGGGCTGCAGTAATCATTAACTCGTGAAATATGGCTCATATAGTCGCTATCTAATAAAAACAGATCTTTACAGGAGAGAACAAAAACCTACTTTACATTTAATGTAAGTCAATGGAACCAGAATTCTTTCCGAGCTGTTTTGGAGAATTTCTTTTGGTCCATTCATCATAAAATTGTCACACAGTGTAAACGTCCATTGGTGTGTTCAGATGATCCAGTTCAAGCCCAGCTCTCAACACACCGAGAGCTGTGGATGTTCTGGGTTGTACC
Organism: Megaleporinus macrocephalus; assembly: GCA_021613375.1. Taxonomy (NCBI): domain Eukaryota; kingdom Metazoa; phylum Chordata; class Actinopteri; order Characiformes; family Anostomidae; genus Megaleporinus; species Megaleporinus macrocephalus. Next base: position 41,780,972 of record CM038707.1, on the reverse strand, counting down.
TGGCCAGTGGTTGGAGAACCCCTGCTCTACTTTGCTCTTGTTAAGATGTTGCGTTCTGTGTTTGAAAGCTCATTCCAAGAGGTTTGGAAATATAACAATACTATGAGTGGGCGATATGGCAAAAACATTGTTTAACAATACTTCAACACTTTTACAATACATGATATGCATCACAATGTATGTTTTAAGAGGCAGAACAGAAGCTGTACTGCTGCAGGTAAATATACTGTAATAAATTGCAATGGGGTGGAACATTTCCCAAAAATTTCTAGTAATTTATTAGTAACTTTAGCTTGGGAACTTTGGAAATATTCCAAAATGTTTTGAACGTTTTTGTGAACATTGGTAATTTCTGTGAATTAATAGAAAATATTGTATAATTTAAAAGAACTGTATCATACACTATCATGAATGTACCATTGTTTTAGTCAACAGCAGACATGAAGGCATAATATTAATATGAATAATAACTATGACACACAGTTAGTTGGCAGCAGAACTTTGTAAATACTTAATTCTTTCATTGACCAATCAAAAGAACACAACTCCATGTGCCTGGGATTGAGGAGCAGCTTTTCTATTCAACAGTTTTAGTATCATATTTAATTATTTTAGCCAAGATTATACTTCAGTATATATATTTTTTTACCAACTATATGTTAGTTTCTCATCTTTAGCTTCAAATATTCCCATTTAATCCCAATTAATTCCTGTTAATTCCCATATTTACCCATTAATTCCTGTTAATTCCCATGGTAAATTTCCCAACTTTGAAAATTCCCGTAATTTTGCAACCCTACACAGACCTGAGTTTGCTCCTGAGTTTTTGAGTACTCACAGTATTAATGTGCTCACAAATGTGTGTTGTGATATAATTAATCATGACACCAATAAAATATATTGGTGTGTTCAGATGATGTAGAAAACTTAAAAAAAAAAAAAATGAATATACATGTTTTTCATTGGACGATATGTTTTATGAGACTGATCAGCTTTCAGGATCTTAGAGAAATGTCAGTTGTTCGTCGATCACATGTTTGGGATGAAATTTGACCGATACTAATACAGAGTGCATTGATTCTTCCACCTCTTCCTTAAAAAAACGTGTGATTTGTGTTGCTTAAACTTGTCCGGTGGTTGCTGTGGTATCACAGGTGGTTGCTAGGCAGTTGCTTTGATATCCCAGGTGGTTGCTGGTTGCTGCTGTGCTATCCCATGTAGGTAATAAGGTGTGTTAGGTGTTGGATCATCATGATCCAAGCTGGTATGACAAACCTGTCCACCCCATTCACTCCTATGGCCGGCTTCCTCAGGCTGTTCCAGGAGTGTCTGTTCCGTGTCAGCGCAGGTCACGCCAAGGGTGAACGTTTCGTATTTTCGAATGAGATGCAAATCAATTCCTAGCTTCAGCTTGACGGACCTGACCCCTTATCAGTATTCACCGTGTAGTCTGAGCAGCAGTTGGTTAATACCTTGTCACACTGCTCTTCCGCTCTGTTCCCTCACAGCACGACAGTGAGTTAGCTCTGCCGCCGCCGCTGCCTTGTTCATAAACACTGTCATTGTGCTTTGTTGGTACAGTGTGTCTGTACTAACTTATCAAACCGATGAGAAATGATTTATATCATGAAAATGTTTTCAGATAAACATTGTCCATACTTACTAGGGGTGTATGAAAATATCGAATATCGGGATATTATATTTTGTGATACTGTATCAATTCTCAAAAAAATAGTATCGATACACAGATTTTGGCCAACAGAGAATCATTGTGTGTTGTGTTTAAACCTCTGACCAATAGATGGCAGTGTTGTAATCTATTTTTAGCTACACTCCAACATTAACAAGCAGCACAAGGGCGCAATCCTTTTGTAAGCATCAGCAAACCTGTTCATATAGTGTTGTGTTTTAATAGTAGGATTTAAAAACTAGCAATATATCACTTTGCTTGCAGTATCGCAATATATCACGATATATTGAATCGTGACCGCTATATCACGTACGTATTATTTTGCAAGGTCATTGCCGATACACAGCCCTAATACTTACTAGGGATGTAAGAAAATATAAATAATGGGATAGTATGTTTCGTGACACTTTATCGATTCTCAAAAACACAGTATAGATACACAGTTTCCGGCAGACAGTGAATCATTGTGTGTTGTGTTTAAACCTCTGACCACTAGATGGCAGTGCTGTAGTCTGTTTTCAGCTCCACTCCAACCTTTACAAGCAGCACAAGGCCGCAATGCTGTTGTAAACATTGACAAACCTGTTCATATAGTTTTGTTTTAAATAGTAGGATTTGAAAAATAGTAATATATCACTTTGCTTGCAATATCGCAATATATCACGATACATATTATTTTGCAAGGTCATTGCCAATACACAGCCCTAATACATACTAGGGATGTAAGAAAATATAAAATAATGGGATAGTATGTTTCGTGACACTGTATCGATTCTCAAAAACACAGGATAGATACACAGTTTCCGGCAGACAATAAATCATTGTGTGTTGTGTTTAAACCTCTGACCACTAGATGGCAGTGCTGTAGTCTATTTTCAGCTCCACTCCAACATTAACAAGCGGCTCAAGGCCGCAATGCTGTTGTAAACATTGACAAACCTGTTCATATAGTTTTGTTTTAAATAGTAGGATTTGAAAAATAGTAATATATCACTTTGTTTGCAATATCGCAATATATCACGATACATATTATTTTGCAAGGTCATTGCCAATACACAGCCCTAATACATACTAGAGATGTAAGAAAATATAAAATAATGGGATAGTATGTTTCGTGACACTGTATCGATTCTCAAAAACACAGTATAGATACACAGTTTCCGGCAGACAATAAATCATTGTGTGTTGTGTTTAAACCTCTGACCACTAGATGGCAGTGCTGTAGTCTATTTTCAGCTCCACTCCAACATTAACAAGCGGCTCAAGGCCGCAATGCTGTTGTAAACATTGACAAACCTGTTCATATAGTTTTGTTTTAAATAGTAGGCGATATTGTAATATATTGTGATATATTGAATCGTGACCGCTGTATCACAACATGTATTGTATCGCCAGGTTCTTGCTAATACACAGCCCTACTGCTTACCTGGAGCCAAACATTTTCAATGGGGTTTCAAACACTGAGTGCTGAATCAGTACAGTTGCAAAAGTCTTATGCAATCCGAGCTCTTTATCTAAGCAGTAATACCTTTTAAAGCAGTTACCACCCAAAACCTGGACTTCCAACCTACCTGCAGAGTTTAGTCACAGATTATACTGAAGATAAACCAAAGCGGGGCATGTCTGTTCAAGAGACTGGGGAGGGGTCCTGTTTGCTTAAGTGGGTGTGGATTACGCAAAGCAACACTTCTTCAGTCTGTCTGCCCCTCCCCCTCACCTGTATTCTTCCAACCAGACTGTTAGTAACTTTTCTGACAGCTAAACATGTGTATAAGTATTATGTTAGTAGTCAGTATTTATGATTATTTATTGTTTGATGTAATGCTATAAAGTTTAACTAGCAAAACAATTCTTGTGTCTGCTTGAAACTTTAAAGTCTGTGGCCCTCAGAAGCGGGAGCCAATAGAAAAGAAGCTGGCGAGCTGTAGTGTCTTCCTCCCCCTCAGGCAACACAGTCATTTGTCTCTCAACAAGTGGTAGAAAAGAAAGAATCTAGTATGTCTGCACTGTTCTTGGAAGTGTGGGCCGGTGCCGTTTCCTGATTCTTCATGGCTGTGTTGCTAATCCAGTGTACTAAAGTGTGTGTGTGTGTGGGGCAGCTGTTAATATTCAGATATCTGAATCTGGTATGGTACAAATGCAGGAAAATAAATCAAATGCAGATACTTTAGTACCGCAGCCCATTGAATATGGATCAGTCAGATGTTTCTGTTGACTGTTTATATTTTTTCTAAGCAAATACTGGCCCGTTTCAGTGGGCGTATACGCTGATTATGGTTAATTAACTGTATGTTCGCTCCAAAACTAAAATGCACTTGGCCCCCAATCTGATTCTGTGTTTTTTTTTTTGATATTGTGAACGAAATAGAAATGAAGGAAAGTTGTGACACTGGAGCTGGGATGGAGGAAGAGCGCTGGAGCGAGGTGTTAAAAATTGATTAATAAATAATAGAATTATGAACATTGTCACACGTTGCATTGCGATGTCACAACGCATTATTGTCCCATATTTAAAATGACATCAGGACCGTCAGTACAGCTGTGTAGATTGTAAATGTACATATAGAATGTCAGTAATTAAGTGAACTACTGAAACCTCACCTCTCCCTTCTAAATAAAATGTATTTAAAGGTAAATAATATCTATATAATGTATGTATGTATGTATGTATGTATGTATGTATGTATGTATGTATGTATGTATGTATGTATGTATGTATGTATGTATGTATGTATGTATGTATGTATGTATGTATGTATGTATGTATGTATGTATGTATGTATGTATGTATGTATGTATGTATCTGTCTATCTGTCTATCTGTCTATCGTCCAATGGAAGACAAGTATTTCCAAAATTGCAACTGTACAGGAGAAGCCAAAAACTGTCTTGACTTTCAGTATGAGTCAATGGAACCAGAATATTTTCCAAGCCTTTTGGAGCACTTCTATTGGTCCATTCACCATGAAATTGTCACACCATGTAAACGACCATTGTCGTGTTCAAATGATGTAGAAAACTCAATATTTACAAAAATGGATACATGTTTTTCATTGGACAGCGACTAATAAATATATATATATATATATATTATATATATATATATACAGACAGTATGTTCAGGGTTTTGGCTGATATTATGTAAAAACATGGTACAGCTGGTTCTTATTTAAACACACACACACACACGTGTGTGTATATATATAAAATCGCTATCTCCATTTTTGGCGATTTTAATTTTTATATGTTATTTATAGAAAGATCTGGTTCCATTGACTTACACTGCAAGTGAATACAGTTTTTAGCTTCTCCTGTAAAGTTGCTACTTTGTAGATACTTGTTTTTCATTGGACACTGACTGACTGTATGTATGTATAGATGGATGGATGTGTGTATACATTTCACATCTGATCAGTCTTAGAAGAGAAATAAGACCCAGCAGTACTACATTTTTAAAAAATACCATCCAAACCCCTGAACATACCGAATGAAAATCATTGTTTGTACAGTACATACTACATTCAGGTAGACTGGACTGTCCTTGCTGTCTTTATAATGAAGCCTGCAGGTGGTCCGTGTTCTACGAGTACTAATGTACACAGTATCTTCAGGAAAGTGTTTTGTATTGTGTGTTCACATAATCTATCACAGTAATGATATGTATTGGCATATTGCCGAGCCCTACCGTGCCCTCCAGCTATTTTAGTTTAGTAAATCTCACAGTCATTGGCCAGATCTTAAAATATGCCTGCTATTTCAAAGCCCATCACCTTGTTGAGCCCTTGGAATCTCTTGAATCTTATTTTTCCTTCCCTCTCTCAGATTGAGCGTTCAGCCCTGTGGAAAACCCGCCTGAATGAAAAGTACCTTCTGCATATTTTGGTTTCTGCTCACTAACTTCTGTACTCAGGAAGCAGAATAGTGGGAAATGAAAAAAGGCTTTCTTCTTGCCGTTCCTTTCTGATCAAATTGACAATCCTTTTATCAACTGACTCGGCTAATCTGTATTAAATGGATATTTGAGTGAGTTCCAAAGCGCCGAGCGGAGAGCGTTTCACGTCTCACTGGTTGAGCTCAAAGACCACCAGTAGGAAAGTGCTTGCAAGAGGAGTTCCTCACGGTTAATATCGGGCCCACCGGCAGGGCTTGAATCCTAATACCAGGATTAAGCTGTGTCACATACGTAATCATATTAGTGCATGCCGAGGCCTCTCCCCTTCTCTTTCCGCCCCTTGTGCCTCGCATCGATAACCGCCCCCAAGATCGGTGAAGGCTTAGTGCACTTCTACTCAGAGCTCTTTGGATTCATGGCTGAGTGGGCAGTTTAATCGTTTGTTTTATTTAAAAGTCCACTTAAAAAAAAAAAAAAAAGTTAAAATAAGTGTGTTCATTGTTTACAGTATAAGAGCGCTATATGTGTGTGTATGTATGTATGTATGTATGTATGTATATATGTGTGTGTATATACTCAGGACCACCACAGAGCAGGTACTATTACGCAGGCAGACCATTCTCAGCACTGCAGTGATCATGACGCGATGTTAGTGTTTGTTGTGCTGGTGTGAGTGAATCAGATACAGCAGTGCTGCTGCTGGAGTGTTTAAACACCTCAGTGTCACTGCTGGACTGAGAATCGTCCACCAACCAAAACTATCCAGACAGCAGTGTCCTGTGGGCGGCGTCCTGTGTCCACTGATGAAGGACTAGAGGGACACAAACTGTGCAGCAGCAGATGAGCTACTGTCTCTGACTTTACATCTGCAAGGTGGACCAACAAGTGTTTAAACACTCCAGCAGCACTGTCTGATCCACTCATACAAGCACAATACACACTAACACACACCACCACGTCAGTTGTGACCCACAACCAAAATAATATCTGCTCTATGGTGGTCCATTGGGGGTCCTGGTCAATACAAAACAGGGTGAAAGGGGACAAGCAAACTATGCAGAGACTAAAGCTGAGCCACGTCATGGTGAAACAGGAGGTTCAGATAAGGAGCCATTTCCAGCGTAACTGAATTTACAAAAGCATTTCTTTCATGTATGCGTCCCGTACGCTCTGACAGGAAGACACTGTTGGAATTCAGGCTCGACCAGCTGGTCCACCGCTTGTTGCACAGACAAAGCTCCGAGACTCAGGCAGCTGAATGAGTCAGGTGGCTTTTCAGGCGGGACGAGAGAGAGCACGAGCGTGGGATGTGCTCAGGGATTTGGTTGAGCTCAGGCTGACCCTAGAACAGAAGTGGGAGGTGATGGAGGGTCCGCTCCCCTTAAATTTATTAAGTGTGACCGACTTTTAGCTCGCTGTGCTAAGGCCGGCATGGTTTGCATTGTTTGTATATCAAGCTGTCTGTGTTTTTGTGGCCTACCTCTATAACACGGCCTTACACACTGTTTAAAGTGGTGTACTGGAGTCAAGTAAGCATGGTGGGCTATTTGGAGTTGTAAGCTAAAAAAACTTCTATAATAATAGAAGTAATAATAATAATTATCATTTTTATTATTGTTGTTGTTATTGTGTTTTTATATGTCATTAAAAAGAAATAATAATAATTATAACTGTTATTAATACTTCCTTAATAATAATAATAATAATAATAATAATAATAATAACGTGTTTTTCTATGTCACAAAGAACAAATATTAATAATTGTTCTTGATAAGTACTTTCTTAATAATAATAATAATAATAATAATAATAATAATAACGTGTTTTTCTGTCACAAAAAATAATTGTTGTTCTTGATAAGTACTTCCATAATAATAATAATAATAATAATAATAATAATAATAACAATAATAACAATAATAACAATAACAGTAATAGTAAGTATTATTATTATTACTAGTAGTAGTAGTATTGGCATGGTTGTTATTGTGTTTTTCTGTCACAAAAAGGAAATAATATTAATAATTTGTTCTTGATAAGTACTTCCATAATAATAATAATAATAATAATAATAATAATAATAACAGTAATAGTAAGTATTATTATTATTATTATTATTATTATTATTACTAGTAGTAGTAGTATTGGCGTGGTTGTTATTGTGTTTTTCTGTCACAAAAAGGAAATAATATTAATAATTTGTTCTTGATTAGTACTTCCATAATAATAATAATTATTATTATTACTGTTGTTGTTGTGGTTATTGTGTTTCTGTCACTTAAAAGGAAATAATAATAATAATAATAATAATAATAATAATAATAATAATAATAATAATAATAATTCTTGATAAATACTTCCGTAATAAAAAAATAATAATAATTATTATAATTAATAATAGTGTTTTTCTATGTGCCAGTAATGGTTTGTCTATGTAAACATATTTATTTAAAAACTTAAAAATGAAGTGTTGTCATTTGTTATTGCTGCTGTATTGCCCACTCCTGCTGCCCACCACTCCCAACTAGACACAACACTTCTGCACAGTGTTAGTAAAAGCTTCAGTGGTCTTAGTTGAGACAAACTTGGCACACGGTCCCAGAATGTGAAACTTACAGTTGCTCAACTTCCCGGTGTACAAATTTGTCCTGTTTTTGCTGAAACTGTTTCGAAATGCTTAAATGTTATTCTGTGTACGTCATATATACATTTAAAAACATTTAAAACTGAAATACACAGCACACAACGTTGTTTTAATCTCTTCTGTACTTTCATTTGAATAAGCGGTCGGTGAAAGAATATAAAGAAGACTTTATCTGTTTCATTTGAATAACTGTACGTTCTGCCAGCAGCAGCCGCCGCCCTGTTTGACACCAGTGATAATTCACACTGTGGGAAAACAGAATCTAATCCCACTGATCAGTAGCAAGACAGAAACAAACAGCCCCAGTGGGACTCTGCAGGGGCCCCTCGCTCTGCTTGTCCAGACACTATTCACTGCTCCCTCTCCCTCTCTCTCTCTCTCGCGCTCGCTCCCCGTGAGCCTCCCTGACCTTTAGTGATAATTGTTCTGTGAAAAGGAAATTGATGTCAGGATCGTTCCAGGAGTGAACTGTTAGTGTGTAGCTTTTGTTGACTGTAAGCCAGTAAACACCTGCTGAACGCTGGAGCTGACATTTGAAGCTTGACTTTTAGCTCAGGCTTCTGCTTCTGCTATGAAATGAAGCTTCATTGATAACCAATACTGAACAGGTCTGTTAAACTCATAGCAAAGCCGTGAAACTCTTAGACGCTCCCGATTGCTAGACTTAAAAGACCCATACAAAAAAAAAAGTCAGCAGAAAAGATTGTGTGTCTCAGATGAGGATATTATGCCAAACCAGCTTTTCCACAATGTGTTCCTCGTGCTAGTCTGGGGGGGTCAGTTCAGTATATTAGTCCTATTTATATCTCACCCCTTTCTCTGGTTTTGCACTGTATACCAGGGCTGTTATCTAGTGGTTGGGGGGGGTTTAAACCCAACGCTTTATGATGCTCTGTCTGCCACCAGTCTTTGACTGTAAATGATTGATTAAAAATCGATACTGTGGAACTAAGTATCGAGACAGTCTCACAATACAATATCACAGTATTCAATGTTTTGGATGTTTTCTTGCACCCCCATTATATACCCCTGGATACTGTGTATAGTGATTTATTACAAAAGCAATATTAAGCACTTTATGACTTCAGTGTGAGTGGGCGGGGCTAAGTTGCTGTGCACTGAATAGATGTAAATATGCAAATATATTGGGTGTTGTGAGAGAAGCTTATATATAGGGGCCGTTACCATTGTCAGAAAATTTCATAATGAATGGACCAATAGAAATGCTTCAAAATAGCTTGAAAAAATTTCTGGTTCCATAGACTTACATTAAAAGTAAAGACTGATTTCGTTCTCTACTGTAATGTTGTTATTTTGGAGAATATATATATATATATATATATATATATATATATATATATATATATATATATATATATATATATATATATATATATATATATATATATATATATATATAAAACCACTCAAAAGTTTGGGATCACAGTGAAATGTTCTTGTTTTTAATGGAGTATCTTCTTCCTTAACACAACAATGGACTGACGGGTCTCTAAAGAAAGTTGTTTCTTTCTGCTTCAGATACTAAACTAACCTAGAATGTTGTTCTCTCTTTTATACTCACTTATTAGTAGAATGTTTTTCAGCTGTGATCGCAATTGAGTAAGAGTGTCCTAACAACCAATTACTCCAATAACATCCTTAACTTGGATTGGTGGTCGTACCAGGAGATTTAGACAGAGGACTGAGAATTGCTGATAATAGGACTATATGTAAAATAAGCCTCTATACAATAATAGACTTTAATACAAACATTTTTATTCTTTAAAAATCATCTGATATACTTACATTAATTGTGAAATGGACAATATCGTTATATATATATTCTCTTTTATATTGGATACTTTCTAAGCTTGTGTGTGGTTAGTTGCTGACTCAGATTACTCAGTGTGATTTATAGATTATTATGTTATTATAGATTTTTATTTTATTTTATCCACCTTCTTTTTAGCCACAAAGCTGTGTTCTTACATGGTGAGTTTGAATAGATTGATTGAATAGCTTTGAGGGTTTTCCAGGTTCCTCCTGATGAATTTGGTTGAGGAGTTTGATAGCTGACGGCTTCTGGCTTCCACACTGCACCCATTTGGGCGGTCTGATCTGCTCATTCATTATAAATGAGTGAACTTTCCGCTCGTTCACACATCATTCCCCTCCCCATTAATTATGCAGAGTTTAAGCTAATGAGGGAAATTCATTTCCATCCTGATGATCATTGCCTGTCAGTACGGAGTAACAAAAACATATTGGGAGAAAGTCAAGTTTCGGGGCACAGCCTGGGGACGCAAGGCCCCATTATTTAGATATTGAATGAATGTATGTATGATTGTAGTTTATCATGTATCGGTATACTGTTATATTTAATAGAATAGATATTTATATGTAGCAGTTCAGCAGAAAATATTTTTCAGTAATATTTTCAGTCATCATTTTGTGAATTCCAGCGAAGCAATACACCCAAGTGTTGCTGTCAGACAAGAATTTTTGACAGTATGACGCTCTCAAAGTCTTTGCAGGGCCAAACCAGCTTTTCCAGCAGTTTAGATAAAGTTAAAATGAAAACAATAGCTTCTGCTTCATGCAGGCTCTATAGGAGGAGCGTACGTCTCAGAAGTAACTCTAAGTCTGGCTGGATTGCTGCAGGAGATGTACAGAGGACAGTGGGTTAGTGTAGGCTGATCTGATCCAGTGGATTAGGATTGGAGCCAATCCAGGCATATAGTAGTGGATCTTGTCCTTGTCTGTTTTTTTTATATGGGGTTATTTCACAAGGCTGATACCGTCACCCAAATCAGACCTGACCAACAGAAAAAGAGCTTAGGGACGTTCCTACTGGACAGTGATCTTTGGGCTTGAGTTATCTGACTGATTCAAAGATCCTGCAGTAACGAGGTGCACCTTCAGAAGTAACGGAAGTGAATAACCGTATACAGTTTACTGAGAAAGGGGCGTGGACGAGTGCTTTCAGTCTTCTTCTGCTCACTGTGAGTGGCATGCTTGCTTTTCCTGCCTGACTCCCCACTGAAGTGTGAAAGCTTTCGGTTTAACATTAACATATTAAGGGTGTTTTCACACTATGAGAACCGAGGTTCATGTTTTTGTTACATCATGTTGCCGCTGTCCATTCAGAAACTTTCAATGGAAGTCAATGGAACCAGAATATTTTCAATCTGTTTTGAAATAATTCACCTGAGCAGGTATTATTTTGGGTGGTGGGTCATTCTCACCATTGCAGTGACAGTGGCATGGGCATGGTGATGGTGTGTTGGTCTCCACTAACTGTCCACCCTATTAGACACTCCTACCTTGCAGGTCCACCGTGTAGATGTAAAGTCAGAGACAGTAGCTCATCTGTTGCTACACAGTTTGTTTTCTCTAGTCCTTCATCTTCATCAGTGGTCAATGTTGCTGGTTGGTCATCCATCCCATCCATCCATCCATCCATCCATCCATCCATCCATCCATCCATCCATCCATCCATCCATCCATCCATCCATCCATCCATCCATCCATCCATCCATCCATCCATCCATCCATCCATCCATCCATCCATCCATCCATCCATCCATCGTTACGGGGCTGGGACCAATCCCAGTGTCATCAGGCGAACATTTTTGAATATCGTGAACGATATTATACCCTGAAATATCATATACCATATCACCCATCACTAATTATCACATCAGGGTTCTACTTTTACTGTTTTTATTAAAAGAAAAATTCACATATTTCTCATTTCCTATTATATATCTACTAGAGACAGATTTTATCTGTCCAGTATCATTCATTTTACTTCAGTCCTGGATATATGGAGATATTTGGAGTGCATTATTTAGTACCCTGACATTCTGGATCATTGACTTCTGTTACAATCTGATAAAAATTCTTGTATTTTTTAATATCTCAGTTAGGGGTGTGCCATATCATATCGCATGCAATAATAAAATTTAATTTTCATTTTGTTGCAGTAGTGTATTCTTGAAATATTTGTTGTTTTAAATTTAAATGTTTTGTCATATCACCAAGAGTATCATTATCGCAAAAATACCAAGAAATATTGTGATATTATTGTAGGACCATTTCGCCCACCTCTAGTACCAGCGGACCCATCAGAGCAGATTTAAAATTTTTCACAAGGCAGTGTCCTCGCATTGACCTGTTTTGGACACCACTGTAAGGCAGCTCTATTTGATCAAGTGAGTTAGAGGCAAACCGGTAAAAATCTGATTAGGCTCAGATCTTCATTTTCACTGCTACACCTATTACCGCCGAGGTCAGGACTCATCAGGGGATGGCGAAGACCTGACTGTGTCCTGGTCAACCTGGTTCCTGACCTGAGGCATGCCCAGCTTTAATGGAAGGCCCGCAGCGACTGCAGACATTGCTTGGAGGCCTCGGGTAGTCTCCTGTCTTTCTCTCTGTGCAAACTGAGAAAGCCTGAAATGCACGTCCTTATCTTACTGCAGGGGTCTTGTTAAGGATAAAGAGACTGACACCCCAAATATGTAGGCCTTGAAAATTCATGAAGCATTTAGAGTCACTGGCAGATGCAGCAGTGATGTTACATTTTTATTTATTTATTTTATTTTATTTCTGGGCAAACCAGTATGTTCTGCACACACAGGCGCTTGGCTGAGACTCTAATAGCAGTAAATGGAAGGCCTTATTTGGTGACTGTGGAAGATTCGTGGTGTCATGCGTTTATTTTTGTGAGGTCCTGGTTTGTTTTTACTTCACTGCTCGTTCAGAAGATGTGTTTTCCAGTGGGCGAGGAGGCTGGCGTGGGCTTTGGTGATGACAGAAAGGCTTCCCGCTCGCTATGCTTTCCACGCTGCTGATTAATTGAATGAACAAAGACACCCGACACAAAAGGACACATTGATTAAAAGGTGTGAAGCAAGCTGTTTGTGTACTGTGTGGTTGGGGTCGTGACCTCCGCTGCGGACCAGAGTCTGTTTTGGATTCAGGTGGAGGAGATGCGACTGCACTGAGATGCGTTGTGGGTCTACGTAGAGTGTGTGGTTGTTGTTGTTGTGTGTGTGTGTTTGGTTGTTGTTGTGTATGTGTGTGTGTGTTTTGGTTGTTGTGTGTTTGTGTGTGTGTTTTGGTTGTTGTGTGTTTGTGTGTGTGTTTTGGTTGTTGTGTGTGTGTGTGTGTGTGTGTGTGTGTGTTTTGGTTGTTGTGTGTGTGTGTGTGTGTTTTGGTTGTTGTGTGTGTGTGTGTGTGTTTGGTTGTTGCCATGTGTGTGTGTGTGTGTGTGTTTGGTTGTTGCCATGTGTGTGTGTGTGTGTGTGTGTTTGGTTGTTGCCATGTGTGTGTGTGTGTGTGTGTGTGTGTGTGTTTGGTTGTTGCCATGTGTGTGTGTGTGTGTGTGTGTTTGGTTGTTGCCATGTGTGTGTGTGTGTGTGTGTGTGTGTTTGGTTGTTGCCATGTGTGTGTGTGTGTTTGGTTGTTGCCATGTGTGTGTGTGTGTGTGTGTGTGTGTTTGGTTGTTGCCATGTGTGTGTGTGTGTGTGTGTGTGTGTGTTTGGTTGTTGCCGTGTGTGTGTGTGTTTGGTTGTTGCCGTGTGTGTGTGTGTTTGGTTGTTGCCGTGTGTGTGTGTGGTTGTTGCCGTGTGTGTGTGTGTGTGTGTGTGTGGTTGTTGCCGTGTGTGTGTGTGTGGTTGTTGCCGTGTGTGTGTGTGTGTGTGTGTGTGTGTGTGTGTGTGGGTTGTTGCCGTGTGGTGTGTGTGTGTGGTTGTTTGATTGGTGTGTGTTTGATTGGTTTGTGTGTGTGTTTGATTGGTGTGTGTGTGTGTGTTTGGTTGGTGTGTGTGTGTGTGTGTTTGGTTGGTGTGTGTGTGTGTGTGTGTTTGGTTGGGGTGTGTGTGTTTGGTTGGTGTGTGTGTGTGTTTGGTTGGTGTGTGTGTGTGTGTTTGGTTGGTTGGTGTGTGTGTGGGTGTTTGGTTGGGGTGTGTGTGTGGGTGTTTGGTTGGGGTGTGTGTGTGGGTGTTTGGTTGGGGTGTGTGTGTGTGGGTGTTTGGTTGGGGTGTGTGTGTTTGGTTGGGGTGTGTGGGGTGTGTGTGTGTGGGGTGTTTGGTTGGTGTGTGTGTGGGGTGTTTGGTTGGTGTGTGTGTGTGTGGGTGTTTGGTTGGGGTGTGTGTGTGTGTGTGTGGGTGTTTGGTTGGGGTGTGTGTGTGTGTGTGGGTGTTTGGTTGGGGTGTGTGTGTGTGTGTGGGTGTTTGGTTGGGGTGTGTGTGTGTGTGTGTGTGGGTGTTTGGTTGGTGTGGGTTGTGTGTGTGTGTGTGGATAGATATATAAATAGATATATAAATAGATAGAACTTTGACATTACTCAGTACAAGGGTGTGTGTGTGTTTGGTTGGGGTGTGTGTGTGGGTGTTTGGTTGGGGTGTGTGTGTGGGTGTTTGGTTGGGGTGTGTGTGTGTGTGTTTGGTTGGTTGGTGTGTGTTTGGTTGGGGTGTGTGTGTGTTTGGTTGGGGTGTTGGGGTGTGTGTGTGTGGGTGTTTGGTTGGGGTGTGTGTGTGTGGGTGTTTGGTTGGTGTGTGTGTGTGTGTGGGTGTTTGGTTGGTGTGTGGGTGTGTGTGGGTGTTTGGTTGGTGTGTGTGTGTGTGTGGGGTTTGGTTGGGGTTTGTGGTTTGTGTGGGTGTTTGGTTTGGGTGTGTGGGTGTTTGGTTGGGGTGGGTGGGTGTGGGTGTTTGGGTGGTGTGTGGTGTGTGGGGGTGTTTGGTTGGTGGGGTGTGTGTGGTGGGGGTTGGGGGGGGGGTGGGGGGTGTGGGTTTTGTTGGGGTGTGTGTCGTGGGTGGGGGTTTGGGTGGGGTGTGGTGTGTTGGTTGGGGTGTGTTGTGTGTGGGTGTTTGGTTGGGGGGTGTGTGTGTGTGTGTGTGTGTGGGTGGGTGTTTGGTTGGTGTGTGTGTGGTGTGTGTGGGGTGTGGGTGTTTGGTTGGTGTGTGTGTGTTGTGTGTGGATAGATATATAAATAGATAGAACTTTGTCATTACT
This sequence comes from Megaleporinus macrocephalus, assembly GCA_021613375.1. Classification (NCBI taxonomy): domain Eukaryota; kingdom Metazoa; phylum Chordata; class Actinopteri; order Characiformes; family Anostomidae; genus Megaleporinus; species Megaleporinus macrocephalus. Next base: position 41,765,727 of record CM038707.1, on the reverse strand, counting down.
CAGTACAAGGCCATGCAATGCAGTTAGAATTATTATTTTATATATATATATATGATATATATTATTATATATATATATATATATATATATATATATATATATATATATATATATATATATGCAAATATTAAATTATAAATATACACCCATTAGATAGTAAAATATTAATTATATTGTTTGGAGCGTAGGCAGCATGTAATCTCATTTGTTTGTTGTTTTTGTGTGTGTTGGTGGAGTTGCTTTATCTAATTTGTTAGTTTAGACACAGCAGAAGGAAAAGTTTGTGCTGAACGTAAGAACTCTAGAACACAACCTGCATATAATAATATAATAATAACAATATATAAATATAATAATATATATGTATATGTATTTATTTTGTCATTTTCACAGCAGTGACATAATTGTAATACCCGCTAACCAATATGTAAAGAAAGACTCTTTCTTAACCCCTCATAACTAATGCCTAACATGACCCGTATTTATTTCCTATATTATAGTATGTACTGCTGAGTATCTCTCTCAAATCTATTACAGTTAGTGTATTTCATTATATAATGTTCCAAGTGTTCATTAAAATAATATTGTTTTTGATCTTAAATGATTATTTTAGTTCTTATTTATTTACTTTATGAATAAAAATGAATAAATAGTGTTTGTAAATATGTTTCTGACTGCAAATGTTCCCAGATGTCAACAGTTCCTATCAAATGCCACAGTGAGCACAGTGAATGGTGACCCCTGTTGTGCCATAGAAGGGCAGTGATACATTAGAGTAGATGTAGTATTAGCAGTGATTTTAGGTTAGCAACCAAACCAACAACTCAGCAGAGACACTGATACAATTATAGGTCAAGGCACCTAAACCAGGTGAGTCCACCCATTTAAATAAAGAGCTGATAAACAGGTAATGATAATAATAATAATAATAAGCTAATAAACTTAGTAGGAGTTCTGGGAACTGGGTAGAGTTTCGGGGCTGCGCTCTTCAGTAAGTGACTGAACCAGCTGTGTGTGTTTGTGTGCTCTTGTTAGTTTCATTACTTGTACCTTGTGTTGTTATTCTTGGTGTTTTATTGGTTTTATTTAATATAATTTGATATTTTTGCGTCATGCTCCTGAAAAGAGGCCACATAAATAAACTTTGCTCACTGATTTACTCTAGAAATAGATCCTGTGTTAAGGTTTTTCTTAGTTCTGGTGGAAAAACTGTGTAAATTAGATGTGAAGAGCTGTTGCGCTTGATAGTCTCTTGAACGTCATTCGATATCTTGTGCTGCGCTGCTCCTGCGCTCATATCGCTGGTGAAATCAAAAACACTGGGGTTGCTCATGCGGGATCAAGCTGAAATAGCTTACAGATTTTTGTAAAACTTTCCGAATCCTGGCCTCCTTTCTCTTCTACCCAGAACCAGATGGTCAGAGCGAGGAGGGGAGAGAGAAGCCCTTCTGCACTGGGTTTTAGGGACTTGTCCCTTAATACCTCTGTTAGGAGGCTTAGTCGGTTTACGCTACAGTGTACGTTTCAGCCCAGGAATCTTATCTGTGCTGAAATCTTATCTGTTGTGAATAGAGCTCATTTTCATAGCCCCATGCTACACGAGCTGACGTGCCGACTGGTGAACGCAGACTACATGGAAAATCTAGGATTACGCCGAACCCAGCGTGCCTACTTAATCACCGTGATTGCAATTGGATATGGTTAGTATGTTTATCTAGTCGGACCACTCCACACGGCGCTGGCCCAAGCGCCCCCTCGTCCCGCGCTCTGGTATACGATGTGCGATCGATTCCCAGCTAATACATCTGGTGCTAAAGGAGCACTCATGCAGTCTGAGATTTATTAGAAAGTCGGTATTGTGGAGAGAAGCTCTCTGATTTACGCGGCGCCTCTGCTTTTTCTGGGAGCCGTATAATGATCCGGTCCGTTTCTAATGGCCTGCTCTCTCTCCGTGCTCTCAGTAGATCAGTCGCTCTCAGCTCTGGCCCTGGAGGGCCTCAGGCCCGCGCACTCTAGTGTTTCCCTCGGCTTTCAAGACGTCTGATTTAAATAAACAGCTAGTGGTCTGACCCCGCCTGAGTCGAGGTGGATATGTGGGAGTGCAGAAAGCATTCAGATGTGCAGGGCAGGGGAAGTCCAGAGCTTCACGTCCAGAGCTTCACGTCCAGAGCTTCACGTCCAGAGCTCCACGTCCAGAGCTCCACGTCCAGAGCTCCACGTCCAGAGCTCCACGTCCAGAGCTCCACGTCCAGAGCTCCACGTCCAGAGCTCCACGTCCAGAGCTCCACGTCCAGAGCTCCACGTCCAGAGCTTCACGTCCAGAGCTCCACGTCCAGAGCTCCACGTCCAGAGCTCCACGTCCAGAGCTCCACGTCCAGAGCTTCACGTCCAGAGCTTCACGTCCAGAGCTCCACTCCCGTGTTCAGTTTAGCGTCACTGTCTAAAGAAAAACAAGTGTCTTCAGAATGAAGTTCAGTACAGTTTAATCTTCAGCAAAACTGAGATGCATGGTATTTTTTAAACTGTGAGTGTGTGTGTGTGTGTGTGTGTATGTATGTATGTATGTATGTATGTATGTATATATATTAGTCCAAGCCTCATACAAAGATGAAATTAATCATAAAAGACAAACTTAACATCACAATTGTTGCCTATATATATATATATATATATATATATATATATATATGAGAGGGAGAGAGAGAGAGAGAGAGAGAGAGAGAGAGAGACTGGATGGTATTGGGAAAAATCTTATCACGATAATATCATGATATATATGTGTATGTATGTATGTATATATATACATATATATATCATTTTCCTAGATCTTTTGAACACGACAGCTGCTCTTTATAGCTTCTAAATGTTTTATGATGACCAATAGAAATGCTCCATATTGGCTTGAAAACTATTCTGGTTCTATAGTCTTTGCATTGAAAGTGAAGACAGTTTTTGTTCTCTCCTGTAAACTTACTGTTCTGGAGATACTGAGAGAGAGAGCGCGAGAGAGAGCGCGAGAGAGAGCGCGAGAGAGAGCGCGAGAGAGAGCGCGAGAGAGAGCGCGAGAGAGAGCGCGAGAGAGAGCGCGAGAGAGATCTTTATTTATAAGGAAGCTTCTTTCTAAACCAAAAACCAATACATTTGCATGTATCCATCTATTAGGTGCACAGCAGTTTAGCCCCGTCCCAATTGCATGTGTGTGTGTATATGTGTATATATATATATATATATATATATATATATATATATATATATATATATATATATATATTATATATATATATATATATATATATATATATATATATATATATATATATATATATATATGTATGTATATGTGTGTGTGTGTGTGTATGTATGTGTATGTATATGTAATTATTCATTTATTTATCTAAAAATGGTATTACATACTTATTATGGATGGATGAAAGAAGTATTCAGTGAACGTTGCTGCAGAAACATGCAAAACCTAACATCACAAGCTGCTGTCAAATCTTTATATCTACGTTTGTGTGTGTGTGTGTGTGCATGTGTGGTTGTTTGGTCACATGACTTTAAAATCTTGTGGGCACCTGCACAAAACAGAACCCAGTGTTACAGGATGCAAAGTATCTGCTGCGTCAGAAACATGCCACCATCTCAGATCTCCAGATTAACCTGTGGATTAAAATGTGCACGCTTACATTCACTTAGAACACTGTTAGAACCTTTTACCAGGGACAGCCACTCTGCTCTCAGGTGAACCTAAAGCTGTCAGATTTAGTTCATATCTTCTGCAGTGAGGTGTCGGAGTTTCTGGGCTCGTAACAGTTACTGGTAACCCACTTCTCCAGCTCAGTCTTATGTTATTTAGTTTGAGGGAAGGAGGCTCTGCGCTTTGGTTGAACTTACGTTCCGCAGACGACGGAGACCTGACGGCCCTCGATGGCCTGCAGCCACCGCACCACTCTCATTTGGAGCTGCAGGCAAATGGCTGTAACTTTACTCGGCCCCCCTGCTCAGCTGTGGGACTGGGCTGTCTCTGGAGAGCCCGCGCTTGGCAGCAGATCAGTAAAACCGTGTCCTAGAGAGAGTGTGTGCGGACGGTCTGCCAAGCTGGACGCGGACCTCGTGCCAGCGAGGCGCATGCCCCCCTCTTGAGCTGCACCTGTTCTCCAGGCGCCTATCCACAGGTGTTTCCTGAGCCGCGCCGGGGGAGGGGAGTGGCGGTCTCTCTCTCTCTTTCTCTCGGCAGGATCTCATACGAGCGAGAAAAAGATCAGCTACAGTTTCCAAAAGTCCGTTACTTGATTACCCACCAGGGAAACTTTGTACAGTAGACAGTGGTCGCTCACTGACTGGAGAACCACTCCACCCAAAATCTGAAATTCATTAGTGTTGCAGTGGTGATGCTGTAGATGTGACAGCAGATTGAATGTTGTGTTGAGAAACCTGATGAGACTTCAATAGCTTGGGGTGGGGACTTTGCATGAGCTGCTTATTTCCTCCCCCTCCCCTCTCCCCCCTCTCTTGTTGGGTTGGGTCTCTAGCTCATTAGGGATGTGTAGAGGTACGGGTGTCTTCAGTTAGCCTGTATTTAAACACTGGATTATTATGTTATGTTTAAACAGTATTGTCTAAGTGTGTGTTTAAAGATCGTGTTACCTTAAACTTATAGGAAACATAATAATAAATATTAAACAAATGAATCTGACCATTGCAGACATGACGTTTGTTAAATACATGACCAAAGTGTCTGAGATGGCCTTAAACTGCTCTACTGCAGCTTTTTTTTTTTTGTTAACTAAGCTAACTTCAATCAATCAATCAATCAATTAATCAACCTTTATTTTTACTCGGGAGTACATTGAGGTAGACCCTCATTTACAATGTCTCAGAGCATTACCATTATTAAACAAAAAGGGATTGAAAATAAACTAAAATTAATTTTAATAAGTACTTAAAATGTAAAAGAAACATTAAGAACAGAGACAAAAGTAAATTGTAAAAGAAAAACAAATAAAAACTGAAAAAGAAACTCCGGAATCAGGAATAAGACAAAAGTAAAAAATAAGTCAATAAAAATAGATATAAATATAGTAGTAAAGCATAAAATAGTAAAATAATAAATAATAAAACAAAATGAAAGTAATAATAAAATAATAATAATAATAAATTAGTAATAAGTCAAGATAAAAAAATAGTAAAAGGGAGTAAAAATAAAAAAACAACAGAATATCAAAATTATAAAACTGTTAACTAAAATTAAACACACTGAAAAGTGTAGTAACAACATGACACGTTAGCATATTGTCCTTTGGGTGGAAAAGCCCTCATATAGGCATAACTGTTCCTCGTAGGTCACCCGGTGTTTAACTGGTTAACTGTAGAAGCACATTAGCTCCTCAGAGCAGCCTCTCCGAGCAGGCCCTGACACACCACTACCACTTTTCTTTGACTGTTGTTGAATAATTAAAAATGTTTTTGTATATATTCACTTGTGAGCTGCTAAATATTGTTAATATTTTTATATAAATTTTTTTTAATATATGTGCATATGCATAAATGCATATAAGTATAGACAGTGCTGTGCAAAAGTTTAGGCACTTTGGGACAAAGCACTTTATTATTGAAATTCAAACAGTACTAATACAGTACAGTAAGTAGAGCTTTTCTATACGTCGGTGTGTGTATTTAACCCTTTCCATTATTTACAGTTCTCATCTAATACCTGCTTTGACTGCTCAGTACTTCATTAGGCTAAATCAAGATTGCTGCTGAAGGAACTGAATACGTTCATACAATGTCTGGGGCGTCCAGGAGAAATCTGGTACTACACTTTGTTCTTCAAACTGGAACTCAAGATATGATCTACTTCTTTCACAATAGTATATTTATGACACTTTTTATTGTATTTATTATTACTAATATTATATATATGGCTATAAGGATGCTGCCCACTAAGCCCATGAATCTTGTGGAGAAGAACTTTGAATTATTGTATTGATTGCTTTGAAAAACAGAAATATAACTATTAGTAAATATTAATGTGATTATAAACTCTCGTACCCTTTACCCTGATTACAGTTGCTGAACTCGAACGACCTCATTTTATGCTGTTCTGTGTCTGACCAACCCGGCCCTAAAGCTAGTGTGTAAGGCTGAGCAGTGATCGTTCTTGTTATTGAAGAGAATAAGAAGTGATGAAGCAGACTGGTCACTCTGTATTATTAGCAGATAGCACCGAGCACCCGGCAGCGCAATCAGTAACAGATAGCAGGCTGGCTCATGCTGGAATGCCCCTGTTTAAATACCAGTCACAGTCTCATAATGTCGTTGACCCCTCTCCGAAGTACAGGGACCGCCCGACAGCGTCCCAGCAGCTCTATTCTATTCCACTCAGCCCTCAGCAAAGAGGGAGAGAGATTCTTTCTCCTACGCAGGTCGTTATACAGTGTGATTGTTTTGAATAATCCCCAGCGTGGGAGCTAAGCTCCTCCTCCATGGCCGCTGTCAGTCAGCGAGCTTTCTCTTCATTAGACCTGTGGAGATGGCTTCCCTGCTCTCATTAGGGCCACACTGCTGTAATGTGACATTAAAGGATTCCTGTAAAGGATGTAATCTCCTACCCCAGGAGCTCATCCTCCCCTCACGCAGGTAATTGATTTCTGAAAGTGCTGCGGGTTACCCGAATGACACCATTACACAGTTTCAGCTCAGCCCAGTTCTGAAACTGACAGGAAGGGTGGTGGTTTCAGTCGAGAGTGAGAGACTCTTCTTCTTTTCTTTACCCAGCAGTTAACCAGTGTGGAGCTACTGTGGTGTTTATAGGATATTTCCATCCCCCCCCCCTCTCTTCTTCTTTCTCTAGCACCACATTTAAAATGAAATGATGACTCATGTGAAAGTGCACTCTGTGGACTTTACTTCATGGGAAAGTACTGTATGACTGTATTTATGGAACTTAACATTCGTAAGTAACTGCTTCGTACCAAACAGCTAACAGAAGGCCTCATGGCGCTGGGGTCTTTCATCTGTTGGTCTAGAACAGGGGTGTTTAATTGGAGTCAGTAAGGTCCACCTAAAGGAGATATCTTCAGACCAAGGTCCGGCCCATCATTTCTAGCTTGTGTTCTGATTCAGTGGTGTATCCTGTTTACTGAAGTAGTCTAGTATCAGCATCTTATACCATCAGCTACTGAAACACCAACACACCACACATAGCGTTCAGTATATTTCAGTATATTTATTAGGAGTGTGTTTAAAAAATCAATTTTTTTTCGATTAAAATCGATCTTCATTTGAATAATCCAATATCGATTCGTATAAACTTGAGATCGACCCCCCCCCCCAACGAGATCTGGCTGGGGGCACACATCAGTTAAGCATGGCTGGAGCACAAGTGAAGGCGCCCCAGAACTTGAAAGCAGATGTCTGGCTACATTTTGAATTCAGAAACCAGGACAGTATATAAACACTAATGTTTTTAGTAATGGTAGGTTGAGTGTTCCTTGTACGTTTACCACATTAGTTTTCTAAAATTTCTTTTTGTATTCAAACAAAACATATTATTGTAACTGAAATATCCCTAAATGAATCCATATTGAATTGAATTGAATCGAATCTGAAATCGAATTGAATTGGGACCTGGTGAATCGGGATCAAATCAATCCGGGACATCAGTGGCGATACCCAGCCCTAATATTTACGGTTTAAATGCTGAATAAATGTTTAAGGGCTACAAAATTAATATATATTTTTTTAAAGTGCATCATAAAGTGTTTATTTACAATAAAAAAGTAAATAAAATGTTTAGTCTTGTTAACTGAGTTTCACATCTTAACAGTTTATCTATCTCTTGTATTCCTCCACACTTTCTCTTGTTCAGTGGCAAGAAGATGATGGATGGATGGATGGATGGATGGATATGAGATACGTGGCTGCTTTTAATTAGTGCCACGGTCTCAGAACATATGAGACATGTTGGTCTGGAGCTGTCTGTGGGAAGTATAAACATCTCTGTCTCGCTTCATTCCTGCTTGAAAAGTTGTTTTTCGCCATCGACTTTTCTTTTCTAGAGCACGCCGTCTGACTCGCTTTACCCTCCAACTGCTGCTTCTCGTCTGTGTGCTGCCGCACTCATTAACCAGCACAGATCTGATTGGCTGAGGAGTGCGTTTGGTGAATTTTCAGCCCACGTGATTAAGTTTACTGTGTCGCCCGTATACCGTAAAGACTAGAAAAGCTCCGCCGCTCAAAACAAACACAGTCAACATTAAATCACTCTTAATAGTTTATCAGTTTGGGTCCGCATTGGACAACATCTGGGTCTAGCAACGGGCCGCGGTCCGCCTATTAGTGACCCCCTGCTCTAAAACATCACCAAAGAGAGGACAGGGCCGGTAAAGCAGGTGCCCGTCTTATGAAGCAGCTTGGAAAATTAATTTAAGGCTCAAACCCTGGATTTTCACGCTCTTATCGGCCAGAGTATGTATCTCTAGCCTGTACAACAAGTCCAAACTACTCTTAAGCTCAAACACTGCCAGAAACAAGGGCCAGTGCTGATACCCAGAGAGAGGAGAGCAATAATAAAAACTAGAAAAGGATGGTTGCGCAGCTTAAGCAGTGCGAGGAACGCGGGATGAATAAACAAGTAGAGGACTGTGGGTCAGTGTGTTTGAGGATCTGCTCTGAGTGAGTTCAGGCAGTTTGGTGGCTGTAGGTTTAATGAAACCATGATGTTTGGGTGAACTCAGAAATGAATGGGACTTTATGGGGGGAAAAAGGAGGGATGGAAAAAAACGACAAACAGACGAGTGCAGGTCAAACCAACACTGCAGTCGTGGTCGGGGGTCTACCCTGAATCAGTGTATGGGAAACAATGTCTGTTGGTCGAGCAGAAGTTCAGTAGATGGGCGTGCACTTTTCCGTTCTATTCATTCTCTATGGGAAAAAATTCTGGACAAATCTGTTGATTTTGTTTTCTAGAATCTGTGCATCCAATCAAAAAGCTGTGTACAATCCTGACTCATACAATCAGACCAGACAGTTTGGACTTGGAACAGTGTTGATGGTTATAATAAATAAATACGAGGTTTAATACAGTATAATTGCAATACCTAGGAATATCTAGCTAGGGCTGGGTCGCAGAGATGGCCGCGCCCACTGAAAGCATGGATTTATCCGGAGTCCGGAGTATCAATGTTTTGCAGCGCCGTGGGCAGCCCTGTGTTATTGGTGCTTGTTAGTTTTGGGTATGAAGAGACGTATGTATTACCTTATAGCATTTACTTTCAGACACTGTACGTGTGCATTTGCACAAGAGTTCCTTACCATATCCTAAGTATCTGAACCTGGATAACATCCACTGGCGTGAAACTTGTTAAGCGATATTGAAAATGCTACTCAAGAAAGTCTAAATAACTTTGTGAAGACACTGTCCAAACATTAAGTGTGTCGAAATTAGAGATTGACACTGGTCGAAACACTGATATCGGCCGATATATTTAAAAAATGGCAAATATCGCTCCGATATATCGGCCGATACTTGCCATTTTTTTATTTATCGGCATCTGCCAATATTAATGTTTTGCAGCGCCCTGGGCAGCCCTGTGTTATTGGTGCTTGTTAGTTTTGGGTATGAAGAGATGTATGTTACACTCTCTCAGCAGAAATGTGGTCATACTGTAATTTTTGGGGGGCTGATAAAAAAAATAAAAAAAAATATATATATATTTATTTATTTATTTATTTATTTATTTATTTAGTTAAGTCAGTGTTCAGTAACTAACAGGCAGCCCTGTGTTATTGGTGCTTGTTAGTTTTGGGTATGAAGAGATGTATGTTACACTCTCTCAGCAGAAATGTGGTCATACTGTAATTTTTGGGGGGCTGATAAAAAAAATAAAAAAAAATATATATATATTTATTTATTTATTTATTTATTTATTTATTTATTTAGTTAAGTCAGTGTTCAGTAACTAACAGGCAGCCCTGTGTTATTGGTGCTTGTTAGTTTTGGGTATGAAGAGATGTATGTTACACTCTCTCAGCAGAAATGTGGTCACACTGTAATTTTTGGGGGGCTGATAAAATTATTTTTATTATTTTTTAATTTTTTTTAGTTAAGTCAGTGTTCAGTAAATAATAAGTCCTGAAATGTTGTGCATCCACTTCTTGTTATTAATATCATATTAACATATTAACAGCAAATAAAGCAGAAAACTTCTAGATATCATCCCTAAATATCGGCAGCACATATCAGCCATGGACTGACCCTGACCTCTAAACATCGACTTTGGCACCGGCTATAGAAAAACCCATATCAGTCGATCTTTAGTGGAAATCACTCCGTACGTTCTTGAGAAACAAGACGTGACTACAGTGCATGACTAAGGAATGCTTTCAGTCGTGAAGAGGGGAAAGAAAAAAAAAAAAACCTTCCGTTGACTAATGGATCAGCGCGGATGAATGTAAAAGAAAAGCGTGAAGCCGAATGACCTCATAGCATTTTCTTTCAGACGCAAACCTCCAGTTAACCTCGAGAGAAGTACATGAGACGCCCTGCAGAGTTCTCGCTTTAATGTCTCAGACAGATGGGATGGAGAGTAAACGTGGAGAGAACTGCTCCTGATTGAGAGAGTACAGCCTTCTCTGTGAATCAGTACTGGGTGTATATACGTCTGATGGAAACTAGCTCACTTGTGTGATGATGATGATGATGATGATGATTTACATTTACAGCATTGAGCGGACCCTCTTATCCAGAGCGGCTTACATAAGTGATTGGTGTTGTATCTCTAGCTAGTACAAACAGGCTCAAGTCCAAACTAGCCTTGAGCTCAACCACCGAGAAACAAGGGCCAGTGCTGCTACCCAGAGAGAAGAGAATACAATACAGATACACTAGGGGTCTGTCTCAAAACCTAGTGAGGGTCTACATAGGCAGCATTTTACATCATAGTATGCGCTCCCGACATGTAGTCTGTCCCAATTCTTACATACCTTAAACACACTGTCTACTGAGGAACCTTATTTAGACCTGATTTTAAGAAGCACTGAACGTTTCCTCAGCCGCTAAGACAATCCCATGATGCAACACAGACAAAGGAGCAGTGAAGTGGTTTTAAAATGTGAGTTATTTTGATTCTCTCTGGAGTTTTAATGTGTTTCTGGTCATATAATCACACAAAACTGTTTTTATTATCAACTCTGTAACCAGTCCTTCACCATTTAGCAGTTTTATACTGGAGCCGTTAGCATTTATGCTAGCGGATTTTTTTTTTTTTTTTTTGGGCCAGCTACCACCCCCCCCTCTTGGGAGGACTATTCATTCTTTATTATTTATTTCACAACAACAATCATTATTATTATTATTTTTATTTATTTTATTTTTTTTTAATGCATATAGGGTTGGGGGGTTCTGAATTGGAGGGACCGGGGAGTGAAATGTAGGAGGAGGTGCAAGGGGTGTAAATGAAGTGGAACAAATAAAAAATCGGAGAACTTGCAAACAAACAAACAAATGCTAGCGGCTTTTAAAGCCTCGGGCTATTGTTTTGAATGCCGGCTGGTAACTTAGCAACCAGCTAAACCACCGGTGCCGTTCTGCAGTGGGCGGGAACAAGCCGTGATGCAGTCTCTCTCTAACTAGAGCGTCTCAGTAATCTGTTTTATGAGGAGAGATGAGGAGAGAACACTGATACTTACACATCTGCTACCTAGACAGCCTACTTAGACACTCACTAGGGTTTGAGACAGACCCCATAAGTGCAGTACCTAGTAACACCCAGCCAGCGTTCATATATAGAGGATAAGAGTTAAGCACAGCTGCATAAGTACAATATGATTAGTTTCACTAATACAGTTCTCATAAGTGCTCCACAAAGAGACGGTGGTCTCCAGTCTGCGATTGAAGACCTTTTATAGAGTCTGCTGTTTGGACGTCCAATAGAATTTCATTCTACCATCTGGGCTCCAGGCTCGAGAACAGTCTTGTCGCTGGTCTTCCATGCATTTTGAGGGATGGCGGGTCAAGCTGAGCTGCATTTGAAGCTCATAGGGCTTTGATCACTGTCATAAAGCAAGGAGGAGCTGGTCCATTCTTGGCTTTGTAGGCATCAGAGTTTTAAATTTAATGCGTGCAGCCACGGGACGCCAGTGAAGCGAGCGCAGCAGTGGAGTGACGAGTGAATTTCCAGTGAATCTGCATTCTGGATCAGTTGCAAGGGCCTGATGGCCTGCAGGAAGACCATGGTGATGATGATAATGATGATGTGCCTACTGACAGCAGCGTCTGGATGAATAGAAGCTTCTTAATGCTCTTATTCAACTTAATGCTTTAGGACTTGCTAGATGGAAGTTCTGCTTCTACGGGGTTTTACAGGGTCAGAAAGTGGGAACTCCTCGACTGGCCAAGTTAGTCAGCTGACCTAATCCCTGGAGGGGGAGAGCGAGGGCAGGAAGCCGGAAGTAGGCAAGAACTGAAAGAGTCTACGTAACAGTTCTTTGCACTCTTCACTCTTCTCTTCTTTACACAGACGTTTGGTGACCATAGAGGATGACCAGTGTTTGGTAATAACATGTAAAAACTAAGAGTAGAAGTGGAAATCGATACAATATTATATCGATACTGAAGTGATATGATATTATTTTGCGATATGCAGAGCAATAGGCATTGCCAGATTGATCTAAATATAAATATAATCAATACCAACAGTAGTATTAGTATTGGTTCAATACTAGAGGGGTGCAGTGTGGGGGTATGGTAGAGAGAAAGAGGGGTGCAGTGTGGGGGTATGGTAGAGAGAAAGAGGGGTGCAGTGTGGGGGTATGGTAGAGAGAAAGAGGGGTGCAGTGTGGGGGTATGGCAGAGAGAAAGAGGGGTGCGGTGTGGGGGTATAGCAGAGAGAAAGAGGGGTGCGGTGTGGAGGTATGGTAGAGAGAAAGAGGGGTGCGGTGTGTGGGTATGGTACAGAGAAAGAGGGGTGCGGTGTGGGGGTATGGTAGAGAGAAAGGGGTGCAGTGTGGGGGTATAGCAGAGAGAAAGGGGTGCAGTGTGGGGGTATGGTAGAGAGAAAGAGGGGTGTGGTGTGGGGTATGGTAGAGAGAAAGGGGTGCAGTGTGGGGGTATGGTACAGAGAAAGAGGGGTGCGGTGTGGGGGTATGGTAGAGAGAAAGGGGTGCAGTGTGGGGGTATAGCAGAGAGAAAGGGGTGCAGTGTGGGGGTATGGTAGAGAGAAAGAGGGGTGTGGTGTGGGGGTATAGCAGAGAGAAAGGGGTGCAGTGTGGGGGTATGGTAGAGAGAAAGAGGGGTGTGGTGTGGGGGTATGGTAGAGAGAAAGGGGTGCAGTGTGGGGGTATAGCAGAGAGAAAGGGGGTGCAGTGTGGGGGTATGGTAGAGAGAAAGAGGGGTGCAGTGTGGGGGTATGGTAGAGAGAAAGGGGTGCAGTGTGGGGGTATAGCAGAGAGAAAGGGGTGCAGTGTGGGGGTATGGTAGAGAGAAAGGGGTGCAGTGTGGGGGTATAGCAGAGAGAAAGGGGTGCAGTGTGGGGGTATGGTAGAGAGAAAGGGATGCAGTGTGGGGGTATGGTAGAGAGAAAGAGGGGTGCAGTGTGGGGGTATGGTAGAGAGAAAGAGGGGTGCAGTGTGGGGGTATGGCAGAGAGAAAGAGGGGTGCGGTGTGGGGGTATAGCAGAGAGAAAGAGGGGTGCGGTGTGGAGGTATGGTAGAGAGAAAGAGGGGTGCGGTGTGTGGGTATGGTACAGAGAAAGAGGGGTGCGGTGTGGGGGTATAGCAGAGAGAAAGGGGTGCAGTGTGGGGGTATGGTAGAGAGAAAGAGGGGTGCAGTGTGGGGGTATGGTAGAGAGAAAGAGGGGTGCAGTGTGGGGGTATGGCAGAGAGAAAGAGGGGTGCGGTGTGGGGGTATAGCAGAGAGAAAGAGGGGTGCGGTGTGGAGTTATGGTAGAGAGAAAGAGGGGTGCGGTGTGGGGGTATAGCAGAGAGAAAGGGGTGCAGTGTGGGGGTATGGTAGAGAGAAAGAGGGGTGTGGTGTGGGGGTATGGTACAGAGAAAGAGGGGTGCAGTGTGGGGGTATAGCAGAGAGAAAGGGGTGCAGTGTGGGGGTATGGTAGAGAGAAAGAGGGGTGCAGTGTGGGGGTATAGCAGAGAGAAAGGGGTGCAGTGTGGGGGTATGGTAGAGAGAAAGAGGGGTGCAGTGTGGGGGTATGGTAGAGAGAAAGAGGGGTGCAGTGTGGGGGTATGGTAGAGAGAAAGAGGGGTGCAGTGTGGGGGTATGGTAGAGAGAAAGGGGTGCAGTGTGGGGGTATGGTAGAGAGAAAGAGGGGTGCAGTGTGGGGGTATGGTAGAGAGAAAGGGGTGCAGTGTGGGGGTATGGTAGAGAGAAAGAGGGGTGCAGTGTGGGGGTATGGTAGAGAGAAAGGGGTGCAGTGTGGGGGTATAGCAGAGAGAAAGGGGTGCAGTGTGGGGGTATAGCAGAGAGAAAGGGGTGCAGTGTGCGGGTGTGGTAGAGAGAAAGGGGTGCAGTGTGGGGGTATAGCAGAGAGAAAGGGGTGCAGTGTGCGGGTGTGGTAGAGAGAAAGGGGTGCAGTGTGGGGGTATGGTAGAGAGAAAGAGGGGTGCAGTGTGGGGGTATGGTAGAGAGAAAGGGGTGCAGTGTGGGGGTATAGCAGAGAGAAAGGGGTGCAGTGTGGGGGTATGGTAGAGAGAAAGGGATGCAGTGTGGGGGTATGGTAGAGAGAAAGAGGGGTGCAGTGTGGGGGTATGGTAGAGAGAAAGGGGTGCAGTGTGGGGGTATAGCAGAGAGAAAGGGGTGCAGTGTGGGGGTATGGTAGAGAGAAAGGGATGCAGTGTGGGGGTATGGTAGAGAGAAAGGGGTGCAGTGTGGGGGTATGGTAGAGAGAAAGGGGTGCAGTGTGGGGGTATGGTAGAGAGAAAGAGGGGTGCAGTGTGGGGGTATGGTAGAGAGAAAGGGGTGCAGTGTGGGGGTATGGTAGAGAGAAAGGGGTGCAGTGTGGGGGTATAGCAGAGAGAAAGGGGTGCAGTGTGGGGGTATAGCAGAGAGAAAGGGGTGCAGTGTGGGGGTATGGCAGAGAGAAAGAGGGGTGCAGTGTGGGGGTATGGTAGAGAGAAAGGGGTGCAGTGTGGGGGTATAGCAGAGAGAAAGGGGTGCAGTGTGGGGGTATAGCAGAGAGAGAGGGGTGCAGTGTGGGGGTATGGTAGAGAGAAAGGGGTGCAGTGTGGGGGTATAGCAGAGAGAAAGGGGTGCAGTGTGGGGGTATAGCAGAGAGAAAGGGGTGCAGTGTGGGGGTATAGCAGAGAGAAAGGGGTGCAGTGTGGGGGTATGGTAGAGAGAAAGAGGGGTGCAGTGTGGGGGTATGGCAGAGAGAAAGAGGGGTGCAGTGTGGGGGTATGGTAGAGAGAAAGGGGTGCAGTGTGGGGGTATGGTAGAGAGAAAGAGGGGTGCAGTGTGGGGGTATGGTAGAGAGAAAGAGGGGTGCAGTGTGGGGGTATGGTAGAGAGAAAGAGGGGTGCAGTGTGGGGGTATGGTAGAGAGAAAGGGGTGCAGTGTGGGGGTATGGTAGAGAGAAAGGGGTGCAGTGTGGGGGTATAGCAGAGAGAAAGGGGTGCAGTGTGGGGGTATAGCAGAGAGAAAGGGGTGCAGTGTGGGGGTATGGTAGAGAGAAAGAGGGGTGCAGTGTGGGGGTATGGTGGAGAGAAAGAGGGGTGCAGTGTGGGGGTATGGTGGAGAGAAAGAGGGGTGCAGTGTGGGGGTATGGAAGAGAGAAAGAGGGGTGCAGTGTGGGGGTATGGAAGAGAGAAAGAGGGGTGCAGTGTGGGGGTATGGCAGAGAGAAAGAGGGGTATTTGCTTGTTTTATGAAAACAACAATACAAGCAAACCATATACTAATAATAGTAAAGTAATTATTTTAATTATTAATATCAAATACAATTTATATTCTAATTTGTTTTTCATTATAAAATATGGCTATTATTAATAATATAAATATTGTTGTTGTTGTTCTAACAAATAGTTAATATCTGCTACACGTAGATAGGGTATAAATAGACTTTATTTTATTTCGCCTAAGTGATTCCCCATCGGTATCAGTATCTCTGATACTGGCCCTGTAATTACTTGGTATCGGATTGATACCAAATTTTGCAGTATCGCATACCACTACTGAGCGTCGTGATGTCCTATATTGCAGAATGTGATAATTAAGTGTAGTTTGTTTTTACAATTCATATAATAAATAATATGTGCTTCATGTATATGAACCGATACGATATCGCCACATAAAATATTGTTATATGCTGTATTGATGTTTTCCCCCTGCTCTTAACTAACGAGCCCTAACATAGCCTTTTAATAGATAGTGATGTTAATCTGCCTGGCCCCCTCTTTGGCCCCCAAGTGGCAGGGCTATGTAAAAAAGGTTCTTTACTTCTTATATCATCCACTACATCCACTACTCGGACATTCTTGCTAGATTTATCCAAGAAGGACCCTCCAGTTACTTACGGCACTGTGTTCTAAATGCAAACCATGCTTCTGAATAAATGGCCTAGTGTGACAGTGTTGCGGGCGGATGGCCCTGAGATGAGTAATCTAGTGCATTAACAGCTAAACTTGGGTAATTTATCATAAAAACAAACCAGCCTGATCATAAACTCTCATAAAAACAAGAATTGAACCTGCAGGTTTGAGAAATGAAGGCGAGGAGAACTCATGCAGAACGATTATGGTGTCTCTACAACGACGTCCGTCTAGAAAGGGTCTAGTTTAGGGATAGTTTAAATTGGTATTTAATTAGGCTACACCTAAAATAATTTCTAATTAAAAACAAATAAGAAGGGCCACAGTGAGCCGAGACTGGTAGCCGGCATAACAGTACAGATGAATGTGGGCTCACTATTTGGCAAGCAGCAGGTCCATGTTTTCTTTATTATGTAGGTGTTTGAACTGCTTATTAATGGATGTTAATGTGCTGATGAGCTGCTCGACCACCACAACATTTCCTGTTATTCATAATCCCCTGATCAGGGTGGTCTTATTGCAAAGTGGTATTGAAATTGTTAACATAGCATAAAGTTGCTATTCAAATGATTTTTTAGTGAACTGGGAAAATCTGCTTTTAGCTACAGTGCACCAGCAAGCTGGAATTCTCTACAGGAAACTCTGAAGCTCAGCTCGCTGGGATCACTGAACCATTTTAAACTTTTAGTTTCTAATCACCATCAGAAAGCCTGTGATTGTTTTAAATGAATATATCTCTCTACTAGGATTTTATTTTTATCTTATTTATTTTTTTGTATTTTATGTTTTTATTTTATTTTATTTTATTTTTTTATTAGTGTCTTTTTATTATTTTTATTATCTATTATTTTTATTATTTTATTATTATTATTATTATTATTAACTATTTTTTTGTGATTGTTTTAATGAGTATTTTTTATTAGCATTTCAACTTTTTATTATCTTTTATGTATTTTATGTTTATTTTATATTATTTTATATTCTTTTATAAAAAGAATTCTAACATTGTTTACATTGTATTTTATGCATCTATATTAAATGTTTATTTAAACAACTTTTTGTATTTTATTTATTATTATTTTTGCTCATTTCGCTTTAAATCCCTTTAATTGTACATGCTCGGCTGCATTGAAAATGAGGGTCACCCCTCAATGTATTTCCAAGATTAAATAAAGGTTGATTGATTGATTGATTGATTGATTGATTGATTGATTGATTGATGATTATACTGTATTTGTCGTGCTTGGTATATGTACCCAGCGTCAGTTATAACATGTTGCTCATTGTCCCTCAGCTCTGTAAGGGTGATCTTTATTTCAGTTCTGAAGGTCAAAGCTATAAAGACTTATATTCAGTTTTGTTTTTTTCTATCTGGTTGTAAAGAGAAGTAGAATTACGGGCGTACCAGCATCAGGACTGTTGTTTCTACTGTTCTACATCCTGGTTGGCTGTATTAATTAATTAATACATACCTATATTCTCTCCTGGGAAAGTGGGCGGGGGGCTTACAGTTGAAGCTTACCACCTTGTTATTAATAGGAGATCCTTGCTGCTATAATTTTTTTTTATATATAATATATAGTTCTCCATTATCAGCTCCACTCCAACATTAACAAGCAGCACAAGGGTGCAATGCTATGGTAAATATTGACAAACCTGTTTATGTAGTGATGTGTTTTAATAGATAGATAATAAAAAATTTGAAAAATCGCAATATATCACTTCGCTTGCAATATCGCAGTATATCGAGTCGTGACCGCTGTATCACGATACTTATTGTATTGTCAGGTTCTTGCCAATACACAACCCTTATGTATGTATGTAAATATGTGTGTATGTGTGTGTGTGTATATATATATATATATATATATATATATATATATATATATATATATATATATATATATATATATATATATATATATATATATATATTTAAAAAAAAAAAAAAAAAAAAAAAAATATATATATATATATACACTCCGGAAGGGAGTGTGACTGTTGTTTTTATTTAAAGCATGTGGAAATCCCCCACTCTTGCATCTGTGTGTTACAAAAAAAGAAAAAAAGTTCAGTTCGAGCTGCAAAAAAAAAAACAACTAAAAACTAAATAAGGAAGTGGTGAGGCAATCCAGACACCAGCCGCAACCTGAAGCCACAAGATATCGATTGCATCGGAGCTGGCTCTGCCCATTTGACGGGTCTGGTTTGATTTACGTTACTTCACGCCTTGGCGCGAAGGCTCCTGTAAACAGCGAGGGCTGCGGAGCGAGTCCGTCCCCCACATTACCACACTTTCATACTGTACTCCCAGTTCTGGAGGAAAGTGCTGAGCCCCCTGAGGACAGATACTCACTGACGTGGTACTCGCAGTGCTCTGGGGGAATGTGAACTCTAAAATAAATGTAGATTCTTGCTGACTGCTGTTTTATTTCTTTTCCCAGAACGTTTCTTTTTTCGCCATGATTTGTACTGAGCGTTCAGCCGTCAGCAGTCAGGCTTCCTTCTAGTGCTGACCAGTGAAAGTGGCATCAAAGCTCTGTGTGTGTTTTTTCTTGAGGAAGCAGAAAAGGAGTTGGTTTCCTGTGCTGAGACTGTTGGTAGAGGAATGTGTGGATATAACAGTTTAAATTTATCTTTAGCTGCTGATAGCGGAGTTTACAGGCTCTTGGCCAGTAGAGCAGGGACTAGAGGTGGACTGTATGTGACAGTATCAGGATAGTTGCTGTCTTTATAAGGCATTATATGGTGTACATAAAACCTATGATGCATGTCATACACCTATATAATTGCTTATAATTAGGGGTGTGCCATATCGTATCATACACAATAATATCACCAACGATATTATACCCTGAAATATCGTACCATATCACCCATCCCTAATTATCACATCAGGTACTACTTTTTACTGTTTTTATTAAAAGGAAAATTCATAATTTTCTCATTTCCTATTATATATCTACTAGAGACAGATTTTTATCTGTCCAGTATCATTCATTTTACTTCAGTTCTGGATATATGGAGATATTTGGAGTGCATTATTTAGTACCCTGACATTCTGGATCATTGACTTCTGTTACAATCTGATGAAAATGTATGTATTTTTTAATATCTCAGTTAGGGCTGTGCCATATCGTATGCAATAATAACATAACATTTTTTTGCAGTAGCATAATCTTGAAATATTTTTTTTCATTCAATGTTATCGCCAAGAGTATCGTTATTGCAAAAATACCAAGAAATATCGTGATATTATTGTAGGACCATATCGCCCACCCCTACTTATAAGCTGCTATAATGACAAGCATATCATTTTAAGAAATGAGAATATGACGTTACCATGCCAGGTTTAATAACACATTATAATATCTGCCCATAAAGTCTTGTTAAACATTAATTTTAAAAGCTCTATTACCAGCTTGTGGTATATGAACAGATCCTGACGTACCTCCAGGTACATTCAGAGTGAGGGACTCGTCGTCTTTTATCTACTCTCTGTCTGGAAGAAGATTCTGTTTGAAATGAGAGTACCAGAGCCAGTTTTTGGTGGACTGTCTCACTTTACCTAAAGCTGTAATAACAGCAGTGTATGCACCATCAAGCCGTGCAACCATATAGCCTGGCTTTAAAAACCATTATACATGTAACTGCTTACAGACAAGCTCATGTATGGTTTCATGTTTGGCATATAATCCTTAATAAAACAGTTATAATTCCTTATAATTACTGCACAAAGATTTTTATACAACATCTTAATCCATTGAGCTGGGACTGATTATGTTCTCCTTGTAATGAAACATGCTACAGGTTAGTGTTCTAGAAATACTGGTGATGTTCTACATGTGCTCTGCTGTTTCTTATTGTTGTGAAATAATCAGGGTATTAATAAATATTTTGATAGCTGTAATTGCCTGGCTCTGGGAGGAACCTCCAGTGAACATGCAGTACCATTAAAAAGTATAGAATCACTGACATAGTATGTATTAATATTAATAATCTAAGAGGCTTCATTTATTAAATAAATAATAATAGCCTTCATTTATTAATTAAAATAGTTCTTTTTTGTATCTAAATTATAATAATTCATATTTTAGGTATCGGCAGCAGAAGAATGAAAAGAATATGTGCAAAGTTTTAAACTACACATGTTATTTGTAATTCTGTGTGAAAGACAACACCAAACATTTGCATAACACAGTAATTAGGCATGGGTGAGAAAGCTGATACAGCATGTTGTTTTTTTATTTATATATATATATATATATATATATATATATATATATATATATATATAGTGTTGCACCGATACCATATCGGTATCAACACCGATACTGGCACTTACACACAGTAACGGTATCAGCAATAGAGAGCGCCGATACCATGAAGAAATGGCTGCACATGTTTCTGCAAGTGTGGCAATTTTTTTTTCATAGGTCTGAAAATTTCTAATGTGCAGTTACTCAACCAGTAAATGGTGTTCTTTCAAGATTATTATATCTTTTTCAGGATAAGACATAAAAAAATACAACATATAAAAAGTGGAACACTGTAAATATCAGGATTTATAGACATATATCGAGCATTTAAGTCAGAGCTGGTATCAGTATCGGTACTCTGTATCGGCAGATACCTCAAAAGCTGGTATCGGTAAGGAAAAAGTGGTATCGATGCATCCCTTATATATATATATATATATATATATATATATATATATATATATATATATATATATATATATATATACACACACACACACACACACACACACACACACACACACACACACACACACACACACACACACACACACACACACACACACACATCTCTGACTCTATACTAATCAACATAATTTTGTAATTAATTACGATGACGCATAGAGCCTTCAGTAAGTCTCACTCCTAACAACTGGATCTTTGCACCAAGAGCTGTCACGTTAGAAACCTTGAGAGTTGATCACCACGTTTGAAATCAAGACTTTTATTTCATATTTGATGATGCACAGCTTTCAGAGTCATCTACTGCTCCAGACAACGTTCTAGATACATTGTAATTCACAATGGTTTCCAGACTTTAGACCAGCAGTGTGCGTGCTTTGTTGTGGGAAGAGCAGTTCAGGAGACACCGAGGTCACATTCTGCTGAAGTGAATCGGCCTCCTCTGAGCTGCAGACGCATGATGGCTGTGTTTTACTCCAGATGATGGATATTTGGGTATGAACGTGCTGAAAGCTGACGTGCTTGTCCTTCGCGTGGAGGGAAGCTGCAGTGCTGATGCTGCAGTTGTCGTCTCTTTATGGGTCTGCTGTCCTGCATACTGAACTGAAGAGCCGGGACAGCCCCTCATACTTAATCTGTTAATCTCAGGACAGGAACTCTTCTTTATCTTCTTCCTAAGTGTTCTGATCATGTGGTTTATGGACGTCGTCGTTGATCTAATGTTGATGATGATGCTAGTGATGATGATGTAACAGATTATTATTTTATTTTATTCACAAAAGGCTGCTTTAAACAGAGGATAGATATCATTCGTTCAGTGCCGTCCAGCTTGGATGAGCTACAAGCTTCAGAATGTAACTGGAATGATGATGTTTGTATCCTGGTGTTTGTTTTTATTTGTGGGATTTGCTCTTGGTTAGTGAAAACAGTGGGTCTGTCTCAAATCCTAGTGAACTCCCTACATAGGCAGCATGTTACTTCATAGTATGCGCTCCCGACATGTAGAATGTCCCAATTCGTATATACCTTAAACATGCTGTCTACTGAGAAACCTTATTTTAACCTGATTTTAAGGAAGCATCAAACGCTTCCTCAGCCGCTACAGGCTAATCTACGAGCAGTGAAGTGGTTTTAAAATGTGAGTTATTTTGATTCTCTCTGGAGTTTTAATATGTTTCTTGTCATATAATCACACAAAACAGTTTTTTATTATGAACTCTGTAACGAGTCCTTCACCATTTAGCAGTTTTATACTCAAGACATTAGCATTTATGCTAGCAGATTTTTAAGCCTGGGACTATTGTTTTGGGAACAAGCCGTGACGCAGTCTCTCTCTAACTAGAGTGTCTCAGTAATCTGTTTTATGAGGAGAGATGAGGAGAGAACACTACTACTTAAACAGCTGCCTACGTAGTAGGGGTGTAAAAAAATCCAAATATTGAATATTGGGAAATTATATTATGTGATACTGTATCGATTCACAAAAACACAGTATTGATTCACAGATTCCCGGCAGACAGTGAATCAGTGTTTGTTGTGTTTAAACCTCTGACCACTAGATGGCAGTGTTGTAATCCATTTTCAGCTCCACTCCAACATTAACAAGCAGCACAAGGGTGCAGTGCTATTGTAAGCATTGACAAACCTGTTCAAGGTCTGAAAAATTGCAATATATCACTTTGCTTGCAGTATCGCAATATATCTTGATATATTAAATCGTGAGCGCTGTATCACAATAAATATTGTATCGCTAGGTTCTTGCCGATACACACCCCTACTACCTAGTCAGTGCCTACTTAGACAGGTTACTAGCTTTTAAGACACAACTAATGTTCTCTGCATGATCTAATAGTCCAGGATTGGTCCAGTCATTGGTGTGGCAGTTATGAGTTGGCTTGTGTCAGCCCTCTGAAATCTACACCCAGTAGTAGAAGTAGGGGTCTGTGAGATATATATATATATATATATATATATATATATATATATATATATATATATATATATATATATATATATATATATATATATATATATAGTCTAAGATAATTTCTTAATTGCTGCGTTAACGATGCGCAAGCTGACGTTATGGAGTACACTAATGACTGGAAAACAAAGACCAATCAGAACGCCTCGACTCGCGCTTTAGTCCAGGCTGCTGCGTGTGCACATTGAGAGTGCCCATACTGTGTGCTAGCATAGGCTAAATCTAGCATAGCTGCCTAAACAGCACACCTAAAGCTGAAAATGAGTGAACACACTGCACCTCTTGAGGAGTGTATGAGGAGTGTATGAGGAGTGTATGAGGAGTGTATGAGGAGTGTATGAGGAGTGTATGAGGAGTGTATGAGGAGTGTATGAGGAGTGTATGAGGAGTGTATGAGGAGTGTATGAACGGAGTATGATGCCCCTCAGCTACGGAGTTGCTGACTCTCAGCGGTTGGGAAAACAAATCAGTACTCAGCTTCCTTATAGCATTCTTTCAGCTATACACCTCTGTTTTAACTTCCTTACCTTAAATCCAGACAGCGTTTAGTCCCGGTTTAAGACTAACTCTGTTCACACTATGCGTATTAAATTCTGCTGGTCTGAATAAACTGATGGAACCAGTCGATCACAGCAGCACCCACAGAACGCTCTGAAGGGTCTAGCACAGATTAGGGGCAGCACTGCTCCACGCTTCAGTGGGCTTTCATTGTTACTGCGAGGGAACTCATCAGTAATGAGTCTTTCTGTAGCGGAGCTGCTGCAGAGGGTCCGACAGTAAAGACTGCACGCAGCTTCTTTCATACAGTGATAAACACTGCAGCACACAGAACACTTCACGCTGACCCTCGTTACTGTCTTCAGCCTGGACACGCATGCTCACCAGCTGATCTGGGAGCAGATTTTAATGAGATAAAGGAGACCACGAGCAAGTCTGAGTGTTAGTGCACTGAAAGTTTGCATTTCCTGAAAAACCAAAGCCATAAAAAAACGGACTTCCTATTTTTCCTTTTAGCCTTTCTGAACACACGCTGCTTCACTTCACCCCCTACTGTCTGTAGTTCAGTGTATCTGTGTTTCAGTGCAGTGTATTTTATATTTTAAGGAAGGTGGGCTGTACTCTCTGTTGTGTATTGGGGGATTGGTGTTTGAGTGCTGGTGGTATTGGAGTGCAACCCTTTTTAAAATAATTATTAATTTAATATCTTCATTTTTAATAATAACGCTACCTTCACCTTCATATAAACTGTAACACTACCTTCACCTACCTGTGTACAGATAAACTGTTACACTATCTTCACCTACCTGTGTACAGATAAACTGTAACACTACATTCACCTACCTGTGTACAGGTCAACTGTAACACTACCTTCACCTACCTGTGTACAGGTAAACTGTAACACCACCTTCATATACCTGTGTACAGGTCAACTGTAACACTACCTTCACCTACCTGTGTACAGGTAAACTGTAACACTACCTTCACCTACCTGTGTACAGGTAAACTGTGACACTACCTTCACCTACCTGTGTACAGGTAAACTGTTACACTACCTTCACCTACCTGTGTACAGGTAAACTGTAACACTACCTTCACCTACCTGTGTACAGGTAAACTGTAACACTACCTTCACCTACCTGTGTACAGGTAAACTGTAACACTACCTTCACCTACCTGTGTACAGGTAAACTGTAACACTACCTTCATCTACCTGTGTACAGATAAACTGTAACACTACCTTCACCTACCTGTGTACAGGTCAACTGTAACACTACCTTCACCTACCTGTGTACAGGTAAACTGTAACACTACCTTCACCTACCTGTGTACAGGTAAACTGTAACACTACCTTCATCTACCTGTGTACAGATAAACTGTAACACTACCTTCACCTACCTGTGTACAGGTCAACTGTAACACTACCTTCACCTACCTGTGTACATGTAAACTGTAACACCACCTTCACATACCTGTGTACAGGTCAACTGTAACACTACCTTCACCTACCTGTGTACAGGTAAACTGTAACACTACCTTCACCTACCTGTGTACAGGTAAACTGTAACACTACCTTCACCTACCTGTGTACAGGTAAACTGTAACACTACCTTCACCTACCTGTGTACAGGTAAACTGTAACACTACCTTCACCTACCTGTGTACAGGTAAACTGTAACACTACCTTCACCTACCTGTGTACAGGTAAACTGTAACACTACCTTCACCTACCTGTGTACAGGTAAACTGTAACACTACCTTCACCTACCTGTGTACAGCTAAACTGTAACACTACCTTCACCTACCTGTGTACAGGTAAACTGTAACACTTTCTTCACCTACCTGTGTACAGGTAAACTGTAACACTTTCTTCACCTACCTGTGTACAGGTAAACTGTAACACTAGCTTCACAGTCGTGTTTTGTGGGTTCGTTGTTCAGAGGACGCTCCTTCAAGCCCAGCTTTTGCATTTCACGGGTTCTGACAGTGAGGGTGTGCTCCTCTACCTCCTGAGGGAGTTACTAGGCAAATTCGGACTTTCTTCCTGGTTCTTCTTCCACACTGCTGTCGAGCAGACGTCCAGCTCCTCTCAGGCAGATGAGTAATGTGTAACGTGAGCCGTGCCGCTCTCGCTGGGCCTGCGAGAAATATTTGCATGTAGACGCAGGTGTGACAAGTCACAGTGGAGCGCAGAACGAGGAGCTGACGGATGATGCTCTCAGGAGGCCAACAGAGGAAAGTTCCTAGGGCTTGTAATATTGGTTTTGTTACTACAGCTGATTATATTATATTATATTATCACACTGTTGATCTTCTCCATGCTGTCTTCAAAGACGATATACAAACGAGGCTCGATCCGTAAAGTTCTGCCTTCTATATTTAAAGACTAAGCACCACTTATGGACCCCCCCTGGTGATTTCACATTGCTTTAGATACTAAAAATACATAAACATGACTTACACTACCGCTCAAAAGTTTAGAATTTCAATTCATGCAATTTTCATGCAATTCATAAACAATATTGTCCATTTCACTATTAATGTAAGTGTATCAGATGATTTTTAAAGAATAAAAATGTTTGTATTAAAGTCTATTTTTGTATAGAGGCTTATTTTAGTCCTATTATCAGTAATTCTCAGTCCTCTGTCTAAATCTCCTGGTACGGCCGCCAATCCAAGTTAAGGATGTTATTGGACTAATTGGTTGTTAGGACACTCTTGCTCAATTGTGATGCACAGCTGAAAAACATTCTACTAATAAGTGAGTATAAAAGGGAACAACATTCTAGGTTAGTTTAGTATCTGAAGATCAGCAGTTGATGGCTTGCTGACCGACTCAAAATGTCCAGAAAGAAACTACTTTCTTTAGAGACCCGTCAGTCCATTGTTGTGTTAAGGAAGAAGATACTCCATTAAAACAAGAACGTTTCATCTCACTGATACGACTCTATAAACCTTCATAACTCAACTACTTTAGCTTAACTTGAGCCTAGCATGTGAAGCTAACATCAGCTAAAGCAGGCTCAGTAACTGAGCTTACCTGGTTTACCTCCACGTACACGGAGGCTCTTGAACTCCTCTCACTGAATTCCTTACACACCCATATTGTGTTGGTCGTGATATCTATCTATCTGTCTATCTGTCTATCTGTCTATCTATCTATCTATCTATCTATCTATCTATCTATCTATCTATTTATCTATTTATCTATTTATCTGTGAAATGATCTACAGATTACAGAGTGAGCGAACGGGCCCTTCCAATGTGTCTGTTTAAAGTTGACGGG
Organism: Megaleporinus macrocephalus; assembly: GCA_021613375.1. Lineage (NCBI taxonomy): Eukaryota > Metazoa > Chordata > Actinopteri > Characiformes > Anostomidae > Megaleporinus > Megaleporinus macrocephalus. The sequence goes on along the minus strand of CM038707.1, from coordinate 41,738,697 downwards.
TTTAGATCATTTCCTGGTATTTGGGGGTCTTTGGTTCGTTTGTGCTCGGGGGTCCACTGTACATCCAATTACTGCAGCCCGAAACAACAACACCTTTCTGCCATTGTGCATTACTGTAAGTGCATCTTCTAGTGCTGTTGTCCACCAACTATGTCACACAACAACGGCTACAGCAGTTTCTGAACAGTGGGCGGAGCTAAACAGTCTTTTAAGCTGTATTTCTTGATTTTGTAAAGAATAAAGAAACATTTTCTGATTTTTAATAATCACAAGTTGTGTTTGTGTTTGGCATTTTTTATATTAGCTGGTGCTTAGCCTTTTTTATTTTCTTTTAACATGGAGGAGGAGTGATCATATCAATGAAAAAAAAAATAATAACGATAACAAATAAATAAACAAATAACACCAAGTGGTTCAACCAAACATGAAATGTCTGGAACTCTAGTTCAAACACTTGATTGGTTTGGGTCGGCGCTGTTCTCATTCGCATTGGCTGTTCATGTTGTCTCTCAAAACATGAATGGAACTTAATTCTATGGACTTTTTATTGACTACGTCTTCTAGTTCTATTGAGGAAACGATATTTCGCGATATTTATCGTTATCACTTTATCAACCAGCCCTGCCAATAAGATAGAGATATCATAGCTGAGTTCCTCCAAAAAATAGCTAGTGTTGGACAGCTCCAGAAGTAATGATGGAAAGAACCTAGTATCCCCAGAAAACAGAGGTTGCAATTTGGAGAAGTAGATAGGTGCATATGATATCGTTTTAATGGGGTAGCTGGTGCTCAGCCTTTAAAAGTACTACATGGAATCACCCTGTTTCATGTTCCCGAGCTCCTGCACACTTATCTCGCACGCTCAAGTGTGCTATGGCCCCCAGTTAAGTATGTGGGACTCCCATTTTAGGAATCACCATAAAACTTACTAATGTTTTATATAAGTTTTTTATTATTATTATTATTATATTATTATCATGTAACACGTTTTCATTCAACAAATAATGAAGGCCAGTTTTCAACACCGTCACAGAAGAGTTGACGATTGTGTTTTTTAATGTATAATGAGTTGCCGGCGGCAACAGCGCTGATAATTTGGTAAAGGCAATATGTAGCAATAAAAGCAGAATATGGAATCCCAATTACAGAACCATTCAGCCCTATTTGTTGCCTCGTCCGTCAGCGGCATTCAGCTTATCGACGCAGAGCAATCCGCGTTCATTCAGTCAGTTAACAGTCCTCTTTAATGGGGAGCTGAGCCGACTGCCTGCTGCGAGCAGATTGCACATGTTCAGGAATGGAATGAGGAGCTTATGGGCTCCTAGACTGCGGAAGATAGTTACTCTATACAAAACTGAGTGCGAGCTGGCTGAAGAGTCGGACAGAATAATATAGACAGAGTATAAGGTTGCGCTCGCGTTGCTGTTGCTGTACAGCTTTGCTCCACATTGAGTGTTTTCACGCCCTGAATCAAAATATCACTTGTAAAGGGGGCCTCGGACCACGTGGTTTGGCCTTTCCAATGTGATAATAGCCTCTGAGTCGGAGTCTCCACCCCCAACAGATCAGGACCAACAGAACTGCTCAAGAGTGGCTTGGAGTCCCAGTACCCAGACTCTCTTAACCGGCTGCTGCTGCAGAACAAGCTCATTTGACTGACATGGAAAACAACCAATCGCAGGGCTTCTCACTGGCATGATGTTTAAAAAGTCTGTGGCTGAAAACACTGATCACTAGGATGAACTTAGCTGAACAAACAGAACTTTCACGTCAGACCAGCTGAGTCTATTATTTTAGAGATATTTGTTTTTCTTTGGAGAGATGTTTCATTTATCATGTTACATTTGTGTGTTCATGGCGTTTTTAACTGAACCTGTTATTCAAGTAGTGCTGAACAAAGACAGTTCAAATTCAAAGTACTGAAATCATTTGGCACCCCATATTTTTTAACCCATTTTTAAACAACAAAATTAAAATAGATTAAACTTTTTAAAGAAGTTTCAGTGTTTATGTAATCAATATTTAATGAATAGTTGTTGAAAATGTGAGGATAGTTCTTATTAATGATATTTAAACTATATATATATATATATATATATATATATATATATATATATATATATATATATATATATATATATATATATGAACCCCACAATACAGTACTTTACTAAAGATCTAGGCACTTGGGGATGTCATTGTATTTAAAAAGCTATTTTTTTAGCTTTTATTTACTCAGAAAACGCATTATTTAAATTATTATTTCATTTTATTATTTAAATATTTAAACAGTATTAATACAGTAAGTAATGCTTTTTTCATCTAATACCTGCTTTGACTGCTCAGTACTTCATTAAGCTAAATCAAGATTGCTGCTGAAGGAACTGAACACATTCATACAATGTTTGGGGCGTCCAGGAGAAATCTGGAACTACACTGTTCTTCAAACTGGAGCTCAAGATCTGATCTACTTCTCTCACAATAAGATATTCATAATACTTTGTATTGTATTTATGATTATTTACATCTATTTTAATCATATCTGGTGTTGGTGAAAATACACTTATTGCCTTTATACAATCATCTTAGATATCTCAGACTTTTCCACCATAGTTTATGTGTTTAAAGGTCCAGTGTTACGTGTGAGGGTCTATAAGGGCTGCGGTTAAGCTCTATTCAGACGGGAGGAGTTTTACTGGAGAAGGTGATGAAATGTGATTTTCACCAGATGATTTTAAGTCGTGTCTGGATGTCAGTGATTTGTTCAGAGCACGCACTCCTCTTTTGGGAAAGAGTCCAATTCTTTTTCCTTTCAGAGCCACGGAAATAACCTCAGGTTATATGAAACCCGTGTGAACCCTCTTGTCTAAGAAGTGCTGTTATATTCTGTGATAGAGTTATTCAGGTATGGGACCTTGAAAAGGTGTTTACTTGGTTCTCTGTGGTTAAAATCGGGCTGATATGTGATGTTATGTTATGATGTGATGTTCTGTCTCGTGTACGAGTCATGTAAACCTCACAGGGAGTATAAATGTTGGCTGTGAATTCAGTGCACTGCATTCACTGAATGGTTGGGTAAACTAAATGATGGCTAAACCGAATGACGAGCTTTCTACTCATTTCTCTCGTGAAGGCGGTACCTAAATAAAGTAGCCACTCCCATCCCATAATTTCTAGAGAAATTGTAGTTCCCGTAGGACAAACTTAGCGTATAACATGCTGCTGTATTGCTTACCTGATACATCCAGTTTGTGGTTGGAACTAGGGTTAGAACTATGTATTGGTAAGAATGTGGTGATACAACACGTATCGTAATACAGCGGTAGGGCTGGGCGATATGGGTAAAAAATCATATCATGATCATTTTTTTCATATCAGTCGATATATATATATATATATATATATATATATATATATATATATATATATATATATATATATATATATATATATATATATATATATAATCACAATAAAAATCAAACCACTATTGCCTTTTTACTTTAAGTGAGGAGTAAAGATATCAAAATTTCAAAATGTTATCGTTTTTTGATTTATTCTCTGATTTATTTTCTATCAGATGTACTATAGAACATTACACAACTGTATTTTAAATAAATTAAACACACACACACATGCACAGTGGAGAAGATCACAACAGTACAATGCCAAACAAGCACTTGAAGCTCAAACATCCCATAGCGCTTTGTCAACACAGCAGTTCAGCCAATTGATTGCTTTGGAGTGGCGCGATTCTCATTCTCATTGGCTGTTTGTGTTGTTGAAACTTAATTCTATCGACTACGTCTTATAGTTCTATCGAGGAAACGCTATTTCGCAATAATTATCGTTATCGTTTTATCGCCCAGCCCTATACAGCAGTCACATTTCAATATCTTCTTACAACCCTAGTTGGAACTACAGTCTGTGGGCAGGTAGATCTCCAGGAACGAGGTTGGTGATCACTGCTTCAGAGCATATTTTCTGGCAGTTTGTTTGTTTGGACATGAAAGGGTTAATGACTGGTCTGGATTTGTTTGTTGGATGATGGGAATGTCTTGATTTGTCCAAATCAAACTCATCTGGTACAAAATAAACATTCCGTAATTTGTTCAAGAACATGTTTACATGCTGCAAGTCTCGACTTGGTGCGAACGTCGTAAAGGCTATCAAATGACTCCTCTGAGGAGAAAACTGGGGAGCTTGGAGAGCAACAGTATGTATGTAATTTCTTTTCTTTTTTTTTAATCAGCAATTTCCTTTTAAAATTAACATTTGATTTTTTTTCCGGGGTGCCCCTTTTCTTTTTAATGGGAGGCATGATTGACAGCTTGATTAAATTCAATGGGACGGATTCTAATAATGTCTAAATAAGCAATATATAAACAACCCCATCAGTACTGCTTTCTAACACTGGCCCAGACGGTTGGCTGAAAAGCGAGTCTACGAGGCTGTAGTTGGCTTTTTGCTCGTCAGCTGTTTGTTAGAATTTTCTGTTCTGCCTTAAATGGCACTGCAGTTTCATTCTGATACCTGTACAGGCCCCTCAGTGTAGCTACATCATTTAAGGTGGAACGGGAAAGAGACCTTCAGCTTTGGTGTCACATACATACGAGCCTCTAGCCATCAGCCATTGGAAGACACCTGTAGTCATTCTTGCTATCAGTACTGGACGGTCCAGGACTTGTTTCGTGCACAAGGCCTGGAGTCCCTGATGCAGCTGACGCAGAGGACACATCAGTCGTGTCCACATTAAGTGAAGACTGACTTAGCATTTACCTGAACGGGCCAGTGTCAGCTTGATTTGCACTGTTTGTATGGGTTATCAGTAGCGAGCTGGTGTAACGGCTATAAAAACAACTCATACCGGTGAAAGATTTTCAGCTGCTGTGCTGAGTCGTTCACTACTAGTATCACCTACTACAGGTTTTCTGTGGCTCCTCCACTCTTGGAAGGCCAACAGAGGGAGATTTCTTAGGGCGCTTTCATTCTGATACCTGTACAGACCCCTCAGTGTAGCTACATCATTGGACAGTTACATTTTTAATTGCATTTAAATGAATTGGAATTAATATGAAATATTGGATATTATAAATTATCTATATAATACACTATCATCAGTGTAGACAGGAAGGCGTAACAGTACTAATAACTATGACACATAGTTAGTTGCAAGTTAGTTGCGAGCAACTGTGAGATTACACTGTGATTTAATAGCTGCTTAAATGGTTCAGTGCTATTACTGTCAATACAAATCTGAGCCTCATCAAAACTTACCTGACTTCAGGTAGTCCTCTGGTCCAAATGTGTGCTTTCAGTAGTGTTGAGTGTCAGGTTTTCAGGTTTTCATCTGGACATATGCCTTATGTGATGCAGGAATGACCAGTGCATGCAGGGGGTGTGGTCTCAATAGCCCTTCAGTGTGTAATGTGCCACGTACTTGGGATGGTAGTCAACTACTGTTTTGGTATCATGTTTAATTATTTTAGCCAACTATATGCAAGTGTCTCACCTTTTAGCTTTGAATATTCCCATTTTATTCCCATTAATTCCTATTCATTTCCATATTTACCCATTCATTCCCAACAATTTCCCAACTTTGAACTTTGAATTCCCATATGTGATGGGAATATTCCAGCAGAGCGACAGTTCACCACCTCAATAACAGCATAAGTGACTACACAGCAGGACACACAGGTGATTACTGATAGAATCCTGGCTCAGACATTCAGGTAAGCAGCTCCAGGTAACATGTTTGCTGCTGCTGATTCCACACTGTCTACTGGTGGGCATATACCCATCACAGAGTAACTGTGGTAACAGTCATGGGTATTGGTATCATGGGTATCGTTGATACCAATGCTGCATTTAAGTGCCAGTGTCTGCAGCAATGAAGAGACTGTATCGGTATCCGTCTCAGTACAACACTACTGAATATGAAATTTGATAGATTTTAGTATTTTTTTTTTACCATTTATATGCAAGTTTCTCACCTTTAGCTTCAAATATTTCCATATTTACCTGTAATTCCTGTTTATTTGCATGGTAAATTTTCCAACTTAAAAAAAAAAATCCATACGTGATGGGATTATGCCAGAAGTGTGACGGTTCACCACCTCAATAACAGCATAAGTGACTACACAGCAGGACACACAGGTAATTACTGATAGAATCCTGGCTCAGACAGTCAGGTAAGCAGCTCCAGGTAACATGTTTGCTGCTGCTGATTCCACACTGTCTACTGGTGGGTATATACCCATCACAGAGTAACTGTGGTAACAGTCATGGGTATTGGTATCATGGGTATCGTTGAGCAATGAAGAGACTGTATCGGTATTCGTCTCAGCGCAACACTACTGAATATGAAATTTGACAGATTTTAGTATTTTTTTTACCATTTATATGCAAGTTTCTCGCCTTCAGCTTCAAATATTTCCATTAATTCCCATTAATTTCCATATTTACCTGTTAATTACCATGGTAAATTTCTCAACTTAAAAAAAAAAAATTCTATATGTGATGGGAATATTCCAGCAGTGCAACGGTTTACCACCTCAGTAACAACATAAGTGACTACACAGCAGGACATACAAGTAATATTACTGATAGAATCCTGGCTCAGACATCCAGGTAAGCGGCTCCCGGTAACATTTTGCCCATCAGAGAGTAACTGTGGTAACAGTCATGGGTATCGCCGATACCGAGGTTCCAGTTAGGTTCCAGTATCTGCAGCAATGAAGAGAATATATCGGTCCGTCTCAGTGCAACACTACTGAATATGAAATTTGACAGATTTTAGTATTTTTTTACCATTTATGTGCAAGTATCCCACCTTTAGCTTCAAAAATGTCCATTAATTCCCATTCATTTCCATATTTACCTGTTAATTCCTGTTAATTTGCATGGTAAATTTTCCAACTTAAAAAAAAAAAAATCCATACGTGATGGGATTATGCCAGAAGTGCGACTGTTCACCACCTCAGTAACAACATAAGTGACTACACAACAAGACACACAAGTAACAAGCGGCTCCCGGTTACATGTTTTGCTGCTGGTGGGCATATACCCATCAGAGAGTAACTGTGGTAACAGTCATGGGTATCTGTATCATCATCATCGCCGGTACCGATGCTGCATTTAGGTTCCAGTATCTGCAGTAATGAAGAGACTGTATTGGTATCCGTCTCAGTGCAACACTACTGAATATGAAATTTGACAGAAAGGCCCGTCCCTGATATTTACCCAGACTTTGTTATGAAAATAAGCCGGCTTTGCAGCCCGGCTGGAAGCGATTAGGTTTTTATGGTAAACTAAATCTGCATAATGTACTCGGTGATTGCGGGAGCACCTTGATGAAGACAGATGCCCGAGTGACGCGTAGAGAAATGAAAAGAAATCCATCTTCCTGTCAAGTCTCGCGTCACTCTCCGTCTGCTCCTGTCGTCTCGGTGCACGCTCGCTCTCGTAGCCGCCGCGTGTCTCCTCAGTGGTCGGTGGTGTTCGCTCGTCTGCGCTCCTTTAAGCGGTGGGCTGCTTCCGCCTCTCGTGAGCGCGCGTGAAGTTTGAGAATGTTAACGAGGCTCGCCGCTGTATTGATTCCACCAGACATGTTTACACACAGGCGTCCTGCAGATCCCGAGCTCTCAGTGCGGCTCACGCTGAGCTGCCCGAATGGACTACAGGCTGGTTTCGCGTCTACAGTAACGAGAGAACGGTTTGGCGATGGGGAACAATACCCGGCCCTGTACGCCTCCAGCCTTGGTTTCATCGCTGTCCTGAGAAAAACATGTTTATTTATAGCAGCTACTGTTTACATTGTGTGGAAAATGTACCTGCTGCTTCCTGTAAGGTTGGACGGGACAATTGGAGCAAGGGCCCACCTTCAGCTTCGTCCAGTTTCACGTCCCATACGACCCATCTGGACGTCAGGCATTGGAACGTAGCTAGTGATTCTTGTTGTCAGGACCAGACGCTCCAGACGCTCCAGACCCTGAATCAACTGACAGACACAAGCTTAGCAATCACTCTGGTCCATGTTAAGCGAAGGCTGACTGACCATCTAACTAAATGGGTCAGGGTCAGCTCTAGAGGTTGGAAATGATCTCCTGCCTCAAGTGGAGGAGTTTAAATCTCAGGGTCTTGTTCACGAGTGAGGGAAGGAGGCGGATTGGTGCAGCGTCTGCAGTGATGCGGGCTCTGTACTGGTCTGTCCTGGTGAGGAGAGAGTTGAGCCAAAAGGCAAAGCTCTCGATTTACTGGTCAATCTACGTTCCTACTCTCACCTGTGGTCACGAGCTCTGGGTAGTGACCGAAAGAACGAGATCACAGATACAAGCTGCCGAAATGAGTTTCCTCCGTGGGGTGTCGGGTCTCTCCCTTAGAGATAGGGTCAGGAGCTTGATTATATGTGGGAGGCTCAGAGTCGAGCCGCTACTCCTCCACGTCGAGAGGAACCAGCTGAGGTGGTCCAGGATCTGGTTAGGATGCCTTCTGGACGCCTCCCTGTGGAGGTGTTCCGGACATGTCTGACCGGGAGCAGACCCCGGGGAAGACCCAGGACATAATGGAAGGGTCCCCCCCCGGAGGAGCTAGAGGAGGTGGCTGGGGAGAGGGAAGTCTGGGCTTCTATGCTTAGACGAAAAGCGGTAGACAATGGATGGATGGATGGATGGATGGTCGGATGGCCGGATGGCCAGCGTCAGCTCGATTTGCACTGTTTGTTTGAGTTACCAGTCGCACGCTGGTATACCAGTTATGAAAACAACTCAAACTGGTGGACGTTCAGCTGCTATGTTGGGTCGTCCCCTACTAGTATCACCTACTACAGGTTTCTGTATATAGTGATGGAGGTGCTGAGCTTGAAGGGTGCAGAGATAGCACTTCAGAGATGCGCTATTAATAACTTATTAAGATATTTTACCTTTACTTAAGAACACACTCTACACTCATTGTCCACACCACCTGTCCTGTGGTCAAGGGGAGTGCTGTAGACTCTCCCACTAGCTTGGCAGTCCATCACAGTGTACATTGAAACATACACATTCAGTTTTGCATCTTCAGCCCACCTCACCACGTCTTTGAACTGTGGGAAGAAACCAAGGCAAACGGAATTGAACCCATGCCCTTCTGAAGCAGCACTCTCCTGGGGAGTGCTGTAGCCTCTCCCACTAGCTGGGCAGTCCATCACAGGACAGGCGCTCAGACATGTACATTCAGTTTAGCATCTCCAGCCCCTCTGACCGCATGTCTTTGGACTGTGGGAGGAAACACAAACACTTGTAAAGAACCCATGCAAACGGAATTGAACCCATGCGGTTCTAAAGCAGCACCCTCCTGGGGTCATGTGTAATGCTGTAGCCTCCCCCACTAGCTGGACAGTCCATCACAGGGCAGACGTTCAGACATTGTACATTCAGTTTAGCATCTCCAGCCCGCCTGACCCGCATGTCTTTGGGCTGTGGGAGCGAACACCTAGAAGGAACCCATGCAAACGGGATTGAACCCATGCCGTTCTGAAGCAGCACCCTCCTCACGGACAGTGCTGTAGCGTCTCCCACAGTCCATCACAGGGCAGACATTCACAAACTTACACATTGACACCAAGGGGCACGTTAGCATCTTCAACCCATGCAGATAGCTGACCAGGGGAATTTAACCCATGCCCTTCTGAAGCAAGAGGTCTTCCAAGGTCTAGTTAAAAACAGCTCTAAAAACACAATACAGATAAACCTGTGATAAACCTGTGATGTGTACATGTAAGCACCCAAATTTCATGATGCGTGGACCAATAGAAATGCTCCAAAATAGCTTAGAATAGAATTCTGGTTCCATTGACTTGCATTGAAGGTAAAGACAGGTTCTGTTCTCTCCTGTGAACGTGCTTTTTTGGAGTTGCTTGTTTTTCTTGGGACAGAGACAGTTTGATAATTCCACATATGCGTAGGTGATGCTGACGCTGGAGCTGCTTCAGGGCTGCTGCATGCAAAGGACCAGCCCCTCAGATCTCAGCACAGGCCGAGCAGTCGTGCTGCTGGTTAATGAAGTGAAGTCAGTGGAACTATTTACAGTTTCTTTTACGTTAATCCAGTTCTGCAGCAACGACTTCGCCACTCATCACGTTCACAGGCGCTCGCGCAGTCGTGTGCACGCTGGCTCGCGCTTTACAGCCCAACAGTGTAATGAAGCTGGAAATAAGTTCAAACACAGCGGCCGATGCTCGCTCAGCAGCAGACGCGGTGGGGAGGTTTAACAGGGTTTAAAGCCGGATGAGTTTAGGAGTGAAGGACAGGGCGGTTTGCGGAGGAGGAGACTGGACAGTGAGAGTGGGGAGTGTGAGACAGAGCTGAAATGAAGGGGAGAGAGGGAGGAAATGGAGCTGAGAGAGAGAGAGAGAGAGAGAGAGAGGATGACAGAAAGTGATCCATAGCTGGATAAAGAGGGTGGGTGTGGACGAGCTGTAAAGTTGGGGGGATTAAAGCAGACGCGCTGTCTCCTCTCTCCTCTCTGGATCCGCTCGGCCGGCTCGCCCCAAACAGACTTCTCTACCACTGCTGATAATAACACAGTCTATCTCATCCATCCATCCATCCATCCATTTATCTATCCATCCATTTCTTTCTTACTTTCTTTCTTTCTTTCTTTCTTTCTTTCTATTCTTCTCTTTTTTCCTTCCTTCTTTCTTTCTTTCTTTCTTTCTATTCTTCTCTTTTTTCCTTCTTTCAATACTTCTCTTTTTTCCTTCTTTCTATACTTCTCTTTTTTCCTTCTTTCTTTCCTTCTTTCTTTCATTCTTTCTTTCATTCTTTCTTTCTTTCTTTCTTTCTATTCTTCTTTTTTCCCTTCTTTCTTTCTTTCTTTCTTTCTTTCTTTCATTCTTTCTTTCTATTCTTCTCTTTTTTCCTTCTTTCTTTCTTTCTTTCTTTCTTTCTTTCTTTCTTTCTTTCTTTCTTTCTTTCTATACTTCCTTCTTTCTTTCTATACTTCTTTCTTTCTTTCTTTCTTTCTATACTTTCTTTCTCTGCTTTTACTCAGGTTCTTTCCTTTTTCTATTAGTGTTTTCTAATTCTTGCTGTTGCTGCCTCCCATCCTCCATCTCTCCTGCCTCTCTTCTTTCTTTTTTTCTCTATCCATCTATACATCCATCCATCTAGCTATCGGTCCATCTATCTACTTGTCTGTCTATCTGTGTCAGACTGTATGTAGATTGTATTATTTTCATTTTTTCCTATTGGTTTATCCCTACTTTCCTCTCTTTTCCTCTCTTTCTTTCTTTCTCTTTTCTATTTTTGCTTTCTCTCTTTTGTCATTGCTCTTGCTGTTGTTGTTTTTCTGTTTCTGCCTCTCTCTTTTCCTCTTCTGTCTATCTACATGTCTGTCTGTAATTGTTTTCTCACATTTTTCATGCTTTCTGTCTGTCTTCATTATTTCCTCTCTCTCTCTCTTTCTCTCTCTCTCTCTAATCTCTCGCTCTCTCTCTCTCGCGCTTTATCTATTTCACTTTCACCTTTTCATGTACCTGCTTTTCGTTGTTGCTTTCACTCTCTGCGAAGCCTCCTTTTTTTTTTTTTTTTTTTAATTCCTGTCTGAGAACACGAGCCCTGTTTCACTCTCTCCGACTCCGGAGTGCCAAACCCATCTCTGCTCTCGTCTCTGCTTCCAAGCTGAACCTGCACCTATTCCCTCTGAGCGCGGGGAACAGATTGCCCACAACAAAAGAAAGTGGAAAATGAGGGCTGCTGAGACTGAGAGATTGGAGCAGATAGAGATTGTGACAGACGCAGCTTAGAGGCAATTTGTCTGCGCGCGCCCGCCTGTCGCTTCATGTATTTGTGTTGAGCATTAGCCACGGAGAGCGGCACGTTGATTACTTCATTGAATACGGTGCCGTTTCCAGCAGCGGAGCTCCGTTTGTTTCTCACACAGTCGCATGTTCCGCATGGCTCGGGTCTGCTCGGAGGATCCTCTTGAGCAGCCGCTGCAGGCTTTACAATCTCCGCTTTGGAGGGGGCCGCTGTCAGTCTGCCGTTACCCAGCGCGGCTCCGCGGGAGCGAGCGGCAGCTCCGGAGCCTGTTATCCCCGCGCAGGCCGTCTGATCTCTCTGTCAGTCCGCACAGCTGATTGTCAGGCAGCGCGTGTAAGCAGCCTCTTCCTCTAGTCTCTGGGGACAGCGGGCAACGGAGGCAAGCGCGAGGAGCAGAGCGAGCGGTACCTGAGAAAAGAGAGCAGGAAAGCTAGAGAGCGGAGAGAAGAGACGGGGGTTAATGAAGCTCGGGCCCAACAGCAGCTGCCCGCTAGTCCTGCACAGTAAAGTTACAGCGAGAGCGATCCAAATCAAACGTGTTTACAAGTGATGTACACACTGCATTCATTACACAGGCAGGAAGAGGTCTAGCCATTCACTAACAACAGCGCAAACAGCGTTAGCTAGCTAGAGAGTAAAGAAACCATGAGGTAGAGGGAAAAAGCTCTAGAAACCTGTGGAAACGATTTGTTTGTTGTGTTTTTGTTTTATATTGTTTCCCTCCATTCCCTTATTCTGTTATTGTTTTCTTATTCTTACTTTCTCTTCTTTTTTTTGTTTTTTTTTTATTTTTCATACAGACTTATCTGTTCTATCTAAAATACTGTGCCAACAGTGGACATGCCTGGAGGTAGAGATGGAAGGAAGGATTGATCGGTTATGTATCAGTATTGACAGATTTGCAGCCCAAATATGTGATATATTTATTTAATATATATTTCTCTTAACTTGGCTCATCCTGGGAGCTGATCAGTGACATTATACACTTATGAGTTAAGCATTGTTGTTATACGATGTCTGCAGGGAGAGCTTACAAAGTTCTTATTTACTAGGCATGCATTGTACGCCATGTATTGAGTATGTATATTTACTTGAGATGCATTGTATACTATGTATTGGGTCTGTATATTTTACTAGGGATGCATTGTATACCATGTATTGAGTATGTATATTTACTTGAGATGCATTGTATACTATGTATTGGGTCTGTATATTTTACTAGGGATGCATTGTATACCATGTATTGAGTATGCATTGTATGCCATGTATTGGGTATGTATATTTACTTGAGATGCATTGTATACTATGTATTGGGTCTGTATATTTTACTAGGGATGCATTGTATACCATGTATTGGGTATGCATTGTATACCATGTATTGGGTATGCATTGTATACCATGTATTGGGTATGCATTGTATACCATGTATTGGGTATGCATTGTATACCATGTATTGGGTATGCATTGTATACCATGTATTGTGTATGCGTTGTATACCATGTATTGGGTATGCATTATACTATGTATTGGGTATCGGGCCAATACTGGCCTCATTTACTCCTACTTATGAAAGCGGCAGCGTACCCATAGGACATAAGCTGAGCGCACACTGCCGCATTAAAGATCAAACAACTCAAGCTGCCAGGGAAGGACGATCTGCTCACACAGAGAAGTGCTACTGCCTCCGTGGAGGTCAGACAAAAAGCTATCGGTCACTTTAAACATTCCACTTTGGGGAGAAAAAGAAAGATAGGAGCTGAAAAAGGCTGGAGTAGTAAGAAGGGCCGCACGATATTTTAGATTTGTATCATCGTTCATGAGTTCCAGTCATAAGTGTCTTATCAGAGCGGCGAGGACAGAGCAGATCAAACAACCTCATACACACAGCACCAGAGAGACGTCGCTGAGCTAAGTGAGCCAACCAGCCGGCCACTCGGAGACGTTATTCTGCCAGCTGGGCTGCTGAAGCTAGCCAGAGTCCTTCAAAATAAAAGTCCTGGACCAACTAAGAACACTGTGGCCATCTACACTCAACCAACGTAAGAACAACAGAAGTTTTAAACTGCATACTGCCTGACAACACGATATTTAATAGCTAACCGAGAAATAAAAAGAAACCAGAATAACCAGAATGTTGAAAGTAAGAGTGTAAGTTTTTATAGTCTTCATAGAAAAAGCTGACCTTTTCTCAGCCCTGTGCTCAAAAAGGAAGCTGTCAGTGTTTTATTTATTTTTTAATTGTAGTGCTTTTATTATTTCGGATTTGTTTCCACCTCTAGAAAACTCACGTACTATGTTAATAACAGTTTATCGCTTCTAATATCTTCTTCATTAAATCTGAAGGATGTATTGCATCAAACATTGCACTTAATGTCGATATCATGCAGCCCTGCTAGTAATGTTTACTGAGGTAACCTACCGTTAGTGATTGTCTGTTTTCCTGAAACCCACATGAGATCAGCTGGGACTTTCTGTGTGGTCTCCGTATGGCTTGGATTTAATGTTAGGGCTGTGTGTTGGCAAGAACCTGGCGATACAACACATATCGTGATACAGCGATTACGATTCAATAGATCATGATATACTGCGATACTGCAAGCAAAGTGATTTACTGAGGTTTTTCACATCCTACTATTAAAACACATCACTGTATGAACAGGTTTGTCAATGCGTACAATAGCATTGCGCCCTTGTGCTGCTTAATAATGTTGGAGTGGAGCTGAAAATGGATTAGAACACTGCCATCTAGTGGTCAGAGTTTTAAACACAGCACACACTGATTCACTATCTGGCAGGAATCTGTGTATCGATACTTGTAAGAATCGATACAGTATCATGAAACATAATATCCTCATATTCGATATTTCAATATTTTCTTATACATGTAGTAATAGTGAAATGCAGTGTGGCCCACTGTGACACACTGAATAATTGAACTGTGCCCAGAATCCTCCATTAAACACAACACTGTGATTCTAAAAGGAGCGTCCAGTGTACAGTGGCTTTCAGCAGTCTGGCCCAGCCCGTCTATACCTGATCGTATGCATATGCACTGCTTTGGAAGGGTGTCTGTATACTTTTGGCCCGGGCCAGTTCCATGGACCTGGATTAAACCAAGTCTTGGACTGCATTGCAGTGCCAGAGGTCAATCATCAGTGGAAGTTCTTCTTAGTCTAGTCCAGTTTAGTCCTAGTCTGGCTCTGGAAATTGATCGGTAGTGTATAATAAATAATTTTAAAGTTTAATAATTAATAATTCCTGATCGTCACAGTGGGACAGTGTCAAACTGAGATTATCACTCCTGCTCCAGCCCCAGCCCCCACACTCCTCCGCGTATGGTTGTTCATCAGAGGGCTGTTGGGGACCTTTTGTACTCCGTCCGCCGCTGACCCACGCGCCTCCGTCGCCACGGTAATCACACGTGGGCCGTGACCTCGTCTGTGTCTGACGTCACCGTTGCCTGCTGCCGTCTGAAAGACAAGAATCACTCAGACGTGCGACAGCCACGCCGGTGATCAGATTAGCGTCTGCGGATTGCAATAGGCAGGTTTTTAATATTCTCTATGCAGAAGCAATTACAGCCCTTGCCAAGGAGCGGCTTTGGTTCAGCCTCAAAGCCGCCATTCACGTCCACGCATTCAGTCGTTCAAGGTTTCTTCCCTCAGCAGACGGACCGCTTTGTGTCCAGAGCTGTTGCCGCGGCGCTCCCTCCGATGCGCTAGATACCGAGGGTACAGTCGAGCGCCGGAAGCCTGGGCTACTTTGTATTGCTAACATCCGACTGGTGCTGAGCAGGAATCAATAAGGTTGTGTTCTCCTCCTTTCATCAGCCCACTCTGAGCTGGACCTGCACGATATGAGGAAAGCTCTCTTTACACTTGAGCGCTGTGAGCTGCGAATGCCTGCCATTAAATTAGCAGTGCAGTTGTGAATGGGTTATAGAGCGACCTGCTTTATTTGGACTTAATATACTTTGATTGGGTTGCATGTAGAGATGGCTGATAGCCGATACCGATCGAGGGCGGGGCTATATGCCACGGCAGGGCTACAGGTAGTTATAAGCGCAAGCAAGTCATATAACCTGGTCTAAACTGGTTTCTTACCATTTTTAACAAGCTCATGTGAAACAGCTTAATATTTTTAACAAAATTAACAGAAAATAAACAATGTAAATCAAACACATATCCCCAATACTGCAATCATTACATTTAGACCCTTAATTTAAAACAAAAAAAGTTAAATAAATAAATGCAGTAAAAGCTGCAGTCATTAAACGCAGACTCTGTTATTTTACACTAAATCTGTAATCATTAAATGTAGATCTTGAATTGCTGCTGCTGTTCTGTTCATACCGGTCAGATCTGGTCTGTATGGTGTTCTGGGTTGTTTGTTTTGTGTTAGCTGTGTGTGTTAGCTCTGCTGTTTACTGATACTCACTGTTTTCAGCTGTGTGCAGTGCTGTATTAGATTAGTGAGTTAAATGTCTTTGTCTTGGTTCCTCAATGGACGGACGACATGTTTTCTATCAGCGCATGCTTTTCCTGAAGGCTGCTGCTTCAGTCAGTCTGTGGAAAATAAAAGGGTATGTATTTCCACCTAGTGGTTCAGATAGGAATTGCAGGGAGCTGGCCGGAGGTCTCCTCTTCCTGGATGAAATGCTAGCTGGAAGTACAGAAATTAGGCTCATTTGTTTAACGCCATTGATTGGCTCTCGGGATCGACTAAACTGGAGAAATATCGGCTGATCACTGATCACATATTTTGATTAAAAACCGACCGATACCAATACATAGCCGGTCGATCCTTCCATCTCTAGTTACATGAAGACCTCGATTCTCCAGAAACCCACATCCACACTCATCTGGAACTGTGACTGGTCACCTCACACAATGGCAAAACTAGACATTGGAAACGTCCCCGCCAGGTGCAGCGGGACGGGGCTGTGTGTGCTCCTGAATGGCTGTGTACCGGATAGCTGCTTGTTGAACTGGTTTTGTGTCTACTGCCACGCCCCCCCTTACCTGTTGCTAGTTCTGTTTAATGTATTGTATGTGCCTATATGCTGAGTTTGTTTGTTTTTTTTTCCTCTCCCCCCCTCTTCATACTCCCACGCTGTGCTCTCTAGGCGGGCAGTCTTGGGGAATGTTTTTTCCCCTCTCCTGTCTCTCATGTATCCTTTTTTATTTTAATTTTCTCATTCTCTGTCTTCCTGTCCAGGCCCTCTCACAACTATCCCCCTTCCCTTGTACTTGTATGTGCAGACAGGTTGCTGGCTAATTTCACCTGTACTTTTACTTGTGACTGTGACATTAAAGGCATTAATTTATTCATATATGTCCCCGCTCTCAAAACTATAGATCTGGGGTGTTTAATTAGAGGTCAGTACGGTCCAGTTGGAGGAGATTTCCTCAGGTCAAGGTCCGGACCATCATCATTTCTAACGTGTGTTCTGATTCAGTGGTGTATCCTGTTTACTGAAGTAGTCTAGTATCAGCATCTTATACCATCAACTACTGAAACACCAACACATCACACATACCGTTCAGTATATTTCAGTATATTTACTGTTTAAATGCTGAACTGAATGAATTATTTATAAACTTCTAATAAATGTTTTTTACTCACTTCAATAAAAACAAGGGCTACATTAAAAAATCTGAATTCTGTTTTAAAAATGCATCTTAAGGTGTTTATTTATAGAGAAAGTAAATAAAAGGTGTGTCTTCTTGTTAACTCAGCTTCACAGATTGACATGTTGGTTGTACAGAGCGGTGTTCTCCAGAACGAGCAGGTCTATTCCAGAACCGTTCCTGTTAAACACTCAGTTTCTCTGTTCACTTTTCTGTTTTCTGTAGAGCTCGTTATTCTTTCTGACTCGCTTTAGTCTCCGGCTGCTGCTCCCCGTTCGTACCTCGCCTGTGTGCTCACACCGCACGCCCCAATTTGCCCAGATCTGATTGGCTGAGGAGCACCTTTGCTGATCTTACAGCACACGATTGGTCTCGGAGTTCACTGTGCTGTAAAGCCCGTATACCATAAAGACAAGAAAAGCTCCACTGCTTAAAATAAACACAGTCAGAATTAAATTATTCTCAGTAGTTTATCAGTCTGGGTCTGCATTGGACAATGTCTGGGTCCGGACCTGAGCCGCGGTCCTCCTATTAGTGACCCCTGCACTAGAACTTTAATTTAATACTATAATAAGGTCATATAAGTCGGAAAACTATTTACACAATGTGGCCAAAAGTGTGCGGACACCATCAGGCTTATATGAGCTTTAATACGGGGTCTCCTTCCCTCGCTTTGCAGCTGGAACGGCCTCTGCTCCTCTGGGAAGTGTTTCCACTAGTGATTTGTGCCTGTCCTGTCGAAAGAGCCTTTGTGAGGTCAGACGTCGATGTTGGACGAGAAGGCCTGGCTCGCAGTCAACATTCTAATCCATCCCGTAGGGGGTTTGGAGGTCACGGCTTTGCGCAAACCACTGTATTTATGGGCCTCACATTGTGCACGGGGTGCAGTCATGCTGGAACAGGACAGGGCCTTTCCCAAAGTGTTGCCTCAAAGTGGGAGGCCTGTGATGGTCTGATAGTAGTCTGATAACTCTAGCTTGAGCTCTGTAAGGAAACCCCTTACACCTGTGACTGTTACACCTGTGCCACCAAACGTTAATGTTTGGAGCTATGCATTAGTGCCATCCTGGAAGCCCAGGTTCAACACTCGCAGTAGTAACACTTACTGTTGGCTAGGACACTTCTAACTGGGAAGAAATTGAGCTGACAACTTGACAGACTCCTGGCTCTGGAGGGCATGCCTGATAGCACCCGATCCGTAAAGCACGCATAACTTCATTTCCCAGTTGTTACTGAATACTGAGCCTGAAATTTAAGGGGTAAACAAACAAAGGCTGCGCGAGACATAATAAATGCTGCCTATTCATACGGTACGCTGAGGCAGCCAGGCACCCCGCCATGTCCGAATGTAATGTTTATATAAAACTCTGCATGATGTGGTTCCTCAGTTTGCCTGTTTTATGAAGGCAGCGTAGATGCATCGCTGCCTTGCATATCCCATAATACTGTGCGGCAGCTTTGATGTGGTTATAGCAAAAACCAGCAGCGCTGACGCAGCGAAGAGCGCAGCGTTCTAGTGCAGGCAGCAAAGCGTGCAGTCAGTTTCAGACACAGCCAGTGTTGTATAGGACGGTCCTGATTACTCTATATACATAAAAAATAATTCTGAATAAATTAATTATTTGTAATAATTTGTTAGCGCTTAGTTTCCCGTTTGTTTGATGATGAATCAGATGTTATGATTTAGCTGCTCTTTGTTTAAAGATGTTTTTATTGTTTCTTTATGTAAAAACGTAAATAACTTGATTATCAATGTAATCTGTGGTGACGACTCTGTAGTTTAGGACACCTATAGAACTGTACTGGAATTCAGTGCTTTTAGGATACTGAGTCCATTACGAGGCAGTGTCCAGTCCTAACCGGGGATGGTAATTGGAATATTTGGTGAATGTTGGTGAGAAAACTATGACGTAGTCTTTTATGATGTGTTAGAGTCTGTTCCTATCTAAGAATAAACCCAGAGTCTTTGTGAGTCTTTGTGAGTCTTTGTGAGTCTTTGTGAGTCTTTGTGAGTCTTTGTGAGTCTTTATGAGTCTTTATAGGTCTTTGAGTCTTTATAGGTCTTTAGGTCTTTGAGTCTTTGAGTCTTTATGAGTCTTTATGAGTCTTTATGAGTCTTTATGAGTCTTTATAGGTCTTTGAGTCTTTATAGGTCTTTAGGTCTTTGAGTCTTTGAGTCTTTATGAGTCTTTGAGTCTTTATGAGTCTTTATGAGTCTTTATAGGTCTTTATAGGTCTTTGAGTCTTTATAGGTCTTTGTAGGTCTTTATAGGTTTTTATGAGTCTTTGTAGGTCTTTGTAGGTCTTTGTAGGTCTTTGTAGGTCTTTATAGGTCTTTATGAGTCTTCTTTTGCATTGTGAGTCTCTGAGTCTGTTTGAGTTTCCTGGAGCCTTTGAGTCTTTGTGTCTCTGAGGCGTTGTGAGTCTCTTTGAGTCTGTGTGTCTCTCTGACTCTCCCTGAGTTTCTGTGTCTGTCTGAGTCTCTTTGAGTCACTGTGAGTCTCTGTGTCTCTCTGACTCTCCCTGAGTCTCTGTGTCATTCTGATTCTCCCTGAGTCTCTGTGTCTTTCTGAGTCTCTTTAAGTCACTGTTAGTCTCTGTGTCTCTCTGACTCTCCCTGAGTCTCTTTTAATCTGTGTCTCTCTGACTCTCCCTGAGTCTCTGTGTCATTCTGATTCTCCCTGAGTCTCTGTGTCTTTCTGAGTCTCTTTAAGTCACTGTTAGTCTCTGTGTCTCTCTGACTCTCCCTGAGTCTCTTTTAATCTGTGTCTCTCTGACTCTCCCTGAGTCTCTTTGAGTCTCTGTGATTCTCTGAGTCTCTTTAAGTCCCTGTTAGTCTCTGTGTCTCTCTGACTCTGTTTAAGTCTCCTGGAGCCTTTGTGTCTCTCTGAGTCTCTTTGAATCTCTTAGAGTTGTTGTGAGTCTCTTTGAGTCTCTGTGTCTCTCTGACTCTACCTGAGTCTCTTTGTGTTTCTCAGAGACACACGACTCCAAGATTAAAAGAATCTATGCATGTGTGAGTCTTTGAGTGCCTCTGAATCTGTTTGAGTAGTTGAGTCATGTCGAGGCTTTGTGTTTCTCTGAGTCACTTTGATTCTCTTTGAGTTTTTTGAGTCTCTGAGTCTGTTTCTCTGAGTCTCTGTAAGCCTGGTTGAGTCTCTCTGTGCATCTTTAATCTTTGTGAGAGTCTTTTGAGTCTTTATGAAAACTGTGATGGGTTTTGAGCGGTGGGTGAATGAAGCCCACCAGTACCAGTATAGAAGGGGCTGATGTGATTGATAGCTGTTAATAAGAGAATTGTGCAGCTGTGCGTTTGTGCTGGAGCTGGTTGTGATGAGCTGCTGTAACGAGGAGACCAGTCTGTGAGTCGTGCAGCTCCAGTAGCACTAACTGGGGCTCGTATTCTCCCAGCAGCTCAATTTTAGACCCTATTTTCTGCTCTTAAGTTTCATTCTTTTTTTTTTTTTTTTGTTCCTCCCTCTTCGGAGGAAAGCGGAGTTGAGCGAGGGCCGCTTGAAAGCGGAGGCAGGTCCTTGATTAGGCCGCACTGTGAGTTAGACTAGCAGTCGATAAACTGATCTAATTTCAGTGGAGCCAGTCGGCTGGTTTTTTTTTGAAGCCCATGCTGCGCCGTAAATGACTTCACGTAGACAGACGCAACGGGGGGCCTGATGGTGAGACGTGTGAAGAGCTTTCCTCCTAAGTGCTGCCGGCAGATCTCTAGAGGTAACGGAGGTCAGTTTGCTTTGGCTTACACGACTCTGGAGAAGGAGGAGAGCTCTGGTCTGGAAATCACAGACCTTCTGTGTTTTGTTTTGTTTTTAAGCTGAGGTTCAGGGTTTTGCTGAATGTTCTGCCTGGCGCGTAATCACCCATCACCCCAACGCGGAGGCAGAGGGAGGAAGAGCGCTGCCTCGTTCTCGCCCGCATGCATCATTAATTTACACTCTCACTTTCATCCCCCACGTTTTTCCTGGGCTTTGAGAAACGGGTGCGTAGAAGATTCCCAGCATTAGAAGTTTCCTGTAAAATGATTTTGGAGAACTGCTGGAAGTGAATTGCAACATTTGGGGTCGGGGGGTCGTGGTTGAGCCATGCAGGGTCTTAGATTGCTCTCACGGTTTCAGTACTCAACTGAGGAACAGCAGGAAGGAGCGTCCACCAGAGGATATTACGGTGGTTAGATTTTGGGTGTAAGATTTACTGGACCCTGTGTCCAGCAGAGCTTTAGCTTATCAATACAGAACCTAGCTTTATCTAGCCTGTTCACTCAGTATGTACCTGTAGGTCCTGATGTTTTAGACCAGGGGTGTTTAATTAGAGTCAGTACGGTCCAGTTAGAGGAGATTTTTCTCAGGCCAAGTTCTGGACCATCATCATTTCTAACGTGTGTTATGATTCAGTGGTGTGTCCTGTTTATTGAAGTAGCCTAGAATCAACGTCTTATACCATCAGCTACTAAAACACCAACACATCACACATAGCGTTCAGTATATTTCAGTATATTTACTGTTTAAATACTGAATAAATGTTTTTTTATTACTTTAAGTAAAAATAAGAGCTACATTTAAAATGCTTTTGAAAAAAACTGCATCATAAAGTGTTTATTTATAATAAAAAATGTAAATAAAATGTTTAGTCTTGTTAACTGAGTTTCACATCTTAACAGTTTATCTTCCTCTTGTATTCCTCCAGAGAAGTGAGCTCTTGGTTGTCCAGCCAGGACTTTAAACCTGGACTGAAATTGTGTTAGGACTATTCTCTCACACTCATATGAGAAATGTTCTCTCTGTGCTTGAGTGGGTTTCCTTCTGGTACTCCGGTTTCCTCCCCCAGTCCAAACACATGCATGTTAGGTTGACTCTAAATTGTTCGTAGGTGTGAGTGTGCACGTGAGTGTGTGTTGGCCATGCAACGTATTGGTCTCAGAACATATGAGACGTGTTGGTCTGGAGCTGCCTGTGGGACATCTGTCTCGGCCCATTCCTCATTTTTCGCTCTCGAGTTTTCAACCTTTCTCTAGAGCACACCGTCTGACTCACTTTATTCTCCGACTGCTGCTTCTCGCCTGTGCCGAATCTGCACAGATCTGATTGGCTGAGGAGCACGTTCGGTGATGCTACTCCGCACGTGATTTGTCTGTGAGTTTACTGCGTCTCAAAGCCCGTATACCTTAAAGACAAGAAAAGTTTTTCTTTTTGCTTTAAATAAACACTGTCTAAATTAAATAGTTTATCAGTTTGGGTCCGCACTGGACAACATCTGGGTTCGGACCTGGACCGCGGTCCGCCTATTAGTGACCTCCGTTTTAGAACATTTAAGGCTAAGCACCAGCTAATATGAAAGCCTGACACACATAAACACAGCTTGTGATTATTAAAAGTCAGAAAATGTTTCTTTATTCTTTACAAAGTCAAGAAGTACAGCTTAAAAGACAGTTTAGCTCCGCCCACTGTTCAGAACCTGCCGTAAGCACTATGTGTATGATGTAGTTGGTGGACAACTATGCTTGTAGTAATGCACAAAGACAGAACTGTTGTTGTTGCAGTAATTGGATGTACCCCCGAGCACAAACAACCCAAAGACCCCCAAATATCTAGAAAGTGGACAAAATCTGTCAACGTTAAATGGGCACATTAGAGGACCGTTTACAGGACCGTCCCCTCACTCCATCATCTGTAGTGATCGTTTCACGTCTGAAGATTATCACAGCTATGGGACGTAGGCTTACACGACGACTGGATCTTAATTCTGGCGCTGTTCCAACAATATGGGCGTGTAAGGACATATTATATGGTAGCTGTCCAATGAAAAATCTCCATCTTAAGTTTTCTACATCATTTGAACACGTCAATGGTCGTTTACATTGTATGACTAATGGACCAATAGAAGTGCTCCAAAATAGCTTGGTAAAAATTCTGGTTCCATAGACTTGCATTGAAAGTAAAGTATGTTTTTGGTCTCTCCTGTAAAGTTGCAATTTTGGAGAATCTTGTTTTTCATTGGACAGCAATGGTATATATGCAAGGCTCTGTGGAACTGATGACCCTGCGCTGTTGGGGATTGGCCTGACAGAGCACCACACTGTTGTGTTTCTGTGTGAAACACTCCCACAACTTTAGATGCACGCGAGTGATTGTTTGTTACGCTGGATAAATCCATGCTTTCAGTAGGCGCGGCCACCCCCGGCTCTACCTGGTACACATACAAACATCACTCAATGGCACGCATGTATGTGAGGAATTAATTGATGGTATATAATAGAACCTATACATTACAGTGGCAGTGTTCTAGCCAGTACTGATGCAGTATCTGTGCAGGTCAAATACTGGGATTAACAGATAACACTCTTTATCTTAGTACTCAGCAATTTGCAGTAGTTACAGACTAATAAGTCTTCGGTTCGAAAGGAAAGGTCCAGTCAGTAATGATTTCCTTTCGGTGTCTTCATTTCACGCGTGTAATGCTTTGTGTATCGGAACATCTGGAGTGCCTCCCTGGATCTGGGAGCAGAAGACTTTATCCACTAATCTCAGTTCAGAGCGTCGCGGCTAGGAATCTGTTGACGTTCAGCAGGATTAAATGTCTGAGTAACAGAACGGAATGAAGAGTTTTCTATGAGTAGAAGTTAATAACTGCAAGTTTTTTATTATTATTATTATTATTTTTTGTAATAAGCTTAGAAACTGTGGTAGAGGGAAAAGACGTTGCCCTTGACGATTGCATAGCTGTTTGAACCTGGAGCCCAAACCCGAGCAGGAGTTTTCTTGTAAAGCTTCTCTTTGGGACTGACTAGCTTCACCTCGCAGCACCTCCACCAGTGCTGTAGTCCTGTTGGGCTGGAGCCCTGCCGCGCTATCCCCCAAACGTCTCTCCAGCCTGGCACGGTCGCGCTCATTCATATGAGCTCATTTTGGCCTGTAGAGAATTGGCAAGCGCTTCACTAGGCAGCAGGCAATCCTATAAAAGAAAGAATGCTGTCTTGGTTAATAAATTCAACTCGATTAAAGAATAATAGACGGGTTTATTCATAATGATTTATAAATGTCTTTATAAGGCATTATATGGTGTGTTTGTGCTAGGACTGTGTATTGGCAAGAACCTGTCGATACGATACGTATTGTGATACAGCCACCATGATTCATTATATCGTGATATATTGCGATACTGCAAGCAAAGTGATTTACTGCGATTTTTCAAATCCTACTATTAAAACACACCACTATATGAACAGGTTTGTCAATGATTACAATAGCATTGCGCCCTTGTGCTGCTTGTTAATGTTGGAGTGGAGCTGAAAATGGATTACAACACTGCCATCTAGTGGTCAGAGGTTTAACCACAACACACAATGATTCACTGTCTGCCAGGAATCTGTGATTAGATACTGTGTTTTTGAGAATTGATACAGTATCACAAAACATTATATCCCGATATTCAATAATTTGATATTTTCTTACACCCCTAGTGTGTGTATATAGAGCACTTTTATAATACCAGGCATAAGCATGCATAATTGCTCTTAAGTAATTACAGTTACATGCATAACATGTTATAAAGCACGAGTGTATGACTTTATAATGATAGGCTTCATTATAATATCTGTGTAAAATCTATAATGTCATGACATCAAACTCACTGTGGCCACATTTTTTTTTTATATTAATATTTATTAATATTAATATTATGCTGCAGTGCTGCTTTATTATACTTATTTGATATTTGATATGTGGCTTATTTGATAGCCACTGCTGTGACAGGTTGGGTTTTATACTGGAAACATACTAGAGCCCTACTGTGCTGCATAATCATCCTTATATATATCGTCGCTGTCCAATGGAAAACAAGTATTTTTAAAATTGAAACTTTACAGAAGAGACCATAAACATGAAATTATGAAATTTTCACACAATGAAAACGAGCATTAGTGTGTTCAAATGATGTAGAAAACTCAAAATCGGCAAAAATGGAGATACACGTTTTTCACTGGACAGCTATATATATATACTTATTGGATATTACAATGTATTATGAAGCCCATCATTATGAAGTCATACATGTATGTTATGCATGTAACTACAACTATTTATAAGCAAATATATGTGTATAACATGTTTTATAAGGTATTATCCATGCGTTTATAAAGTATTATTATTGTAGGTTCATAGGAAATGTCACCATATTTGCATATCGTTGCTGAAAATGTTTTTGTGGATTTTTTTTTTTCTACATTGTTTTAACACGACAGCTGCCCTTAATAGACTGTGAAAGCTTCACGATGAATGGACCAATAGAAATGCTCCAAAATCCTTTAGAAACATTCTGGTTCCATTGACTTGCATTGAAAGTATTGAGTGTTTTTTGTCCTCTCCTGTGAAATTTGCTATTTCTGGGATGCTTGGTTTTCTTTAACCAGCGTCAATATTAATAATTCCTATTTAGAATTCTCCCATTTTCCACTGTTCCTGTAATCCTCGCGACCCCATGCATGAGCCGTCTTTATACTGGAATACCTTAAAAAACGTGATCCTAGATAATTATGTTAATAAGTAGTGGCTTATTAAGGTGAAGAAGTTTTTGGTTGTTTGTCTTTAACTTGTTAAG
This sequence comes from Megaleporinus macrocephalus, assembly GCA_021613375.1. Classification (NCBI taxonomy): domain Eukaryota; kingdom Metazoa; phylum Chordata; class Actinopteri; order Characiformes; family Anostomidae; genus Megaleporinus; species Megaleporinus macrocephalus. The sequence goes on along the minus strand of CM038707.1, from coordinate 41,712,662 downwards.
CTTCAGCTGAGAGCTAACAGAAATCTGAGTTAACCCTGTTCCTCTCCGTCTGTCTCCACAGATGATGCAGTTTGCTTGGGACAATTACAAGCGCTACGCCTGGGGCTCCAATGAGCTGCGTCCCGTCTCCAAGCAAGGCCACTCCAGTAACCTGTTTGGTGAGTATCTGTGCTGTGTGTCTCTTTCCGGCCACAAGCAGACTGTGATTGGTTTAGCTAGAGCAGCTGTCAGTCACCTCAAACCGGCAGCAAATTGGTTCACCCTGTTAGAGTCTTCTTAGTGTGTTTGAGCCCCTGAAATATTTTTAACAGGACCCTGCTGGGTTTTTACGAGCCTAGACGGACCGTTATAAGCTTTGTGGCAGCTTTGGTATCGATCCGGCTTGCCTGTAAAGTTGGAAACTTTAAAAACATGAACAGTCTTTTCAGGAAAACTTTTTTTCGGTTGCTGTTCTTTTACCTGTGGGAATGTCTGCTGGTGCATTCCTAGAGAAGTATATCTCTGTAATCCTGCTGCTGTAGTGAGGCTGAATAGCTGTTTCCCTCCAGTGACTCTACATTTACACTTAATTTGGCTTTTTTAAAATAAAAAATTAATTTTCTTTTAAAATATTTGTGACATTTCCGGTATTTTTGAATTTATCAGTACTTGAAATGTACATGTATGTGTGTATATGTATGTATGTATATATCATTGCTCTCTATTTTTGTGGATTTTTAGTTTTCTGCATCATTTGAACATAACAGCTGACGTTTACATTGTGTGAGAATTTCGTGATGAATGGACCAATAGAAATGCTCCAAAATAATAAATCTGGTTTCATTGACTTACCTTTAAAGTAGAGATGGACTGATCAGCGTTTTTGAGGCTGATTCCGATCACCGATCACCTTTCAACGCGATTGGCTGATGGCCGATACTGATAGAGGGCGGGGCTACATGCCACGGCAGAGCTACATGTAGTTATTCGCGCAATCAAGTCATGAAACATTTTTAACAAGATCATATGAAACAGCATCATATTTTAAACAGAATTACCAGTAAATAAACAAAGTACATCAAACAAATATCTCCAATACTGTAATCATTACATTTAGACCTTAATTTAAAACTAAAAAAGCTAGTTAAATAAATACAGTAAAAACAGCAGTCATTAAACGCAGACTCTATATCACTATTTTAAACTAAATCTGTAATCATTAAATGTAGATATTGAATTGTTGCTGCTGTTCTGTTCGTACCGGTCAGATCTGGTCTGTATGGTGTTCTGGGTTGTTTGTTTTGTGTTAGCTGTGTGTGCTAGCTCTCCTGTTTGCTGATACTGTGTTCAGCTGCGTGCAGTGCTGTATCAGATTAGTGTGTTAAATGTCTGTTCTCGCGAGTCCACTGCTTTGGTCAGTCTGTGGAAAATGAAAGGGTGTGTATTTCCACCTAGTGGTTCAGATAGGAATTGCAGGGAGCTGGCCAGAGGGTGTTTCAACGAAACGCTAGCTGGAAATACAGAAATTAGGCTCATTTGTTTAACGCCATCGATCGGCTCTCAGGATCGGCTAAATTGGAGAAATATCGGCCGATCACTGATTGCATATTTTGATTAAAAATCGTCCGATACCGATACATAGCTGATTGATCTTTTCATCTCTATAAAAAGTTAAGTAAGTTTTGGTCCTGTCCTGTAAAGTTGTTGTGTTTTTTTTTGTTTTTTTTTTTTGGACAGTGACTTTATATACATACATAAACAAACAGAAATTTATAAATAAAACCTGAAATGTTACAAATATGTTAATATACACTTAAATTTTTCTATAAAAGAGCCAAATTATGTCTAAATGTAGAGTCACTGGATTGTAACAGCTATTCTGCCTCACTACAGCAGCAGGATTACAGAGATATACTTCTCTAGCAATGCACCAGCAGACATTCCCACAGGTATAAGAATGTAGTTACGGGTTCAGTTTTAAATGGTTAATATGGCTAGTGTTTTCTTTGCACAATAATGTATGTGTATGATGCAATTTATTAGATGGTATTAGAATATTTGATCCAATGAATCCCAAACTAATGTGAGTTTGATTTCTGATCTGGTCCGCCCAGCCTGAGTGGGTTTATTGGTTTGAAATGGATTAGTTTGAAAGCTCATCATAGAAAACTCTTCTTTGGTGGTAGTGTTTGTTCTCATTGTTGTTGTTAACTGGCTTTTAAGTCTCTGGAACTGGCAAATCCAGTCCCCCCCCCCCGCCTTCCGCTCCGGCTTCCCTGAGTCACTTCAGAGCGTTCGTCCAGCGTTCCATCTTTTTTATGCACTCACTTTCCTTCAGGTCATCCGCTGAATCACTTTCACTTCCACCTCGTCTCGTCGCCGTGGACGAGGCTTTGGTCAAAGGTGACAACGGAAAATGGACTTTATGAAACATTCATCAGGCTCCGCGAGCGCCGCCGTACGCAATAAAAAGCTAAAGGCCCCCTCCATCACTCCTTCCAGCCAATCGGGGCTCAGCCGCAGGACGGGACGTGTATCCTCAGCTCAAATTTGATTAACCTCCTTCATTTAGCCGCAGAGTGAAGCCAGTAATACGGAGTGACGATGCCATTCGTTCAAGTCTGACAGGCCGAGTCAGAGCGGCGCGCTGGGGCCGGTGACGAGCCCGCCAGCCCTATCAGCCGATACGCGAACGCACTGTGAAAGATTTTTATTTATTTATTTATTTTTTTTTCTTCTCCCCTCCTGACACCAGTCGTTGATAACAAGGTCATGCCGAGCACTTCTTAGCAGCCGTGAGGGCTGGTCATTTTCTAGAACGGAGCGGACCGCCCTGCGGGGGGTGAGGGCTTTATCAAAGGTCTTGGAGCGCTCGCAGATATAGGCAGACACGCCGCATGCACATGTACTCGGCCGCCAAGCCAAGGGTAACCTTTCTCAGTCTCCTATTAATAAAGAAATGTGGGGCCTGCATTAGGAATTCATGAGAGTATTTGGTTAATGGGGCCCTGCCTCTGAATAAACCATGACCTGATGAACGCCGGCCGCTTCTCTGCTTCCTCAGGACAGAGCAGACCCGGCGCCGGAGTTCCGCCTCCCGGTCGACTGCATGCGTGTGTTCCGAGCTACCTGCCATATGGAACACACACTCGTACAACATCTGGGAGCAGGAGCAGCAGGGGTGGTCTTTTCAGCACAGTAGCCCTTTATTCAGGAAGCAGTTTGCTGCTTATCCTTCAGCTTCTATGTAGTAGTGCTGTTAAGCATAGTGAGGTTTCTTCCAGGACCAGGTGCCCCTATATAGAGTGCTGTGCAGAAGTCAGAGACCACCTGTAATACCCCCTATATATTTCATTTCATTTCATTTCATTTCAGAATGTCTATTAAGTATAAGTTATTAATTTCTCAGCGGAGGTGCACAGACGCCTCCACTACTTAGATACAGAGGGTCTTGTCTACTACTCAGTAGTAAAATCAGTCTACTGAAAGCATGGATTAATCCAGAGCGCAAGTTGCAACCACAAACAAACGCTCACGTTCAGTTGTAGGAGTGTTGCACACAGAAACACAACAGTGTGGTGCTCTGTCAGCTTTGCACAGTGGAGATGATCACAACAGTACAACTGCTACACACGAGACCTTGAAGATCAAACATCCCGTAGAGCTTCATCAACACTGCAGCAGGACAGCACCTGTTTACCTGTTTATCTAATCTTAGCTGATTATTTTAAGATTATTAACACGCGTAACATGTTTCTTTCAGTAGAGTCATTTGAAAAGTCTCATTGATAACCGTTTCTTAATCATCCAGTGTAGAACCTAAGACTGTTCTAGATACCGCGGGAGCTTTAAAACACAAAGAGCTGCTTCTCAAACGAGACTCTGCAACATATAGTCCACAAACTGTTTCTTGTGTGTGAGGCGTGTAGGCTACGTGTCATTTGTGCCTCTAAAAGTCGAGTCAGAGCGTAGACTCTTAGTCTTTAATCATGTATAGATCACCTGCGTTTAAGGTACCCTTTAATACATTAAGTCTAAGATGGTCATGTGTCCCCCCCCAACCCCACAGAGCAGGGTCATGAATTCCACAGCCCCTTGTGTTCTTTCCACATCAAATTACTACACACACATACACACACACATATATATATATATATATATATATATATATATATATATCTTGTCGCTGTCCAATGAAAAAAAAAAAATCATGATGATTAGACCAATAGAAGTGCTCCAAAATAGTTTGGGAAAAATTCTGGTTCCATTGACTTACATTAAAAGTAAAGTATGTTTTTGGCCTCTCCTAAAAAGTTTCAATTTTGAAGATACTTGTTTTTCATTGGACAGCGACGCATATATATATATATATATATATATATATATATATATATATATATATATATATATATATATATATATATATATATATATATATATACATACATATACACACACACACACACACACACACTACTACATATATATACACTACTACATATATATATATAATTTATTTTAACATGTTGTTTGCTCTCTGTTAACCTGTGTTAATAATCTTAAAATAATCTGCTAAGATAAGATAAACAGGTAAACAGGTGCTGTCCTGCTGCTGTGTTGATGAAGATCTATGGGATGTTTGATCTTCAAGGTCTCGTGTATAGCAGTTGTACTGTTGTGATCATCTCCACTGTGCAGAACTGACAGAGCACCACACTGTTGTCTTGCGTCACAGAACCGTCCACAGGTAGGATGGTGGACGTAGTGCGTCCTAGTTTGCGTGTATACTAAAAACTCGCCTACTGAAATCGTCAACAGCTACTTCTCCAAAGTTCAGTCCTGGTAGTTGGTTGCGTTTTCTGCCTCTCACCATCTAAATAACCCAACATGCATTCTGGACTGGACTGGTCAGTCCATTGTTCGGAGACCACCAGCAGCTTTTTAGTTTGATGTGTCTGTATCTTCTTTACTCAGTGTGAGGAGCTTCTAGAACAGCTACACATCCTCTCAGACCCATAGCGCTGAGTTATCTTCTCACAGTGGAAGGATGGACAGAAGCACCTGTGGATGATCTCAGATCTGAAGCAGGAGTGGAGCTTGCTGTTGAATCTTTAATCAAAGATTAAAACTTCAGCTTCAAATGGGCCCAGTTTTGGTGGTCTACCAGGACAGTGCAGCCCCATAGCATATATGAACAGAAGTGTAGTAGAAGTGGAGGAGTTTTACTGCAGTGTATGACTTACAGTGTGATTTTACTCCAGAAGCAAACATGACACAAAATATCAACAGCAAGTTCACTCTTCAGTTCCTGGATTCCAGTTCCTTCTGTCAATAAGCTGAAGCTGAACATCCTATGAGCGTCCTATTTGCCGGCTTCTTGTTTCAGTAGTTAGATTCTAACAACAGTCTGATACACAGGAATCCAGCCCCGTATGATCTGTTAGCTTTTCTCTTCTTCAGCTTTCCTGCTGAATGTGTTTGTACAGTCAGTCACAGCAGCGCTCTCTAATTTTAGATGTATTTTTGTTTTCTCTGCCTTTACGCTGAGCGCTAACGCCGCCAGTCAGCGAGTCTAACCGGCGTCAGCGGAGACGTCACAGGCTCCCTCTATAGTCTAGTGTAGGATATCCTCTGTTCTCTCGCTGAGAGGCGCTTCTGTACGCAGCGCTGGTAAAGGGTCTCGTGTTCTGAAGACTCCTGATAGTTTCTGTGACGTGTCCTGTGTGACTGTGTGCACTGTGTGCTGTAAGAGCTGGAGGGAGGGGCTCTGAGTGAACAGGGACCAGTACATGCAGCACAGCCTGACACACACACACACACACACACACACACACACACACACACACACACACTAACACTAACAGAGAGCAGCAGTTACACACTCACTAACACACTCACAAACTTACACACACACACACACACACACACACACATATTCACTCATTCACTCATATACACACACACACACACACACACACGCTAACACTAACAGAGAGCAGCAGTTACACACTCACTAACACACACACTCACTCACACATTCACTCACACACACACACACACACACACACACACGCTAACACTAACAGAGAGCAGCAGTTACACACTCACTAACACACTCACACACACACACACACACACACACATTCACACACACACACACACACACATTCACTCATATACACACACACGCTAACACTAACAGAGAGCAGCAGTTACACACTCACACACACACACACACACACACACACATTCACTCATATACACACACACACACACACACACATTCACTCATATACACACACACACGCTAACACTAACAAAGAGCAGCAATTACACACTCACTAACACATTCACTAACACACTCACTCACACATTCACTCACACACACACGCTAACACTAACAGAGAGTAGCAGTTACACACTCACTCACACATTCACTCACACACACACACACACACACACACACATTCACTCATATACACACACACACGCTAACACTAACAGAGAGTAGCAGTTACACACTCACTAACACACACACACTCACTCACACATTCACTCATATACACACACACACACACGCTAACACTAACAGAGAGTAGCAGTTACACACTCACTAACACACTCACTCACACACACATTCACTCATATACACACACATTCACTCATATACACACACACACACACACACACACATTCACTCATATACACACACACACGCTAACACTAACAGAGAGTAGCAGTTACACACTCACTAACACACTCACTCACTCACACATTCACTCACACACACACACATTCACTCATATACACACATACACACGCTAACACTAACAGAGAGCAGCAGTTACACACTCACTAACACACTCACTCAATCACACATTCACTCACACACTAACACACACATTCACTCACACACTAACACACACACACGCTAACACTAACAGAGAGCAGCAATTACACACTCACTAACACAAACACACACACACACACACACACGCTAACACTAACAGAGAGCAGCAGTTACACACTCACTCACATACTAACACAATCACACATTCACTCACACACATTCACTCACACACGCTAACACAAACAGAGAGCAACAATTACACACACACACACGCTAACACTAACAGAGAGCAGCAATTACACACACTAACAAACTCACTCAGTCACACACACGCTAACACTAACAGAGAGCAGCAGTTACACACACACTCACACATTCACTTACACACACACACACACACATTCACACACACACACTTACTCACTCACTCACTCACTCACTCACACACTTACACAAATACACACACACTTACACACTAATTCTCTCTCTCTCTCACTCACGCACTCTCACACAAATACACACACACTAACACGCTCACTCTTATACACATAAGCTAACCCAAACAGAGAGCAGTGTAGTCAATATGGAGAGATCGAACAACATACTCACACTCACTTACACACTCACGCACACTCTCACACACACTCTCACACAAATACCCACACACTCGCACACTCAC